>BKCH01002133.1:0-209392 GCA_008635985.1 Ficus erecta
TTGCATTTGTACTGAATGTTTGTAATTTTTTTTTAATAATGTATGTGATAAATTCAAAAAATGTGGAGGATTTGAGGGTTTTCGGCCAATATATTATCGACGAAGCTGTTTATTAGTCGATAACTAACTGGTTACCATTTAATAATTAACTGGTTACCGATTGGAAACCCGCTAGTAGTTGGTATTTGGTAACCAATTGATAACCCGTCGACGATGGTGGTTACTGATCGGAAACCCGTTGGTCGTCTGTAACCAACTAGTTACCATTTGGTAACCAATCGATAACCCATCGGCGATGGTGGTTATTGATCGGAAACCTCCTAGTAGTCGGTAACTAACTGGTTACCATTTAGTAACCAACCAATAACCTGCCGAGTGTGGTGGTTTCTGATGGGAAACCCACCGGCAATTGGTAACCAACTAGTTACCAATCGAAAACCCGCCGGCTATTAATAACCAGCTGGTTACTATTTGGTAACCAATTGGTTACTTGTTGGTGGTGGTGGTTTCTGATCGGAAGTCCGCCGGCGGTCTATAACTAACTGGTTACCATTTGGTTACCAAATGGTTACTTTATGGATACTAAATTGTAATTATAGTTGATACTTTTAAAATAAATAAATAAATAAGTATTTATGATGTCATTTATAGCATTTCTTACCTTAGTTTTTTCCTGCATGACAAAAATCAATTCAAAGCATGTTTTTGTGACATTTATCAAAAGTGTCCATTAATATTTGAGAGACTAACACAAATGCCACGTTGAAGGCAGCTATTTGATTTTAATACCACTGTAAACAGGTTTTCTTTTTTTAAATGTTGTTAACAGGTATTTGGCTTTTGTTTGGTGTTTCAATTATAACTTAAATTTTTATCTCAAATTTTTTTTTTTTTGAAAATTTAACAAAAATTATAATTAATTTTTAAAAAATCAGACTTAAAAATTTAATTTTTACCTAACAAACCAAATAGATTCTTGATTTTTTGGGCATGGTCAAAAGTTCACCTTATTTTAGAGAAGAAAAAAAATACACGATAAGGACATAAATGCCCTCAACATTATTTCAGCTTTTTCATTTGCTCTCTCTCTTAACTCACTCTCTCTCTCTCTCTAGGCTTGCGCCCTCTCTCTCTCTGAACTCCTCTCTCACTCAAGTCGATCTCGCTCTCCCTGGATCTGGAACTAACAAAAGTACTTGAGAACTTAAATATTTAAAATCAAAAAGTACTTGATTTATAAGTAAACAACCTCCTCATCGAATACCCCCAAACTCAAACCTTTTCTTGTCCTCAACCAAACCAAAAGAGAATAAAATAAAACACAAATCTAGTACTAAGACATAGATGATAAAGTGTGAGTTTTGTATCGAGTCAAAAACCGTGCAAGTATCTTCGAAGCCATACAATGTTCCAAGCTCAAATGGAATGCAAATATTGAGATTATCTAGAATTTCAACATCAAGCGTCAATTTCACTCCACTCAAGACTCTCAATGTGTCAGTGCGTGCAAAATCAATCTCACCTAACTAAATGAACTCCGAATAGACCTATGTGCTTAAAAGACTATGAGTGATCTCTAGATTGTGAAGTTAAGAACTACTGTAGGCCCATTGTTTGTGTTACTCTCCACTAATGTAGGTTCGTGTGTCATTGAAGATCAAAAGGACTTTTGAGGGTTATAATGTATGACTTCGGGGAAAGAGGATGGATTTCTTTTTAATTATTATTTTTATTTTTTTTTTAATTTATTAATCAACTGCTACTGTAAGGTAAAGTGTATGATAATTACCATACATAAATAATATCCCAGTCGTTTGATTAAATCTAAACGGTTTAAAAATGAACTTTATCGATAGGGAATGTAAAAAGGACTTTACCGTAATTCTATCATTTATTTTAATTATTTTCTAAAAATCCTTATTTTTTTCTCCGTTTATTTTATTCCCATCCCAAAAATCTGAAATTTTGCTCATTCTCCTGGCAATCTTGGAAAGGTCACTTGTGAAATGGTCCGACAAACATGGTATATGAAATTTGGGGGGATAATTTGGGGATATGCCCAGGAAGGGAGGTTTGGATTGATATTTGCCATCACCAAAAAAAGTTCTAATGACATCATGATTATAATAATTAAAATTTAAAAACTAAAATATCTTTTTTTTTTTTTCTCTCTCTCTTCCTCCACCCTCTCTCTCTCTCCTCACACTCCGATCTCCACCCCCACTCTCTCTTCTCTCTCTTCCGGCCATAACTCCGACGAACTCTCTCTCCCCTTTCTCTCCACTGTCTCGTCGGAAAGATATCGATGCCGTCGGTGTCGTCGTGCCCCGTCCGGATGGCGATCGAAGCTGCTCGCGCGTAAGGAGATTCGCGATCGGCCGCGAAGAGGGAGACTCCGATGGGCCGAGATCGGCTTGTGATGCCTCGATCCGACGCCGGCGGTTGCAGGTCGCCATTTTCCGTCATGTTGGCCGCCTTCTTCTTCATCTCCGCGATGTCGTGCGATTTGAGATCGAGTGATCTCTCCCAACACCGGAGATCGTGGTCGCGCAACGATCTCGGTTCTCCTCTGAGATCGGAATGGATCTCCTCCACGTGAGGAGATCGGAGGTGCGCGGCGATATCGGAGCTCCCGTCGGCGATCTCCAGCGCGAGCCTCAGATTTTTGCGGGTTCGAACTCGACGCCACCGTCGTTCAGCGGCAGGTCAGGCGGCTTCAGATCACGACGCCTCCGACCGTAGCCATTGTTCAGCTGCCGAGGAGATCTCGACCTCGCCGGAAAACGTCTCAGAAAGCTCCGACGGATTTATTTTTTGCATTTTCAATTTTTTTTTTTTTTCAGAGTTAGATTTTTAACTGATCTTTTTAATATATATTGGTGTTTTGGATTAATTTTCGTAGTTTGAATGTATATTTAAATTTTGGTTTATTTTATAATTTTTATGGATTTATATATATTTTTTTTCGGTTTGTGAATTTTAGGTTTTTTTTTATGATTTTGACGGAATCTGGATGGTTTTTGGTTGAATATTTTAATGTTATAGTGATCAAATTTGATGTTTGTTTTTTTTTTTATTTTGATATTGGGGCGAGGTAATTCGGAAAATATGGTGGAATCAGAATTTTCGGTTGGTATTTAGGGGGCTATCGGTTGGTAATCATTTGATAACTAATTGGTAACCAAATGGTTATCCTTTGACCGTCGGTGACCAAATTGGTTAGCAGGTAGTAACCAACTTATTATTTACCGATTGTCAGTAATCAATTGGTTACTGGTCAGTAATCAACCAGTAATCTATTGATTGTAAAACTGCCGTGTGGGCAGTAACTAACTGATTATCATTTAGTTATCATTTTGTAACCAATTGGTTACCCACCAATCTCTGTAGTTATCAATCGAAAGCAAATCGACAGTTGGTAATCAGTTGGTTTCCATAATCAACTAGTTACCCGTCTGTGATGGTAGTTACTGATCGAAAACTTGCCTGCAGTTGACAACCAATTGATTGCAGTTGACAACCAATTGATTACTATTTGATAACTTAGGTAGATACCAAAATAGTAGTTATAATTGATATTTTAATTAAATAAATAAATAATAGTTACGATGTTATCAACGCATTTCTTGTAAAAGTTTTTTTTTTTTTTTTTTCTAAAAATCAATTTAAATCATCATTTATGGCATTTATCAAAACAGCCCAAAAGGTGGCCCATTCTAAAGCCCTGTGGGTTTGGCCCATTATCAGTCCATCACGTCGCTTTCCACAACCTGGGGCCCAATTACAAAATAGCCGTACATGGAAAACATGGATGGTAATAATAACGTGAAAAAGAATGCCTTCTTTAGTTCTTTCCCTTCTAAATTCTCGTACTCCTTTTGGGATGTGGGGTTGCCCAAAATACCCCCAAATTTATTTATTTATTTCATTTTTTGAAAATACCCCCACAAACATTTTTGGTTCACCTATGCACCAGGAAATTGAAGACCACTTGCATTAGTTTTCCTTTCCCATCCCATGTGGCTCATACTGCCCCAGACTCCTACGGTGCCCGTGAAAAATACATCGATAGAATTTAGATATTTAGTATTGATGCCTTCTAAATTTATCGTCTATTGACAATTTTTCATTCAAACTTTTTATTTTGGTAATTTAACTTCTAAACTTTTTAAGTCATTATAAAACATCATGTATGGCTTAACTTTCCATAAATTGCTTATGAAAAACCCACATACAATACGCCTAATGTGTAGAGGGAAAACCTCATTTCCGATAAAAAAATTTTCAATTCTAATACAAATTCTAATGTAAATCTTTCAAATTCAAATCTTCAATGTAATATAAACTTGACTAAATGGGATATATTGTAACAATATATAAAATTTAAGTGGTAAATCTTCATAATAAAAGATTTGAGGGGGCGATTTGTGAAAGGATAACAAGTTTGAAGGTAACAATACTTATGGCTTCCTTTGATGTTTCAGTTTAACTCCAATTAAATTGTATTTTTCTATCTCAGTTTTTGTATTTTTCTAAAAAGTCAATAAAATTTATACTAATTTTTGAAAAGTCAACAAACTTAAACTTAAAAATTTCATTTCCAATTGACAAAAATTCAATACATCCTATTTAGCTAAAAGGCGGATATTCTTTGCTCATTATCAGACAATCACTTATTCACAAACCTCCTGTGGGGCTAATAGTTTTCGAAATTCCGTCATTTGAAATTAGGTTTGAACCGAAAATAGGATGGGCTTTATTGGGTTATCAAATAATACATAGTACGATACATGTAAAACAAGATATGTATAGTAAGAAAAAAATCGATACCTGGGAAAAAGGTAAGACTCATCAACTCTCTGGCCTCTCTTTATGACGATAGTATTTATTAATCTCCCCACACACCTGTGTGTGTGCATTGTAAGGACATCAGTTAAAACATCACCATCATATATTGCACGCGCCCATGTGACTCCCTCAGTGTTTGTTGTGAATCCAGCTCCCTTTAAGGAGCTATGCCACAGCCAGAGATAGCTCATCAAATTGTTTTTATTGATCTACATATATATATAGGATATATATACACACACACACGATAACTCGCCAGTTCAACAATGCTAGACCGTCGGATGGGAGAATTCTCCATATGTCTCTCTAGCTCTCTCTCTCTAACGGGTTGTATCGTGCTTTTTCCCAAATTATATCGATCTCATGCATGAATTTATACTATCGAACGGGATAATATTCTATATATATAGGCAAATATATATATATATATATATGTATATATCATGAATCTATCCATGTTTCTGCATGATGGGGTATTATTTCAACACGTATGTTTAGGCATATATGTTGGAACAAAGTTTGTTGTCTTTTAGGAGGTGCGATCAACTTGATGGGCATGGTTGGACCCAGTTTAAGAAATTTCTTTTTTTTTTTTTTTAAATTGTGTTCAACATGTTCTCTCTAATTTGTCTTTGTTTTCGTTTTAGAAGCAAAATTACTAAACTTTCATAGATCTGGCTTACACATTTGAAATTTTGAGTTTTTTTCTCTTCTTTTCTTTTCTTTTTTTCCTTGTTGAGATTCCAATCTTCATTTT
This sequence comes from Ficus erecta, assembly GCA_008635985.1. Lineage (NCBI taxonomy): Eukaryota > Viridiplantae > Streptophyta > Magnoliopsida > Rosales > Moraceae > Ficus > Ficus erecta. The sequence continues at coordinate 5,606 of BKCH01002133.1, forward strand.
TTTTTCCTCTCTTTTTTATTTGAAACAAGTTGTTTTATATTAAGAACCCGGACAAATTAATACACATAAAATACCCACTTATTATAATTACAGGTAAAATTTAATAGTAATTTCATTTTTAATTCTACAAAAATTATAATCTCTTTCACCACTTGTGGCACTGCTTGAAACTTGTTTTTGAAGTTATCTAGCTGGATCCAGTTGAGAACTTTTAAAAGAGAAGGGATTGAAGAAGAATACAGACAAAACAACTTTTAATTATTTTTATTTATTTTTTATTAACAAGCAAAAGACAATACAACTTTGTTATTAGTGAAAGAGACTCGGCATACTATAATTAATCTACCATATACACAGTATCTTATTAAACAGTAAAAATAAAATAAATCATCTAACGTCAGCAAACACAATCATTGCTGCAGAACATGTATTTTTTTTTAAAAATTCCAATCAAGCATGTAATAAAAAAATATTACATTATATCATATTGTATTATATGATATTATATTATATTGTTGATATACATTTTCTTAATATAAAATGGTTCATATCATTGACTAAAAATTTTAAAAGGGAAAATGAGATAAACGAGATAAAAGTTGATTTGGGGTTAGTAAAATGTGAAAAGTTATGAACCAAGCACGCCTTTGAACCTGACCAAAAAAATAGAAGAGCATTAAACAACAAAAAAACCTTTTTCACGTGTATATTTGCTTAATATATTTTGGTAATCAAAGTCATTAGACTTGAATAGTTTTAATTTAATAATTTTTTTTGGTAATCAAAGTCATTAGACTTGAATAATTTTAATTTAATAATTTATCTGAGGGAATAATTTTTAATAATTCATGAGCGAAAACAATTTAGGATGTTTATAGATCACATTATTCTTATTCACCACCAGCACTCTGGGAATAATCACACATTATCAAAATTAATTAAATCTAGCTGACAAATTATTGAGACCCAACTATTGGGGGATACTCTACCGGTAATTTCTATACGTTTTTAATTAAGTTAAAACTATTACTAAGTTAAATGAGAAAATAAAAAGAATGAGAGAACAAAAAGATTTAACGTTGTGTGTCTATATTAACGGACTGGGAAAGATAAAAATTTACTACTGAGTATTATTTATGAACTTCATATATACAAATGGAGAGGACACAATTAATATTTCGATACAATGCATTTGAATTCGAATATGATTCTAATCTAACTAAATATTCTCATATCAGGTAATATCAGGAAATAACTAAATTAGATGATTACAAATAAATCAAAATTCTTTTTTGAGTTAAATAAATCCAAATTTCTAACTATTAATAATTACAAAATTCTAACTTTACTTATAATTAATTTAAAAAAAACACCAAAATAAATATATATAATGATAAATCTAGTGGTTAAAATAGTATTCGATGGATCGAATACTTTTTTGTATCATGTGATTTTTTTTTTTTTCGAAAGGAAATTCATTGGGTTTTTAAATATATTATTAATTGTTTTCAAAATTTCAATTTGGGATCTCTCACTTAACCCATCCCATCCTTCTCAATTAGGCTAGTTCTGGTCGATAATTTATTAGTTTTTTAGTTGAATAATTTATAGTTCTGGTCGATAATTTATTAATTTAAGAAGGTAAGAAGTTTCCATTTTCTTCACATACTATCCTTTCAACAATATTTGAACTTGATGAATGTGAAACTTAAGCCTTTTTCATTTGAGAATCGCGCATCAACCATTCAAATAATTTCATGGCCTCCACACACGAATTTTTTTAAAAGGAAAATTATACTTCAAATTAAAACGAGATACAAACATCAATATTAAAGATGAAACCATTATGTGGCATAAGAGACACAACCTTCACTAAAACTGATCCTATCAGTAAACTTTGATGAAGCTTTGTGAGAAGGACATAAGCAGAAACTCGGTAATGGGAAAATTCCTTGAATTTCTTGGCTATACTATAATCGAACATGTACAAAGCTCTTAAAAAAAAAAAAAACATTTACAATCAATAGAATGTTCTAATCAATCGAGAGACTATCACTCGTAACACAAAGACTGTAACAAACTCCGCCTAACCATAATACATACTAATAGAACTAATAAACATTACTGTTAGAAAACAACTCAACCGGACCCAAACACAAAAATAAACCGGATGTGGGGGATCTACCTCTTCTATTACAAAATTAAAACTTAAACACAAAATAGAGCACGGATAGAAAATAACATCAACTGCAAAAATTCTTGCTCCATGTGGAACAATCACTCCGCCATGTGCCACAACTTAATTATAAGAAATCAATCGGCCCGATTGGAGTAAGAGATCGCTACATCAACTATCGAATACCAAGGCCTCACCGGATCTCAAACCACTGGAAGCTTGTCGGGCTAGCTCTAGTCGAGAAACTCCCAACTGGGAGCCTCCAACTCCATCCCCGCCAATCACCCTCGCCAGTGACGACGGCAACGATGACTGAAGTGTCACATAAAGGGAAATCCTATTTATGAGAAATTTGAGAGGAAAAGGGGGAAAGAGAAAGACACAAAAACCCTGTACCACATTGATTGTGATAACCCCTACACACAAATAACGCGCGTGTGTGTGTGTGTGGTATATATTCCCATTTCTTAGATAACTATTTATATTTTTGTGAATGGACCAGCTTGATTTCAAGTCTCTTCAAGTTAGGCATTTACGAATAAGGAATAACATATTGCTGCGTATTCGGAAGCATTAATTGATGGATTTAATCTCATTTCTGAGCCATATGTTTCTCAACCACTTTGTCCTTCAACAAAAAGAGAGAAAGAAAACATAGCCTGATTTGAAATGTCTAACAACTTTTTTTGGCACTGTGCTTCACATCAGTGTTCAGTCTCTATAGAAAGAAAATCACACTTTTGTTTTTTCCTGAAAGATGTAACATATATTTATTCGGGTAAAACTGCGATAAAACCTTTTTTATATACCCTATTGATAGAGCTCATTTTTAAACCGTTTATATATAATCAAACGGCTGAGATGTTGTTTGTGTACGGTAATTATTATACACTTTATCTTACAGTAGTATTTGATTAAGAAATTAAAAAAAAAAAAATCAAAAATCTACCTTCACCGGTGGACGAGAGGTTTCCGTCGACGGGGTCGGGAAGGAGGGAAAGACTTGGCTGGTAGGGGGGGGGGGGGTTTGGTTGGCGTCAGGGTTGGGGGGAGGGGGGCTTGAGCACGGGGGGGGGGGGGGGGGGAGATCTGGTTTTGGGGCAGCGAGGGTCCGCTGCTGACTCAGGGAAGGGAAGGAGTTGGTCTTTTTTATTTTTATTTTTAATCTATACTAATATGAGATAAGGTGTATGATAATTATTATATACAAGCAATATCTCAGCCATTTGATAACATCTTAATGGTTTAAAAATAAGCTCCCTCGATAGGGTATATAAAAGGGGCTTTATCGCAGTTTTACCTTATTTATTCACACAATTTCCGAAATAAATACAAAAATTTAAATCCTTGTCTAAATATTTGTTTTGAATGGTCGGCAAATATGAGGTATTTCTTTATTGCAGTACAAGCTACTCTTATCAATTTGATGAACTCGTGGTCTATTACATGGCAAATCTCATTTTACTATTATTTGATTATCACATTTTCAAACTTTCTATTAATTCTATACCCTCCATGAGAATTCTAGACAAAATTTTGGACCACCAAAAAATTATCTAATTATGCTATTATCATATCTTTGAACGAATTTTCAATACTTATGTTTTTTTAACCCATAAGTAATTACTATATTTCATAGAGATAGATGCATCTTTTATTAATTGTCATAATTAATTTTGACCAACTACCTAATTTATTATAGGGGAGAATATGTGGTAAAGCTTTTTTGAGAGTAACTATTGATAGAGTTCTTTTTTAGATCGTTAAAATGTAATCATCTGATTAAGATGTTGCATATTTATGATAACTATAGTGTATACTAGCTCATAGCATTGTAGACTAATGCTCCGTTTGGTAAAACGGCTTGAGTTGAAATTTTTAAGTTTGAGTTTGTTGACTTTTTAAAAAGTAGTTATAAATTTTATTGAATTTTCAGAAAAAGATAAAAATTAAGATGAAAAAATACAGTTTAATTTGAGTTAAACCTGATAACCAAACGGGACCTAATAAATAAATAAAAAAAAAAAAAAATGAGACGGCAACTTGATGGGTCTTCGTCTTCGTCCAAAAAGTCACAAAAACCCGAATACCCAGCCAAACCTCATGTCTGATCTTTGTCTAGTCTTCCATCTTCCCAGCCAAACCGCCTACATTTGCCTTCCTTCCATCTTCACTTTTAAAATCTCTTTGCCCCCTCCTCTTCCCAATTTTCACGTAATCTCTCTCTCTAGACTCAAGACTCTCTCTCTCTCTTCTTTCTCTCTCCTCGTTCTTTCGTTTTCTCACTCTGAAAATACCCATTTTTCAAGTTTCCATGTGCACGAATTAAATTGAACCAAGTAGTCCAAACTGATTTTCTCAAAAGCTTCTTTCGATAAACAACATATATTGGAAAAAAGTGAGATACTTTTTGGAACCGAGAAACCTTAAAAATAATAATAATAATAATAAAGTTATGGATTTTTGAATAGGAAACTAACAGAGAAATTAAGGGAAAATAGATTTTTTACAACTAGTCTTTCGATTTTTAACTATAAATTAACTCCCATGATGAAAATGACCTTGCACGACACCAGAATTGTGACGAAATCGCGATTTAGAATTCAGGTCGTCTGTTCTTGTGGTCGTCGACCCCCTAAGCTCATCGTTTTCTCTGGCGATGACCTCTGCGGCGAGTCTGGATTAAGACGTCCTCCGGCTACCGAATAGCACGTTGGAGAGTGCCCGACGAGATCATGATCATTCTCGCAAGTATTGCCGGCGAGATCTACGACGGCAGGGAGAGAAAGATGGTGGCGTCAATGTAAATCTACAACTTCTTTGCTAAAGTTTTTTGTTTTTTGTTTTTTTAAGAATCTCAAGAGTGTAAATATGCTACTTCACATACTATACTACTACTATTTTCGGATCGTAGATTTTAAAACAACAATAACTATTAACCGTCTATTAACCGTTGGATACGATACTATTGGTAGTTACTCTCAAAGAGATTCTACCATAAATTCTCCTTTTATTATAATCGTCATATCTATATCACATGATTAAAATAATGATACTTATGGATGATACATATTTTGAAAAATTATTCTTAGTTGTGACACCTTAATTTTAAAATCATTCTCATTTTACCACCTTAATTTTAAAACTTCGACTTTGCTCTCTGAGTTTTGAATTTGTTCTACTTAACTCCCTATGTTAGAATTTCTATTTAAAAAGAGAGAGAGAGAGAGAGAGAGATGGAAATAGAAGGGGTTTAAGTGTGGTGATGCGATATTATTTCATTTATTTTTAATACAAAGAGTTATACGAGACTTATTTTTCTTCTTATAAAAGTGGGATTAGTTCAAATTTCCTGAAGTCAAGTGAGAGTTTTTAAATTTTAAAAAACAAAATAAAAACGAATTAAGGATACACAAATAATATTGATACTATTTAAATTAGTTTGTTTTTTAAACAATCCATCTTTAATTTCTAATTTGCTTTTAATTCAAAATCCAAATAATAAACTTGAGAAGAAAAGGGGAAAAGTATCGCTTCACCCAATACTGTTTCCCCTTTGAAACGAAGCAAACCAAGTTTTGGTCATCTTTTCTTGGGGAAGAGGAGAACAATTAATAGCTTCTAACGTAAATTGATTTATTTTTTAATCCTTATATTAAAAATGGATGAGAGAGTCCTTTTTCTCCACGTTTATCCATATTCACACGATTTTAAAACAAGTATTCTATTTGCCTTGGTCATAGTTCTACCTTGCACAACTCAATTCTATCCATTAAAGTCGTTTTATTTTCTCTCTCTTGAGATTTCATCGAGGAAGCATTATAGTTCTCTAACTAATTTCTAATACAAACTCTTCAATGATGATTACATAGTGTTCACTTCTTTGGGAAAATTAAAAAAATGAGTAAATTACTTATTTAGTCTCGAAACTTTTAATCTTATACAATTTTTGATCTTTGAACTTTTTTTCATAATTGGAATGCCCCTGAATTTTTAAAATGTTGCTATAATAGTTCATTCTGTCAATTTTTGTATGGAATCTGTTAGTAATTTGATTAAAAAGTGATCATAACTACAAATTCCGTCAAAAAATTAACGAAAATGACTACTGTAATAACGTTTTTAATAGTTTATTATTATTCCAGCTATGAAAAAAAGAACAGGCAACGCCCCTAAACTATTAAAATGTTGCTACAATAATCATTTTTTATAATATTTAAAGGGAATACGTTAGTAATTTGATTAAAAAGTGATGTTAACTAATATATTTTGTCCAAAAATTAACATAAATGACTATTGTAATAATATTTTAAAAGTTTAGGGTATTCCAGTTATGAAAAAAAGTTCAATGATCAAATTACACAAAGTTAAAAGTTCAGAGATCAATCTCGCAATTTACCCAAGAAAAAAAAAGGACTTCAAAATTTGTTGTCCGGTGAAAAGTGTAATAAAGAGAGAAGTAACAAATATATCTCTATTTGCCTTGTGGAAAATTCATACCTTTTTCACAAGAAAACCAAACAAACGAACCAATTTATGAATCTTTTAGAGTAGAATTAGATTAAAGCCTCCCTTATATTAGTGAATCTTCGAACTTTTAAAGTAACGAAAGGGATGACAATATGATAACATCAATAATCCTTTTGCATTTCAAAGAAAAAAAAAAAAAGCCCATAATCCTTGGATACAAGTTAAACTTTAGAATTTCAAAAAGACATCCTATTTAGAGCTTTTACTTTGAAATATGACACATATAATGTCTAGCCTTTGATAAAAAAAGATGATGTATTGAATGCTTTTATAGCTTAAGGTATGTTAGTTGTTAAAGACTTACGACTAGAATCACTGTCGTCCCATCGGTGTAATCAATGAGCTCATTTTATGACTACTAAAACAGGAAGGATCAGCCGTGAGACACCATCGATCCCTTTTTTTCTTTAAAAAAAAAAAAAAAACTTTACCTTGACCGGCCGCCCCCTGCAAAAAGAAAATGAAAATAAAATAACTACACTTTCATATTCACATAAAAATACAGCCATATATACAAAGACGAAGGCACAAGGGCTGAGGCGGCTTAACACCCCCCTGAACTTTTTTGTTTTACCACTTTTCTTGACATGTATTTGATCAAAATTTATAAATAATCCTTTAAAAATAAATAAAAACTTCATTTTATTTCTGTAAAAATTAAACGTTTGTAATTATTATTCTCGTTTATCAAAATTCCGGGGTTTCGTCAATGCATGAATGTCTCATGTATGATGTACATTCATGTATCATATATTATTATTATTTGAACTTTTGGAATGGAAAAAATATGTGAGATTAGGTTCAAATGAAAATATGACAGGTGGCATTATCCTGCGTATTATGACAATAATTAATAATGATTTAGTTTGATATTATAATATCTGACTGATGTAATATGCCATGAATATGATATCTTCAAAGAAAAAGAAGAAATAAAAATGTGCGAAATTGGGCATCCAATAGTTTGAAGTTGCTTAATTTAATTTATTTTCCTAGCTGACTAGGGCTTGGCAAACCAAGAGCAGACAAAATTGGTAGCTAGTGGCTAACTTTTAACATTTCTTCCACATGCAAGTGCGAAGTTGCCTAGAACTCACAAATTTTATTTATATATATGTAGAAGCTAGCTATATAATTGCTTTCAAATAACATTCAAGCAAAAATGTACTGATAAACATTTAGATTTTGACCAATTTTTTTTTTTTAATTTTATTTTCAAACGTTAAATCTACTCGATGATGATATCAAAATAAATATTTTTTTATATAAAAAATGAATAGAATATAATATAGAATTTAATGGTTAAAATAAATCATTATCGTTAGGGGTGTTTTCCCCCCTACCGTCAATGATAAAAATATTAGTATCGATAGAAGTATCAGAAAAAATTATAGAAATCACGCAATTTATATCATGAAAATTAAGAAAATACATAGATACACTTTTATATATATTACATATCTTAATAACAAAAGGATAATTTTCTCTGAAGTTCAAATATGATTAAGATATCATCTTTGATTCGAGAAAATGTATGGGGTTATGAGATGTTGTTTGAGTAGTATTAAAATAGTTATAAATATGCCACGTATAGATTTGTTGATTTTTAATTTCTTATTGTATTTCCTTGAAGAAAATTTTAGCACGTTCAAAAAGATTGAATAGAAGATGAAATCCAAAATTCTGACAAATACTTTCACCGAAATTTCATTGACATATCCCGATATTTGATACTAATTACACTATGTTTTTACCGATAAAGATATTTTTACCGATATTTTATCAATATTTAGACATTAAAAAATTTATCCTAAAAGATATTTTGACACCCCTCAAAAATGTAATTTTTTTTTAAATTTCAAAAATATCGTGAATATTTGCGATCATACCTAAGGCCGACACTTCAGTTAACTATTCATCATGGTGAAAAACAGTAAATGGGTACAAAAATTGTCTCTTTCATATTAAAATATGAATACTAGGCACCAAAATGGACTCTTTCTCCTCATCCATAGTGCTATGTCTAACCAATTGAGAACAGGAATTTTAGGTCTCTTTTCCTCAGCAGTTACCTTGAAACTTCTTAACCACCTTCTTGCGATTTTCTAGTGGCTGTAAAGTAGGAGCCAAAATATTCTAGTTTTGATTTTGTTCAAAGAATTTTGACTTTATCTGACAGAAAAAAAAAAAAAGAAAATTTCTCCTTTTCAAATTGCACGTTTGGCTGTTTTTATTGACAATTTTTTTGTTAGCTTTTTTTTTTTTTTTTATTATTTTTAATTTTTGGTCAGTTTAAGATATATAAATAATGAAACATGATGAAGTTATTCAAAATCGGCTTCAAAAAGAAAAATTCAAAGAAGTAAGGAGCAAATTTCTTTCATATATTTATTTTTGGGGAATAAGTTTTTGCAAGTTCAACATAGTTAAGTTTACTTTATCCGATATATATAAGCCAATTATAATTAACAAAATTTACTTTAATGTCCCTTTTTATAAAGACATTATATTACAGAAATAAAGATTTTAATTTATTTAATGTGATTTTGGACTTGATGAAAAAACATATATTAGTATGAGGTCTTACAGTAAATAGATAATAAAACAAAAAGACATTACTTTTGTTCAACTAAATGTTTCTTTAATATTTCAACATATGAATTTATTTGACACTTTACCTGTAACTATATATAGAAGTAGAATATTTTTTATTGTACAAGCGTTTCATGCAAAACGAACCGTTTCGAATGAAAATATTTTGTTTTTGATTTTTAGTCCTTCAATTTTATTTATTTATTTATTTTTTTGTTTTCGCACACTCCCTTCCCTTTTATAATTTAGTTCATTTTTTTTATTTTAATCTTTTAATCTTTTTTGTATTTTTTTCATGCTTCTTCTTCTTTTTTTTTTTTTTTTTTTTTAATTTTCAGATCCCTTGTTATTTTTTATTTTGTGGATCTATTTTTTAACTTAATAAATTTTCTTAAATATATTTAATATGTGTTATGCTTTATATCTAAATTTTAAAAGATTTAAAAAAAAACTCTGACATGCAGCAAATAATAAATATTAATGAATGCTTTACTTTTGATAAATTTGATGGAAAGAAAATGAGATATAAACAGATATACAGATACACTTGATCAATTTTAGCCCCAAAATATTTTTAATTTTTTTAAATTTTTTTGGCTATTTTGACGTTTTTGAAATAGATAATAATTTGGACTGAACTCAAAAAAACCAGTTTGAACTGGGATGCCAAACGGCCCCCTAAAACTTTTTTTTTTTTTTTGAATTTATAATTAAACCTCTTCATTATTGTTGATATGACGGATCTAAAAATGAGAGTATAGAGGTAAGGATTTAAAGTGATGAGTTTCTTTTTTTGGGAAACCATAATTCCTCCTCTTTATTTTAATCATTTTTTCAATGTCACGTGTTTTTTTATTACTAGATTTATCTCAATGTAAAAAATTTATTTTATAAATAACTATGACAAAATTAAATATTTTAAAAAGAGAAAGAGTCAAATAACATTTTTAAAAATAGTAATAATAAATTATAAGATAAAATTTTAAATGCAGTAATAAATAATATAGATTCCGTTTGACATACTTTTTAAAGGTGGCTTTTATATTACTAAAGAATCTATAATGGGTTAGAAGAGGTGTTCGGTAAATCTTGTTTTTATCTTAGTAGATTCTAAAAACTATTGCAATGTAGTAGAATTTAAGAAACACGTCAAGAGTTCAAAAAAAAAAAAAAAAACACAAGTCAAGAGTTGCTTCTACACAGCTTATGTTGTCTTTATAAAATTTATTAAAATATCCTTAATAATAAATAATAATTTCAATATACTTACTTTATTTATGTTCATTAAAAAAAAGTTTAAAATTACATTCAACTATTCTTTAAAATTTACATCATTGTAATTTAATGTGCTTTTTTGTTAAAATTTTTAATGTGTACTGGAAAATGATAGTAAATATTTATCATTATCAATAAATATAATTCATTGTTAGATAGTTTAGATTGTAAAATAAAAATTTTATACATTTTTCTATAATCTTGGTGGAAAAAAATATGAGTATTCATTTATTAGACTATAAATATGTATACTAGAGTATTATTAGACAAAATTATAAAGTCTTTTTTGGTCATTATAAGTCTTATAATAATTTTATTCATAGTTTACCAAACACCTAAAATTATTCTTTTTTCTCAAACACATACTTGATTATAGGCACAGTAACCTTAAACTTACAACACAACTACAACAAAGATATTTCATAATATAGCAATGTCAAACTGGCCCATTATCAGATTTACGACCACACATAATATCAAAATATCTCTCCTCCTTCCTCTTCTCTCAACCTTGAAACTGTAAACAACCATCCCGTTGCCGGACCAAGCACATCGTCTTGTCATGGACCTCACACTTGGGTCTTGTTCATGAAGGCTAGGATCGGCCTTGTGATCTTTGCCATGGCGGCCTCGCAAACTTTTCCGTGGAGGTCGTCGTCTCCGAAGAAGTTGCTGACATAAAAAAAAAAAAAGAGACCTATTATTATTTATCCGTAAATATATTATTTATTAGAAAATTAAGAATTTACCTGTAAAAATATGTTACAATTTTTAAAAGAATCTATGAAATATGCTATGTATTTTCCCCTTTAAAAATGAGACAACTTTATATTTTTAAGGTTGGAATAAAGAACCCAAAAAAAAAATAAAAATGAGGCGATAATTTGAGTAATTTGGATCATGAAACTGTAAAACAACTTGAATGCACTTGAAATTAACAAATTTGGATTAGTTATAAATGCATATAATAATTTAAATTGGAGGTTTTAGACATTCTCTATAAATTTAAATTTAAGTAAATTTGAATTTAAATAAATAGATAATTATCTATAAACACTGATAATATTTTATTTTGAAAATAATGTTTGTGAAAAACTAATCAATTAAATATTTATTTAATGCTATAAATATTTGATTGATGGAGCAAATTTTTGACAACCATTAACATATTGTAAATGCTTTTTTCTAGGGAAGGGAGAAAGAAAATTTAAGTGGAATTAAGGGTGTCTAGGATTGATAACAAAGAGATGGTAATAACGGAAAATATCAGTTGGTTAGTGCTCATCGTGTGAAAGCTAGCTTAATCATCCAGAATTGATTATCAAACCGGTATGTATTGATGTAAGGTAGGTTTATTCGATCCTATTAATATGGTAAATTTTTTTTAAAATTCATCATATTAAGTTCCGTTACGTAAATAATTTTATCTAATTTTTCGTTTCGTAACATGACATAAAAGTTTATATGATTCAAAATGCGATGATATGAAAGTATTTGTAACTAAATATCACTTATAAAACTGTTAAATGTGCCCTAATCTTTTTTTTTATCGAAAGTGGATAATTTAAACTCTTTAACTTTTAATTAAATCATTTATGAAATTATCGTTAAATTATGTTTATTGATGCCATTATATACTCCTTGCGTTTTGGCACGTTTAATGAACATGATGTGTTTTCTTGGCTTGATTAATTAAGCAAACTGTTGCCACCTTGAATAGTTTAATAAGATCTTGAAGGAAAAAATAAATAAAGAAAAAGAAAATTTTTCCCAAATAAACAAAGAAAAAAATTAATCATTTTCTTTTCTTTTGTTTTTTTTTTTTTTTTTTTGTTGGGAGTAAATTCTATGAAATATAAAACAGTATTCATATTTTTTTGCATTACTTTTTTCTGTACTTCCAAACTTATCGTAGAGAGAGAGAGAGAGAGAGAGAGAGAGAGAGAGAAGAAGAAGAAGAAGAGCTTCTGCTTCGCGGTGGTTGCTTCCTGTAGAAGGTTCTCTGTGTTTTTTGCCCCCATTAAAAAAAAAAGAAGAAGAAGAAGAAAACTTGGTGAAGAAGAAGGGGGAAAAAAAAAAGAAAGAAAGAAAGAAGAAAGAAAGAAAAACAGTAGAAATTCCCCAGATTATTAAAAAAATAAATATAATTAAAAAAAAAAAAAAAACTCAAGAGGATTTCGTGAAAACCTTGTTCTCTGTTTTTTATATTCTTTCTAAATCCCTAGATGCCCCTTCGTTTCACGTAATCAACTCGGATTGTGAACACCCCATTTTATCTTCTTTTTTCCAAATTTTATTCTTTTTTTTTTTTTTGATAAAAAAATCTTCGATTTGATTGACGGTTTGTGTTTGATTCTTTCTATTTTTGGGTTGGGTGGTTTTCTTCAAAGAATTCGACGTAATTGGAAGTGAAATTAGGGTTCAATGGATTTCAATGAGTAGTGTGTTGTTGGGAATCGCGATGTTCGTGGTGAGTTCGCGATAATCTCGGGTTCTCGGATTTTGCTACGGAGGTGGGTGTAGTTGGGGGAGATTCGGGGAGGTTTTTTTTTTTTATTGTTAATAATTTTCTCCGAAAAATTTTTGAAGGTTTGAGGAAATTGGGGATTTTCTGAGAAAATTTGAGGTTTCAAATGCAGGGTCGGTGACGATTTTATTGCTTGTTTTGGATGAAATCCTTCGTGGGTTTTCGGAATTTGGATTCAATATCACAGACTTCAGTGGCGGTTTTCGAGATTATCCGAGGTTTTCTTGAGGCTTGAGGTGTGAAATTGGTGGAAATTCTTTATCTGGGTTTGGCTGTTTTTGACGAAAAAGGTTTGAATTTCGGAGCTTTTGCAGTGTTTTAGCCTTTGTTTGGGTCTGAATTTCGACCTTTGATAGACTTCTGTTGGTTGTGAAATCTGTGGTGGAAAGAGAATTTGGGAGTTTTTTGGAAGATAAGATGAGTTCTTCTGTCACTGAAAGTTTGGTCCATCAAGGAAAGCTACTCGTTCACATCGCCGAAAATGGACACTCTTACGAGCTTGATTGTGAGGAGACTACACTTGTTGAAGGGGTTATGAGGTTAATCCAATCGGTTTCCGGGATTAGTCTAAGTGATCAGCTTGTGCTTTGTTTGGACTTGAAACTTGAGCCTCAAAGGCCTCTCTCTGCTTACAAGCTTCCGGCTGATGACCGCGAAGTGTTTATATACAACAAAGCCAGGCTTCAAAGCAATTCGCCGCCTCCTCCGCCGGAACAAATCGAGGTTAACGAGTTTCTGGATCCTCAGTCGCCGTCCTCCTCGCACGATCCTCACCCTTTGGATGATGCTTTGGACCCTGCTTTGAAGGCCTTGCCTTCTTATGAGAGACAGTTTCGGTACCATTATCATAAGGGGCATGTGATTTACACCCGAACACAAATGAAGTACGAGGCCTGTGAGAGGCTCTTGAGAGAGCTTAAGGTTCAGGAGAGAGCGGTGGAGGTAGCGACGGGGAATTTGGATCAGTACTACAAGATCATTTCCCAAAACTGCAGGGAGTTCTTGAAGCGATTCTTGCAGCAGCATCGGATGCATTCGGACCTTCTGGCGAATTTCGGGAGGGATCTTGAGAAGCTTAGGAGCATCAAGATTCACCCCGCGTTGCAAACCTCCTCAAGGAAGTGCTTGTTGGATTTTGTCAAGGAAGAGAGCTTGAGGAAGACGGCGGAGAATTGTAGTGGCTCTCACAGACAGTTTGAGAATAAGGTCTCGCAGTTTAAGCAGATGTTTGCTGAGGTGAACCGTAAGGTGGAGGAGGTGTTCTCTAGCCGGGCTTCTTTGCCTACTAGGAGTTTGGAGCAGACGATCAAGGATCATCAGCGGTTTATCAATGAACAGAAGAGTATAATGCAGTCTCTGAGGTTGGTTTCCTTTTGCCATTCTGTCATATCATCGTAGTTGCTTTTAAATTGTTAATCTTTGTCTCTTGTTTCATTCAGTGGCGTTTCGAGAAATTTTACAATCTTTCCGTGAATTGTGTTGTCTTCGTTATGTAACAACATGAGTTCATCTTTATGTTTGGCCTCTTTTTGATGAGGAGTTCAATATTCTGATTTTAACATCTCTCGTATAGTTGTGCTAGTATATCCCTAGATTAAAAAATTTGGAAGTTTACAGATTTAAACTTCTTGAAGCGTTTGTGGAATTTGATGTTTCTGGTCGTACAACCCGTCCGAATTATTCAAACTAGATGAGATATGTGTCTTTTCATATTACAGTTGCTGTACTTTTAATGTTGATAGTTTCTTGCCTGTCGTAATTTCATGGTTTTCTTAGAATGCTTGTTGAAATCACTGACCGGTGATTATATCGTGCATCCTGCAGCAAAGACGTTGGCACGGTGAAGAAACTAGTAGATGACTGCTTGGCTTGCCAATTGTCTTCGTCACTTCGTCCTCATGATGCAGTTTCAGCCTTGGGTCCTATGTATGATGTCCATGACAAGAATCACCTGCCTAAAATGGAGGCTTGTGAACTTGCAATTTCGAAACTTTTGGAGTATTGCAAGGATAGGAAGAATGAAATGAACATGTTTGTGCACAATTACATGCAAAAGATAACATATGTTTCCTACATGATCAAAGATGCGAGGTTACAGTTTCCGGTTTTTTAAAGAGGCAATGGTGCGTCAAGAAGATCTATTTGTGGACTTAAAGTTTGTCCGTGGGATTGGCCCCGCATATAGAGCCTGCCTTGCAGAAGTAGTGAGAAGAAAGGCTAACATCAAGCTTTACATGGGAATGGCTGGACAGTTGGCCGAAAGGCTTGCAACAAAAAGGGAGCTCGAGGTCCGGACACGTGAAGAATTTCTGAAAAAGCATGGTGCATATGTACCCAAGGATGTATTAGCCTCTATGGGATTGTATGATACCCCAAACCAGTGTGATGTTAACATTGCTCCTTTCGACACTGGTTTACTTGATATTGACATGGCTGATGTGGATCGCTTTGCTCCCGAGTACCTCGCAGGATTGCCTTCTAAGATGGAGAAGCATGGGAGCTTTAAAGGTTCTTTTTCCATGTCTAATGACAGTTGTCACTCTGCCGAGGCTGAAGACAGTGGTACAGATGTGCTTGAGAGATGCGATTCTGAGGAGCTACTTGAAGGCTCGGAGTTAATAGAGATTGCCGGGACTAGCAAGTTGGAAGTCGAGAATGCAAAGTTGAAAGCTGAACTTGCTTCTAAAATAGCATTAATTTGTTCTTTGTGCCCTGAAATCGAATATGAATCATTGGATGACAGTAGGCTGGATAGTTTGTTAAAGAATGCTGCGGACAAGACGGCTGAAGCCTTGCATCTGAAAGAAGAATATGAGAGGCATCTCCAATCTATGCTTAAGACGAAGCAGATGCAGTGCGAGTCGTATGAGAAACGCATTAAAGAATTAGAACAGAAATTGTCGGATCAGTACATGCAAGGCCAGAAGATATCTGATGACGGGGATGTGTCTGACTTTGGTATTCTGGCTGCAAAGGATGGTGGTTACAAGTCACAGGTGTTGTGTGGCGGAGAAGCCCATATGCCTTGTATATCAACAAGTGAACCCATGGACGAGGTTTCTTGCATCTCAAATTCTTTAGAATCAAAGTTGGGGATTTTCTCTGGCCAACCTGGCAAAGTGCGAGATGGGTTGGATGAGAACATGATGGATTCATCTGGGGTACAGAATCCGCAATTGGATTCTTCAATGATAGAGCCACATCGTGACGGCAACAAAGATGGGAAAGACAAGATGGTAGGGCTGTTGGGCATGTCGCTGACTAGTAGTTCTACTGCTGAGAGCATGCCCGAGCCTTCGAGTGTTTTACCTTGTGAGGCAGCAGCTGATCCTGGCTTGGACTCAAAAGCTAGTGGTAATATGTTGCTGGAATTGCAAAATACACTTGCAGAGAAGATGAGCCAGTTGAGTGAAACTGAAACGAAGCTTAAAGCTGCTATGGAGGAGGTTGTGATGCTTAAGAGGGAGCTGGAAACTAATAGGAAGCTTCTTGACGAATCACAGGTATGGATGGATAAACCGAGTGTTTTCTATTATTGTTCTTGCTTTAAGAAATTGTTTTGGAAAAAGCTTCTTATTGTCTTGGAAGGTTGTAGATTTTTTTTTTTTTACCTTTTGCGTAATCTTTTGCTTCGGTGTCAACATGAGATTTGTATATGTAGTTCCAGGCGTGCATCCATGTCTCTTCGGATTGTTATTTTTTGTAGCCCTTGATAATTATGGACGTAAAACCAGTTATAATGAAACCTTAGTTTGTGGGAACTCCTTAAAAAAAAAAAAAAAAGGGGGGGGGGGGGGGGGGGGGGGGGGGAATATTCCTTGAAGAAAAAAGAAAAAAAAAAGAGAAAAAAAAAAAAAAGAAAAAAAAGAGATGAACGAAAGCGAGGAAGAAAAGGTGGGAGGAACTGTGGATTTTTAATTTTTATTCTTTTTCATCTGTTGGCAAAACCTTGTCCGGTTTAGATGTGTGTATCTCTTGTTACTCATGCTAGATTATTTCAGTTCTAGTTTCCTTAACAAAGTTATATGGCAATCACGTCAACACTTTTGCAATTTTGAACTTACATTGGTTTCTCTGCGTTGCAGATGAATTGTGCTCACTTGGAAAACTGCTTGCATGAAGCCCGAGAAGAAGCTCAGACCCATCTTTGTGCTGCTGATCGAAGAGCTTCTGAGTACAGTACGCTGCGTGCATCTGCGATAAAGATGCGTGCCCTCTTTGAAAGACTAAAGGGCTGTGTATGTGCTCCAGGCGGGGTTGCTGCTTTTGTTGATGCTTTACGAACTTTAGCACAATCTTTGGCCAAGTATGTTTGTTTCCAAATTGCTCATCTATTTTATCACTTGCTCTAGTGAAAGGGAAAAGGCGGAACGTTAATGTTATGCCTTCTAAAATGAACTAGTTGTCGACTTCCGATGAAACATATCTGGTTACGTTTTCATGATTGTTAATCCTAATGCATTAATTTTGTCATTGTTGGAGAGGCTAATGAGCTATCACTGTATTTTGTGTGATTTTACTAATGACAATGAAGATGATGGTGGCATCTGCTTTGAATTGTTTCAGTTCCGCCAACGAAAATGAAGATGAGGGCATAGCCGAGTTTCGGAAATGCATCAATGTCCTGTATGAGAAAGTTGCTTTCTTGTCCAGGAATCGCAACGAGCTACTTGAAAAGTACCCAAAGGTTGAAGCTGCAAATGACCAACTTCGAAAGGAATTAGAAGAAAAGCAAGAGCTGGTCAAAACCCTGTACGCCAAGCATCAACTTGAGAAGCAGGTAACTTATTTCTGACTTGATGTCGGTTTTTTTCACATTCCGTAAAACGCATGGTAAACAATATGAAGACGTTATTCACATCACAAATTTTTTCGGAAACAAAAGTAATTCTTGAATTTACTATCGAATGTCTCATGTTGTATCTGTTTCTGGAACAGGCCAACAAGGAAAAAATATCATACAGCCGTCTCGAAGTTCACGAGATTGCTGCCTTTGTTCTTAATGCATCCGGGCATTACGAGGCAATCAACAGAAACTGCTCAAACTACTACCTTTCAGCTGAATCTGTGGCCTTGTTCACAGAGCACCTCTCCAGCAGACCTAACTACATTGTTGGACAGATTGTACATATCGAGCGCCAGACTGTGAAACCACTTGCTTCGGCTCTGGTTCCGTCTGGTCCCGAGCATAACCTCTCATCTGACACGGGAACCGATCGGTTGTCCTTGAATTCAGGATCAACTTCTATGAATCCATACGGTCTCCCCATTGGTTGTGAATACTTCGTAGTGACAATAGCCATGTTACCTGATACCGTCATTCATTCACCACCGCCGCCGCCGCCTTCTTCCTGATCCCTGCCTCGCAGACAGATTGACGTGATGGAAGAATTCCAAAAGTGTAAATATTATAAAAAATATATAACATTAAAAAAAAAAAAAGTTTAAAAAAATCTCTCTGGTGGGAATTGGAACTTCATTTTCCTTTCTGTACAGCTGATGATGATTCTATAGTGGTTTTAATCTCCTAACCTTTGTAGATACCGTTGCTCTTCTTTACGGATATATGTATAAAACCTGTGAATATTATCCAGCTTTTTTAATCTTTTATTTGATCTTAATCAACACAAACTGTGTTTCTTTGATTTATGGTCCTCCTTGCCATGCAACTTGACTAATGTGTGATATGGCGTTGAGACCATGTGCAATGGACGATTTCGGATTTATGGTTTCTTGTTACGTCAATTTGAACTTGTTCGATCTATTCAATCGTGCAATTATAATGCAATCGCATTCTCAGTTCTAATTGTGTTTTTGTTTATGTATTCGTGAGTTATCTATTGGATCAGTCTGGTTGGTTTTCTGTGTCTTGATATATCAATGTCAATATTATATATCTTACAAAAAAATGTGAAAAATAACACTATCTTATTTTGTTTTCTATTGTGTAATGTTATTTTTAAATGTTATATTTAAGTTTTTTCATCATTATTACGTTTTGAAACTCGTAAAAGTGTATTTTTAAAATTCAAATAATTTTAAAATAGGTACATTGTAATGATTATATGTAAAAGTCCAAGCATTGATCAATAAAAATCAAATGATAAATTTGAGATTAGTCATATGCGGTGAAGATTTTGTCATCAAATTTACTATACAAAAAATTTGGCATTAAATATATCATTTCATTGAAGAACATTTTATTTTCGTTTTTCACTGAAATGTTAATTTTTATCGTAGGAACGTCAATTTAGCATTGTATCGGAGATGTTTTAAATATAGCAAAAGACAAACAGGTTTTTTTTTTTTTTTTTTTTTTTTTTTTTTTTTCGCGAAATTCATAGAATACCCTTGTGAAGATTAACTAGTTTTTGCATTTTCCTCTTAGAGGAAATGGGTTTCTCATTCAACTGTTATTAACGGAAGATTAGGCAACTAGCACAGTCCATAATAAATACAAAATAAAAATATCAGGCTTATCCAGAAGAGACATACCTCTAAGTAAAAACTAGGGATCAATTTTCCTTTTAAATTACCAAAAATCTTATTATGGTGTCAGGTGTAAATTTATTATTAGACTATATTGATAACTGTAACAAAAATAACGATGTTATAACATGTTTTAGAGCATCTTCAAATACAATATTAAATTTCTATTCTAACGTCAAAATTTAACAGTTGAATAAAGATTATTCTCTACGGCAATGTTGTTCTTAATGAAAAAAATTTAGGGTTCGTTTGGTGTTTGGATTGAGTTTGAGATGAGATGAAATGAAATTTTTAAGTTTAAGTTGATTGACTTTTTAAAAATTAGTTATAAATTTTGTTGGCTTTTTAGAAAAAGATAAAAATTGAATAATAGACGTCAAATTTTGGCATTTTATTACTTCCGGTTCACGTGTTGATTTTCACTTAATAACTACATCTTCCCCCCTTATACAAGTTTTAAATCTTTACATTAATGATCAAAAATAGATATAGTATTGTGGTCGTGGGTATGGTTTAGTGGTAATACCATACTTGACTTTATCTAAAAGTATAGAGTTCGAATCCTCCCATCTTCAAATTCAAAAAAAAAAAAAAAGATATGGTATTATTTTTTATATTTATTTTTATGATATGAGATTAAAACGAAATCTAAAACATGATTATTCTTTGGAGCACAATATAAAACAAGATATTAAACGTAAGTCAATTTTATATCTTTTTTTCTTACCAAATATAGCATTAATTACATTGGCTTTTTGGAGAAAAAAATGCTTTCAGATTTCAGTGATGTTAGATATCATAACTAATAAAAAAGAGTCTTATCTAATCATTTATAAATTCTATGTTTTGAGACTCGCTCTTTAGTAGTATATGGTATTGAACATTATTGTTGTTTTTTTAACATTGTTAAGATGGTCGAATACTTAACATTTTATAATTTTATGCTTAATTTGACGTAAAAATGGCAACTGGTAGAATCCTTTACGATGAACTAGGAATATTGTCGTTTGAGTATTCACCATCGACTTTTTAGCTATCCTCACATAGTACTTTTGATAATTTGGCCTGTCTTGTACAAATACTTAAAGACATATACTCAAGGGGCAGTTTTATGACAAATATGAAAAACTAGATATATGGTCACAAAATTGTCAAAAAAAAAAAAAAAAACCTACCCTATTGTAACGACCTCTTCACATTGTTACATAAAAAATAATCTTAATTATCATCAAGGGCCACGTCAAAAATTGAATTTCTCTTTTTTTATTTTTTTTTATTTTTTGTTTTGAGGGAAATTTCTCTTTAAAAAAAAAAAAACGCAAAGGATAATATCATAATATAACCGTTCAAATCCTATTAAGCCAACTTTGAAGAAGTCTCACATTCTCCTTCTCTCTCTCTCTCTCTCTCCACACACACACACACACACACACACACACATATATATATAAATGTCACTCAAGCCTTGACCATAATATCTTCACCTTCTTTCCTATGTGAATGTCTACAGCCTCTTCTCCTCGGAGCCAAAGAATTTAAAATGCTTCAAGGTTGTCTCCCCAACCCAATCACCATCCATGCATACATGATATATATATATATATATATATATAAATGTTTATATAAGCATACGTATCGTATGTATAAAGATAATCCAACTTAGTAGCAATATCTCCATAGCAAGAATGATTTGGACCAACCTCTAAACATAAGTCACAGTACTTAAGAAAAAGGTTCGGTGATTGCAGACATAAATAGTTGAATGATCGCACCGATTTTTTTTATGTGGAACATGATAACACCCACTCTAGTTAAATTGGATTCTTTATTCTGATGTAAGGCTTGAAAATTAAATGTTTTTTTCGTTTAATTTCTACTTCGAATTTGCAAATATTACCAACATTGCCTTTTATTACTGTCATATACTCATATATATCTAATTATTTTTTATTCTTACGTTTGGCGAAGTTCTTCTTTTCCTATTCAAGGCCAAGTTTGGTGTTATTATAACTTTTTAAATAATAAAATTGTTAGCTTTGAGTACCAGCTTTTCGAAACTGTTGTTGGTGATTATGTGATTCTACTAAAAGCACTTACTAGTTCATACTTTACTTTTTTTGCCCCCAATAAGGATCAAACTCATCTGTCCCCTTCCTTTAGGGCCATTTCCATTTTTTTTTTTTTAATTTTTAATTTTTTTAAAATTTTTAAAATTTTCATACAAAAAAAAAAATAGTTAAACTAAATTCATTTCGTAGAATTTTGTTAAAAACAGAGGAAAAAAAATATCATAACCGTACTAACTCCTTTTTTGTAAAGAAAATTCTAATAGAGGATTAAATTGAACAGATTCAAAATCATAAAATCAAGCAAGAATAAATAATCCTAAAATTGAGGAGTACAGACGAGAACATTTAAGTGAATTTAAATGGTCCATTGAAATCCCGAGAAGAACATGAGTCCTTCTATTGCCTTTTTCTTTGTTTTTTAATTGCTTGGTCTACTAAGTAGACTATTAGAGCTCCTTTGGACAATAAGTTGGCTTTTGGAGCTTTGTTTGGAAATATTATTTAGTTGAAGTGTGAATTAAAAATGAACTATTATTTTTTAATAGTGGAAAAACCTAAAATGCATTCTATTACTTTAGCGGGCAATATTAATCTTGTTTCGTTCTCTTCATCGTTGTGAGTGTTTTAGTAAAAAAAAAATCTCGTTTGATTCAAGAAAATTATGAACTTTTAAAATTTGAATTTCATAAAAAACAAAGAAAGGAAAAGAAAAATGTAGATTTATACTATAACTAATTGGAATAAGAGTTTTTAGAAACAAACTTTTAAAAACAAAAGTTGGAGACGGAGATTTAAATGGCCCCTTAACGAAAGAGGTTTCCAATTACCTAAAGAGTAAAGAAGTTTTGTGCATGCATGCATGTATCTAATTTTAAGGTTCTATATAATGACAATGATGGTATGTGATAGTTGTTAACGTCACTCGATTAGGTCATTAATTAAAGTTTGTCATTCTCAAAAGTCAAAGATCACAAAATTATTTTGTCGTCTTTTAATCCATAGAAGTTTGGAAGATTTATCTTTATATGTTGGAAATGTCAAGAGTAATTTCTATTTATAGGTGTGGTTGTAAAGGTACAAATTGTGGGTATTTTGGAAAATAGTAAAGACAAACTCGTTAAATAGGGTATCAATGAAGGTTTTTTTTTTTTTTTTTATTTCCCCTTCAAAATTAAGATAGGAAGATTCAAACTCTTATTTTATAATAAAGTCAGATAAAAATTATTACTAGACTATACTTACGACCATGACTTTCAGAACATATTACTCTCATTTATAATCCTGGAACTATTATATTCTCTTTTTAAAATTTAAATATTTAAATGAAACAAAAATAAAAAAGGCAATTAACTTCTGGTTTTTTTGTTGGTATTCCGTGAACTTATCATACAATTACATTTTTCATTCCGAACTTTTAGTTTTGGCAAATTTCTTTTGAACTTAATAATGTTTAGCAAAACACAACCAATTGATAATGGTGTTAATTTTTCGATGATAATCGACCTATAACTTGCATATCGGAACTTGCACATCAGTTATTAGTTGGGAACATGAAAGGTATTTTCCAATCAATGTTAACCTGAATTTATGTTTAAACTTTTGGTACAGACATATTCCCTGAACTTCTTGAATAGGGAAATTTAGTCCCTAAACTTTTTTTTTTTTTTTTTTGGCAATCAACCCTTTGAACTGATCTTTTTTTTTTTTGACACCATCAGTCTTTTTTGCTCACATTCATTAAAATTTCAATACAAAGTCTTTGAATACTTAAGCCTAATTTAAAATTTTAACATGAAGGGAATTGTTGGTAAATTTTTTAAAAAAAAATTTTGAACACAAATTCATTTGAAAACTTAAACCTATAATTTAATTATAACTCAAACTTGAACCTAAATTTTAAACGGAATTTGTATTGAAATTAAGAGAAAATGACCATCATTAATGCTTCTTAGGCTATTATGTGCAATTACATTTAAAAAAAAAAGTCAAAATTTTAACAGATGTGAGCAAAAGAATTGGCATTACAAAAAATTATAAGTTTAGGGGTTGATTGCCAAGAAAAAAATATTGTCAAATTCGTGAAAGTTTACGACGTGTCCGTACAAAATAGCTTTATATTTATAACAAAGTTAATTTGAAAGTTTCATTTTAGATAAAGTTTAATTTAATACCCTAAACCCAATAAATTTGAGTTAAAATAAATGAAAATGAGTATTCATGTCATTAATTAATGTTCGATGTGTAAATTATAAATCTTTTTTTTTTTGGTCGAACAATGAACCACATCATCAATTGTGTGGGTTTTACAACACATATTTTTTTTAGTTTAGAGATAAATTGTCCAAATTAAAAGTTCGCGATATAAATTATAATTGTGTCATAAATTTAGAGGGTATTAATAAACAAAATGTCATTTAAAAAAATGAAACAAATTTCTATCCATCAGTGAATGTTGGTTGTGATTCCAGATATTCATTCCCACGTCCAAAAGAAAAAAGAATCTTTTAATTATGTGAAATTAACCGGTCACCCCTTAAAGAAATCATAATTCGTTTTAGAAAATGACAACTTTTTCTTTTTTCTTAGATAAATTTTGTTATTACCCCCTGAATTTTAGTGTTCTTGAAAATTGATGTTTATACCCTTCAAATTATGAAGTGTTAGCAACAATTCATCTCGAACTTTAAATTATTAGCAAAAACATATTTTCTGTCATATTTTAATCATGTAATACTTGAAAAAACTTTGTTTTTACCCTCTAAACTTTAATAAATTTGTAACTTCACCCCCTGGACAGTGAAAATTGGTGCTTACATCTCTCAAATTTTAAACTTTAAACTGTTAGCAAAAAAACACTCGTTCTATCATGTTTCGTCTACTTAAGGCTAAATATGATACTAGCTTAAATCATAAAAAAGAAAGAAGATAGATTAGGCTCGTGTTGTCTTAAAATGATATGTTACAATAGTCAAATGATTAATAAATCCATGGTCTATCATTGATTGGCCGGTAAATCTTTGATCCATAGACATTGATCATCAAGTTCATTATTAATTAAACACAAGAAGAAAATTTTCCTAATTTAACAAACCTTAAAATATTATTAAAAAAAAAGGTCATTTTCCCACAAACCCTTTTATGAATACTTCGGTTAATTCGTAGCTTTACTTACTGTAGCAAGTTATATAAAATATGACATGATTACTTGTGATTAAGATATGTACTTTTTTCTATACTTTGATCAGTAACCATAGATGGTTACAAAAAAATAAAAAAAAAATAAAAAAAGTTTTTTGGAAATATTTTTTTTGGGCTATGGAAATTAAAGTAGGAATTTTTTGGGAATGATATTTGGTTGTTTCTTTAGAAAGATTTATTTGGGATATAAGAACCAAATTGTTTTACGTATATTTATGAACACACATGTTAAATTATACAGTGGACTTAGATAATGAAAAAGACAATGAACAAATACTTTTTTCCATTTGGTTAACAAATTACTCTCATCTTTTTTTTTTTGTTCTCATTTCCATTTTCAAACATTTCCTAACCAAATGCTTAAAAAACATTATCGTTTTTGTACCTCAAAAGACATACGAAAACATTTTAAAAAAACAAGGAAAAACAATATCAATCATCATTGAAAACACTACCGAGTATAATGGCCTAGCAGTTCGTGATGGGTGGGGTGATCAAATGTTCGAGGGTTGGGTGGCACTCTTGGAGACGTTAAATGCTAAAGCTTGTTTCTTATCAATCTAGTACCCAATTTAGATATCTAGGACTATGTCTCCACGTGCAGTGGGGTTGGAGTAATACACTCCTCATCGAGAGATAGAGTCTATCCGTAAAGTCTTCAACGAACATTCTTGTTAGCATATAGGCAATTCCTTAATAATATCTATAAAAGTATGCTAACACTGTTCAACCATTTTTCAAAAAAAATACATGGTACTTTTAACGTCAAAAAAAAAAAAAAAAAAAAAAAAAAAAAATAAAGTAGGCCATGTGTGTATGTACATACATGGTACTTTCAACGTCTCTCTCTGTTAAAAAGTCAATCCATTATCCTTGTCGTCCTCTTTAGGCGGAGAGAATTCTTTATGAATGTAAGAGATGTGAAAGAGGAGTCTTGATTCCCCCAAAAAACTTTCCTGTTTCTTTATTTCGTTGTTGCTTTATCGCTTGGAAAAGGGCTAAGAATGAACAACTCATTGTCATATTAAAGATCGTTTTCCTCCTCTTTTGCTTATCCTTTAGTGCAACTTTTTCCTTCACTTTCCCAAGAGTAAGACAGATTCAAAGAGAGTACACCCACATGAGGTTTATTCTTAGCTACGTGAGTTGTTCCCCTTACATGCTGAGCTTTTTTTTTTTTTTATCTTATGTTGGTTTAAGCTTTTTGTTGCCTATAGCCCCGTTTAGAGACGAAGCCATAAATTATTGCGAGGGGCTAATGATAACGAAGATTTAATTATTAAGTAATATGTTTTCTTGAAAATAGAAATATATATATTTGTGAGAAAAATCAAGCAATAAACAAATAAGAGAGAAAAATAAATAAAAGTGATTAAAAAACATATTTGATGATACTCTAACTAAAGTGTTTAGTTTTGTTCTTGAACTAGGTTTATAAAATAAATTGGATTATTCAATTTTTTGTGCGATAAAACATTGTAGAAAACTTTTTAAATAATGCTCAAAAACATTCTTAATACGACGATCCAAACCGACGATAGACCTGAGCTTCAATTCCCATTGCCCTACTTTGCGAGGTCTTTATTATTGAATATTTCCCAACTTTTTCTTATTTTCACACCCAAAACAAAAAGAGGAAACAAATAAAATTCTCACAAATTACTTTAGAATGAGCAAATAAAGAATCAAAGATGGGCAGAAGAGCCTCATTCAATTTTTAATTTATTAACAGAATTTACTAGCTTAAGAAGGTTTTATCATAATATCCCAATTGTTTTTAAAGGCCACAATGAAATAAATACAATTGTGAGGATATTAAGCACAACATAACAGAACCTAGATTTTAAATACATTAACCTTGCAAGAATGCAACAACTTGCTTATAACAGTAAATTCAAAACAACGATACTAAAAATAGAACCTAAAACTTTGGAACTTTCTTTTTGTTTTGTTTTTTTTTTGGGGGTTTTTTTTCTTTCTTTTTTTACATGGGAAATTTACTGTGATTCTTCATCAATACTTATTTCTGAATCCCAGTACCTCCCAAGCTTAAACAAGCTTTAATGATATTTATATTAAACAGCTGGCTTACGTTCAATCTTTCAGGAAATTTAAGCGAGTAGCTTAATTATGAAGATTGACTCTCACTGTCTTCTTCGGAAATGTTGAACAAGAACTTCGGAAGGGAGGTGATCCTGGGGAGATGAAGCAGCAGCTCCCCAAAGGAATCTTTCCTTGACATTGCGGGTGCTTGCTTCCCGATAGGATTATCCTTCACATCTTCTTCTGGAGCAACGTCCTTTCCACCGGCAGGCCCTTCAACACAACTTTCCCCATCGGCCTGAGATTGCTGAAGAGTGGCGGGATCTTTCTGCAGAAGACAACAGAGAGAGTTGACCCTTGTCATTAGAGACTTCTCGTCAGAATCCGTTGTCAATTGATTGTCGTTGAGCAGGTATTGTGCAATGTCGTCCAACATGTCCTGGTAGTCCGTTGGTTGGTTAGCAGAGGACGGAATCTGTTCTGAGATACAGTTTTCAATGTGGCTCATGAGATCGCTCATCGACATCGATGGGTGAAGACCAGGCACTTTAATCTGGTCCCAATTTCTCGGTGCCCTGGAATTAACGGTTTGAGAACTTGCATTTCCTTCGATTGCGCGAGTGTCCATCACTGACATGGAAAAGGAAGCAAGTAAAATCGAGAAAACATGTGCAGCATTAAATCAGAACTCCTAGCAATTATTAAAGGTAACAGCCTTAGATCAGTTTTGAAACATTGTTGAATAAGAAGTGGCAAAACCGCAAAAGGAATGTACAACACTCCAAAATCACATCTGGACATATTTTGTACAACAAATTGCATGTCAAACTTATTTTCTATCAGTTACTTTAGCGGGTATGTACTATATATGTTGTATAACGCAATGCGATCTGTCACATCAAAGAAACTAAAAGCCTTACTTACACAAAACTGAGTTTTAAATATGTACAGAGAGCAGATTGCAATTTTGTTTTTGTACCTGAGCTTGGGGAAGGAGCTTCTCTGGACCTATGTTCCAATACCATGCTAGCTGAATCTTGCTGTTCAAGTTTCAACGAGGATGATTGAGTTGATGGCGATGCAACATCTTGGAGACCAGTGATGGAAGATCCCATACCATTATCCACATGATCAGTCCCTTGGCCTTTGGATTCTTCGGGGCCCTCAAAAATAGAAGTCCGTGGTTCAAAATATGGTGATTCCAAAGCTATCTCTGGCTGTCGACTTAAGAAGTTAAGACGCATGTCACACTGAATAAGCTTTTCAAAATGTTTGCTTAAGAGTCCTAGAGGGCATTGCAGAAAATGTTGCCTGTAAAGCCACAAAATCAATATTGTTCGTTAGCAGCACGACCCTTGAAACCAATACCACAACATCTCAAATCCTTTATGTCAGATCCTTGCAATTTTTTGGTAATATAAGTTCACTTTAAATCCATAATATTAACAGAGGTTCCTCTCTTGGATCGGGAGAAGAAGGCAAATGAAAGAAAGGGAAAAAAAAACTTTCCCATGAAAGAAAAACGCAAGGAAATCCATTTACGGAATAGAAAAATAATGGAAGAAACATAAAGACTGAAACTGTCAGAAATGACCAAAGTCCATGCAGAATTTCTAGCTCATCGAAGAAGGGAACAAGAAAACGTTTCAATTTGCTGAGTAGAAAGAATAGTATAAGAACAGCAATCCAATTTTACCTGTGAATGCTAGCTTGTCCATCCGTAAAATCTGCCGTTGCCTGCCATAAGGTGTGTTTTCTAGGCTGAGGGTTGGTCTCCCTGAAGAAAAGAGGTTGTCTAGCCAGCTGTAGCGTACAACGGATAAAATATTTAGCACCAAAACGAAAAAATTGACCCAAAAAAAAAAAAGGAAGCAAACACCGGGCCATAGGAAGGGACAAGATTACCACGACAGTGAAAGTACTAGGTCCATCATCAGGACAGTTTGCCTTCAGCGCCATAATGTCGGACCATTGAATCTCTATTTTACTCTTAAGACCACCTTCAAGAACTTCCCAGACCAGCTTGTGCTTAGCAAAGTAGCACTTTGCTACTAAATCGCCTTCGTATCTTGATTTATACTGCAACCAAGTATCATTAGCACCATAATTGCAAAAAAACCGCAAGTTTGCAACATGAAAACGTTAAAAACAAGACACAATGTTTAAAGAATGAAGATACCTCCCAACAGCCTATCCTTAAAAGTGAAGCAGGAAAATTCGAAGCCTTTAGCTTGTCCGCAGCGCCCACGGGAGCATTGGTTTTGGTTTCCTTTTTCACTCCCGCGGTAACGCTCCCACTCTGTGCCGCTCCAAGTGTAGAAGGACCTCCTTGAGAAAGCTTCATCTGGATCAAATCCAACAGCGATGGGCTCTTTCTCAGCTTCAAACCCAAAGGGCTGGGCTCATCAAGCGGGTTGTATTGTGATGGCGGAACGGAGTTCGCATTATTTTCAACAGCCCACTGAACAAAAACAGCATCAAAACATGTTCAGTTAACATAATTCTCAAACCATATCAAAGTAACAACAAGGAGTTCGATTTTTCCAACCCTAAACACTTCAAAATCCCTTGAATCCAACAACAAAACGAAACCCAAAAAATAAGCGAACAAGACAAGGAAGCTGAAAGTCATTTATTTTCTCCCAAAGAGTTCAAACCTTATCTAGTGACTGTTAATAATCCAAGAAAGGAACCAAGTAATTCAATTACTGGCTTTCCTTGCGATTTTCTCAGAAACCAAATAGACTTTAGTTTCCTTCAAATGAACTATATTATCTACCTCAATTTCAATTACCAGCTGCATAGTTTACTAAAATCAATGTTCCTGGAAAAAAAAATGAAACCGAAAAAACAAAAGGAAAAAAAAAAAAAAAAAAACACTAATGTAACAGAATCTGATTGCTCGTGAGCTAAATCCAATATTTTAAAGTGTCTCAGTTTCAAAAGAAGAGAAAAAGAAGCAAAACAGGTTGAAACAGGATTAGTATTCACGATCGTACTTTCCCTTTCCTAGCTTATTTTCTCGGCATCCAAACAAAATAAAATCTAAAAAAAAAAAAAAAAAAAACCTCCTGAAAGGCTGGGGAAGGCTTGGTTCGCTTGGTGAGCGGAGCGTGCTCGTCCTCCAAGGAATCCTCGATCTCCAATTTCACCGGCGGCTTGTCCGTACAAGCTGCTGTGTCCTGTTCGGACAGGAGATCCCCAGATTTCATCAACTGCACCATCAAATCTATTCTTTTTTTCTTTTATTTCCTTTTTCTCTCTTTGCGTTGTTATTTTCCCACCAACCAAACAGAAATTTTGACGAGAAAACC
Organism: Ficus erecta; assembly: GCA_008635985.1. NCBI lineage: Eukaryota > Viridiplantae > Streptophyta > Magnoliopsida > Rosales > Moraceae > Ficus > Ficus erecta. Next base: position 35,819 of record BKCH01002133.1, read on the forward strand.
GAAATCCAGAGAAGAAATCGAAGGAAACCCCAGAGAAAAGCGATCGGATCAACGGGATCGGAAGTGATTCGGAAAACCCTAGGAGCTTTATTAAAAAAAATGGAAAAATAATCTCAACGGTTTACAGGGAGGAGAGAGAAAGTGAGGAGAGAGAAATAGGGGGCGGACCTTTTTTGACGGCGAGCACGTGCGACACGTGATCGAAACACCCACGTGTGAGTTTTCTTAGTTTGAGGCTTGTCGGGGACTGAAGTTACGGAAATAGCCCTCAGTGATTGGGGGGATTTGGTTTCCATGTTTGGATGAAATGGTCATTTCGGTACTGTTGTGCTCGCGCGTGTTGGTGGACACCTATGAATTAAATGGATATTTGTGGGACCCGCAGGTTCAATTTAAGAGACGGCGGTGGTTGGTTTTGTCATACACGTGGCGTCAGATCCGGATGTTCCTTGTCACGCGTGATTCCTCCGCCGGACACGTGGACTTAGTAAATGGATTAAGAGGGAAATGCTTGTCTACGGACGTTCTCACTATTTATGTTTATGAAACTAATGAAATTTTTAAATTCGAATTAGTTGACGTTTTAAAAATTAATTATAATTTTTATTAATTTTTTAAATAAAAATAAAAATTCAAATGAAAATTTTAAATTCAAATTCAAGAGTCAAACCTTTTTAAGCATTTTTCATAAAAAAAAATTTTGAGCTCGTTTGTAGATTGATCATTGAACAAAGGTTCCAATTGGCTGCCCATCTAAAAAAAAATTTACAGAGAATTGTACGTGAAGGTATGCATATTGCATCATTTAATTTTCATTAAATTCAGTAAAATTATTATTTTAAAAATATATGTTTTGATATGATATATTAATTGGTATTTGAAAGAATATCATAAATGTAAAGTATTTTTAAATCCTATCACAGACTTCATTAAAATTTAAACCTTTCTTTTAATAAATGTCTCTTCTAGAAGGAAATAATTTAGTAGGTCCAAAAATTCAAAAAAGTAAATAAGAAATGTTAAGTTAATTTCAAATATGTCACCTTTAATTAACGAGTAATGTGACATATATTAGATTATTAAAAAAAATGACACTCAAAATTAAAAGTACTAGAATTGAAATTGACCTGAATATTTGTTTGATGGTTAAATAAAGGGTGGTTTTTTTAAGCATATCCCTCTTTACTCTCTTTAAGCGTAATCCATTAAATAAAAAATTAAAGTCTCAAAAGTAAAAATACTAATGTGAAATTAATTTAAAATGACTTTCTATGGTTAAATAAAGAGCGATTGTGAAAAACATTATTTTCAAGGAATTTGTGTATGCTTTCACACTAGTGATGGGAAAAAAAAAAAAGGCAAGAAAAAAGAAAATAAGGGGAAATTTTTGACTTGTAAACAATCCAAGTTATTGAGGAGAAAAAGATCTTATTAAGTGTTTAAAGATATTGTTAAGTGCTTAAAGATATTAGTTAAACTTTGATTTTCAAGTAATATTTTTTCAATTTTTTAGAGGACTAAAATAAATTTTGTAAGTTTTTAGGGAGGTTATTTGAAACAAATGTACATAAAAAAGTACAAATAAGAAAAAGTTGAAGAAGGCTTAAAAAAGTAACATTGTTGTTGTTGTTGTTGGGGGGTTAATTAAATTCCATTATGCAGTTAAGTGCTTAATTGCTGTATATTTTGTCTTGATATATGAGGGACTTTTTATAATTAAAATTTTTGATTTAAAAAGGTGGGTCAAAAGTTTAGTAAGGTGTGCAAAAAGAACCACTCTAAATAAGAGTTTATTATGGTATGTGTTTCTTTTTTTTTTTTTTTTTTTTAATTCAAGGAAATTTTGTGGTAGGTAAATTTTTTTTTTTTTTTTTCAAAGAAAAAAGGGATACTAACAAATTATAAAAGTTGTTCAATAGTTAAATAAAAGATATATTATTTGAAGTGTCGGCCGAATTTTTTTTTTTTTTTTTTTTTTTTTTTTCAAAAGGTTAGAACAAGTTAACGGTTCAAAACTGTGTGCAAGTATATTTGTAAACCCTACCAGATAGTTTTCTAAAATTTAAACTTTAATAATTTAAAGAAATTATAGCGTAGGTCCAAATGAAATATATTTTCCCTTTGAGAGAAAATTAAAAAGTTCTTAAAAAAGTTATAATTTCGGTTGGTGCTCCTTATCGTACAAGTCTTATAACTATAAATACAAGAAATATGACAAATATCTTTTCTAATAATTGAAGGAAATTATGTGGTAAATATAAAGTTTTTTTTTTTTTTTTTCAAAAGATAATAAGAGATTATGAATCTTCTTCTGTCTTAAATAAAGATGCATTATTCAAAATGTTAGGGGATTTCTCCAAAACATTGAAAGTTCAATCATGTGATGAGTCTATATCTATTTTTTTATTTCAATGACTGTCCGTTCTTCGTTTTGTTAAAGAATTTTTAGTATCTAGATTTCTTTTTACGTGGACTAATTTGAGCATTAGAGTGCCTTCTATAATTGCATTCCAATATCTACTTCAACGAAAAATAATAAAGATAATTGAAAATACAAAAGATCGTTGATGTTACTATTTCCACTCCAACATGTTTATTATCACAAAAGTCTTGCAGTTATAAACACAAAACTAAAGAACCATGACCTTATTACATACACATATATATAATATTTGAGGTAAATAATTATTTATAAAACATATATACGGTAGAATTATTTTATAAATATTCTCGTGAGTAAATTATTTATCTAAAAAATTTTAAAATATGTTATTTACTTTAAATATTTTTAAGAAATTACTTATTTGTTGCAATTTTCGGTATTTTGTTTAATAGTCTTATCCAATATCCGTCATGTTTCTTTTTCCTTTTCAACCAAATATATATATATATATATATATATATATATATATACTTTTGGTAATTTCTCCTTCCTCGTTAGATTTTTCTGGCGACTTCTTTCTCTTTTGGATAGTTGCAAAACCAATCAATTGTCGATTTTCCCTTTGATTTTCCACTTATATTTCAATTTTCAATTCTTCTCCTGAAAATAAGTCCATCATTGTCTATTAACTCCTCTTGAACTAAATTTGTCCTAATTAATCCTATCTCAATGAAAAACATCTCTACTATAATAAAATAATTTTACCTAAAGTTGACTATAATTAAAAACTCACCAACACATGTCACTTTCAACTGTCAGGCATTAATTTGGATTCTTTTTATTTTTTATTTTTTGGTAAATGCATTATAATTTGGATTACGTCAATATAACATGTGAAAAACATGTGTAATCTCACGCCCTAAGTAACCATAATAATAATATATACTAACTCTGAGCAGCCATATCTAAAAAATATTAGGAATATCAATTTTTAATATCAATTTTTAATTATTAATCTATATGACATATGAGTTGTAATTTTTTTTATTAGTATGTCTCTAAAATTAAAATTTTATATTTATCAATGAAAATATAATAACTCACTATCATGTGAGTTCGTTCTCAAAATTTGAGATTGAACTGATGGATATTCCTAATACTATGTTATAACTTTATAATTAATTTTAGATACAATCTAACTATAGATTCAAAAATTATGTAACAATAAATTCACAATCGACACCTAACTTAAAAAAGGTAATATATTAGGCTGCCAAAAACAACCAACTTCTAGGCAATTATTTAAAGCCAAATTGCTATACGCAACTTCCCTCCATTAAAGTTGTCATTGTCTCAATGATCAAATAAGCAGCCTTAAGATTTAAGAAACATTGTATCGATAGAATCAGAAAATTCACACGCATATAATCTTTCACAAATTTATTTATTTTTTTTTTTGAAAAAAGGAAACTTGAATAGGTTAAGAGGCGGCCACAAAGGCACAGCCCTACAAATACAAGGTCCACTCCAAAACATTAGGACCTGATTGGTCTTGAGGTTGGAGTTGGAGTTTTGAAGGGCGTTTAGAATACCAATTGGAGTTGGAGTTTTAAAAATATTTTGATTAAAAATGAGTTAATTTTGAAAATGTGTATTTTTTTAAAAATGAAATGTAAAAAAGAGAAATGTATTTGGAAAAAAGATAGAAATATAGATCTTGTTTCGTTCATTTTATCTTTTTATGCAATTCAAAAAAATCATCTTATTTTGACTTGAAATAAAAAATTTACGAGCTTTTAAAGTTTGACTCGTTTTGGAAATAAAATATATAGATTTGGATATGTGAATAGTAGAATTGGTTTACTTTTGAGAAAAAGACAAAAAAAAAAACATTTGGAGAACTCCAACTCGAGTGGAGGTTCGAGTTGGAGGTTCCAACGAGCCCCAAGGAGTGGATATTTGGAAATATGTGTTTGGTTGAAATGAGAAAGGGCAATATAGATATTATTTTATTCTTTTCATGGTTGCGATGTTTAGTAGAAATCAAATATCTAATTTTGACTTGAAACGAAAAAGTTAAACTTTTGAAGTCTGGTTTTCATGGAAATGGAAGAGAGAGAGAAAGATATACAGATTATAATTGGAGTAGGAATTTTAAGAAATCAATCTCAAAAATATAGGTTGGCGTAAGAGTTACAAACGGGGCCTTAGTTTGTGGAGGAAAATTGAAAAAAGACAAAGAAACGACAATGGTTTTGTCATGTCGTCTCACATTCATGAACTTTTCCGGTTCTAGACATTCATGAAGTTCCGTGGCAAAGGAAAACAGCCTCTTCATCTTGTTGATAAGAAAGAAGAGAAGACAATTGAAATTAAATTGATTTCTTACCTTCCACATTTCCTCCTAAAGAAACGGAAAGAAAAAGAAAATACACTACAAATGGTTAACAATAGAATTTGGGTCCCTTTCATTTAAAAGACTACTTTATATTTAGGATATGTCTACTTACTAAAGTCTTTGAATGAGAAAGAACAGAGGAGGGTATTTATTTTTTATCTACTATATTATATGTTTACTTGTAAAACAAAAATTGCTACTTTGGTGAGCCCAAATAATGTAGGAAATAAGAAAAGAAAATGTCAATAATTAGTAATTTACTTAATTTGTTTCTCTGTAAATTGGAGTTGACAACAATATTATTGGACCATTGTCGGACCTATGCATTTTATCTTGGATATTCAAGATGACGCCGTGAAGTTTCGGTGGGGCCGGCCTAACGCCACACGAAACACACATGCGCCTAATTGAATATGGATTCGACCGGTACGACACGGTACCACATCTGCATAATTTCTAACCAATAGACACAAGTGCATATTATATTATTTAACCTATTGAGACTTTTTATTCCCTTTTTTTTTTTTTTTTTCAAAATCCTAAAAGCAATCAATAATCCTCTCTTTCTTTCTTTTTTTTTGGGTCATTTCCAATTCTACAAAATGGGGCAACAACAAGTAAACTTGATTATTACACAATGAAAAGAAGAAACAAAAATCTGTTGATTAGGAGAATGAAACAATTGAGAAAGCTATGATAAAAATACAAAGGAATCACAGGTTTACAAGTCGAATAAGCTTCTGCCATTGTTGTTTCAAATTTCACCTCTAATTTGCCTTTCTGTTTACTTTCAGGTATGGCAAGCAACCAACAACGTTGTCGTAGTCACTTCGGCTGACTGGATGCTGTGAATGACAAACGAATGAATGAATTAAGAAGCCAAGAAAGTAGTGCTAGATAGGAGAGAAATATCCCCCCTTGAACACACACGCACACACGCGTGCGCGCGCACACAGATGCAACAAGAAGAAAGAAGAAGGGCCTAGTTGCAACTATAAACTTCAAAAAGAACATCTTTGGATTATTGCCACAGCACTAATAGCTTAAGTTTTATGACCTCCAGTTAATAAGTATGGAGGGTCAAAAATCCAAAAAACATTAAGAGAAGGCAAAAACATGAACATGTCGATTTGAAGGACCGTTTCCACAATTTTATCAAAACTTTTTTTTTTTGGTTCGGGGCCCGGCATAAGCTTGAGCATAATGGGAGAGATCAATGAAAATTGCAAGAACCCTTTACAACCAGTCCAAAAACAGAAACAAGGACAATTACAAAATAGTACTCGTAATGGGCTTGAATAAAACACCATGTACCGCATGGCAAATAGGCAGGTCCACTTATTCGAGTGAGTTGGTCCACTCTCTTACTAGACAAATCGAAATTCGAAACAAAGTCTCGTCTGTTCCTATAGCTCTTCACAGGATCAAAACAATTATAATATATTCCAGCAAACATCAATTTTCTTTTCGTGTAAACGCTTTGAAATGGAAAAGCTTAGTGAAATCTAATGAAGAACCCATCTAATATCCCTCTATATAGACAAATCTAATTCAAAAGACTATGTGTTATCAGACTACCATCTTTCTGGCTCCGAAACTCTTAGGACCAGAAGTTCAAGGTGACAGAATTCATTAGTTGATCTTTTTACCCTTTCTGCCTAGAAGATAAGAGCCTACAGCTTCTGCTTCCGAAATTTCAGTGACCTCTCTCAGTAAACGGATAATATGTGTCTTTGTGGAATGACTGAGGATGTATTCAATCATTTATCTAGTCCACAGAATACACCAACGACACATCAGTTTTGTCTCCAAACCAGGAAAGGACTTAACTCATTGAAACGAATGAAGCAACCAATCACTAACAATGGTTTGAGAAAAAGGACATCGACAAGAGAGGTCCATTAGACCATAACTATAAAATATACTCCCATCCACCCATCAAAATACCATTTTTCATGCTCTTTTATGTTGTTCATTTGAAACTTTTCTGAGTAAACAATACAAACCCACAATTCAAAACCGAACCGCTAAAAACTCATTTGAAAGAACAAAGAAGTACTACTTTTACTTATAGCATGTAAAAAGTCAAATGCTAAAAGGATCTCACTTCCCAAAAGAACTACAATAGTGCATCTTCATATGTACAAAGTGCTTCTGTGCATTTTAGCAAAACACATTACGTGCAATGTTTTATGTCAAAGTTTGAGATACCTACAGCATAACTCAAACGCTAAAAATCTAACTTCTCAAATAACTATAAGATTGCATCATATCTGTACAAAGTACTTCACTGCATTTTTTTCGAAACCATTTCTTCCAACGCTTTGTGTCAAAAAGTACTTTTGAAAACTACAACAGCAGTACGAAACTGGCCCCAAATCTTCCTTGCAAAGAAATTAAAAGAAAGCTTATATTTTCGTAAACACGCTCATTAACCAAAATCATGATCTTTAGAAAATCTACACACTAACATTACAGGAAAAAAAGAGAAATAGGATTAACGGTTAAAAAAATCCCACCAGTTTGGAGAGTCTCAACTTCCTCTTAGTGTTCTTCTTGTACAGCAGGTGTTGCTTTCCGGCTCTCCTCCGAACTATTTTCCCTGTACCCGTCACTCTAAACCGCTTCGCCGAAGCCTGTCACACAGAGGAACATTTAAGTTAAATTTGCGAAAATGAAGGAAAAAAAAAGCCCGAATTTAAGCTGTTTCACTTGTGTGTGTTTGGCACACCGTCTTGAATCCAAAAAATTTGATTCATTCAAATCCAAATCCACTTTCCACATCCATTTTTATACTAATTTTAGATTCTCATTTCCAAAATTTTCAATTCAAGACGGTGCAGTGACTTTTGAAGGAAAAAAAAAAAGATCCAAATCAAAATTTTCGATTCCAATTAGAAACCTACTTCTACTTTCGCCAACAAAACACAGACTTGAATCTATCGGCATTGGACCAAACCAAGAATTTCCACTTGAACCGCAAACTAAGAATCGTATCTAAGCTTTCTTGAAATTTAGCAATTTTTGAAGAACATGTATTGAAATTTCGCTTTCAATTTCAGTCTCAATTTCAATTCTACCATCATCAACAAAACACAGCCTAAAACAGTCGACATTGTACCAAGCTAAGAATTTCCACTCCCTATCGAGTGTATCCAAACACAACAAAACCTTCAATTTCTTTCTCACCCTTATTTCTCCCGCGTTTTCTCGCGAACGAAACAGAAACCGGCGAAAACCGCAAAAACCGAACTTGTGCGAGAGAGAGAACAGAAATTACCTTGTGCGTCTTCATCTTGTAGCCTTTAGCGGAGACAATCGTGAGAGACCGAGTCCTACTACCACCACTAGAACTCGGAGAAATCGAGGAAAGCTTCCGGGGAAGAACCGCGAGGCCGAACGAGGAAATGCAGTGGGAGGAACTGAGCTTCAACGAGGAGGCCATGGAGGAGAGCGGGGCGAGATGAACGGAGCGGCGAGGGGGCGGAGTCCGGCGAGGGAAAAACGGGGAATACGAAAGGGAAAGCGAGACCGCCATGGACGAGGAAGCCATAGCTGAGGCTGTTAAGTTCAGTTCAGTTTCTTTGTGGTGTGGGAAATAGGAAAAATGGGAAGAGAGGAAAAAAGGAGTGGATAAAATAAGGTTTTCACTGGAGACCTCTATCTTTTCTCTAAATTACGGCTAAGGACACTCGTCATGGTCTCATCGATCATTCAAGAGATAAAGAGAAAAATAGTATTTTGGACTTTTTTTTTTTTTTTTTTTTTTTTTTTTTCCTCGACGTTGAAATAAAATACTTTCTCAATTTTAATTTATAACATTTTTATTTTGAACTTTGAAAAAGTTTATGAATTTCTTCTTAATTAATTTTTTGATAAAAAATATACATGACATTCATTAGAAATATCACTTGTAGATATTAACGTGGAACGCTTATAATTAAGTTACAATAGTAAATATTTACAATTGATTGTCCTTTTTTTTCCCCTCATATCTCTTTCTTATAATTAACTTCAAAATTTCACATTTAATAAAGATAATGAGTGCCGGGAGTGCTTTCAATATGTATCATTTCATAATTCTATATTTGATACTCTAAATTGATGCTTCCAATGAATGTTAGATACATTATTTTCATCAAAAATTTAATTAAGGGAGAAAATTCGTAAACTTTTCCAAAGTTCGGGAGGAAATAATGTTACAAATTGATGTTTTGGTGTATTTTATGATAAGGTCAAAAGTTTAAGAGAAAAAAATGTAATTTATCTCAGTATTTTTGAAAAGAATAATAGTAAATTATAATATAAAATTTTAAATGTAATAACATATAGTATAATCAAATTTGAGATCACATAAATATAAAAAAAAAAACCCCTCATTCCTCTTCTCTCTTAATAATATGAAATTATCCATATAAGTTTGTTATTAAAAACTAACTATAAATCTGATTTGTTTAGAAAACCCAAAGAAATTTAAGAATTTAAAAAGATATATATGTTATAATTTATTATCGCTTAAAAACATTTTTTAAATTTTAAAGGTACTTATAAAATATGTTGTTTGTTACAATTTCTCATCATTTTTTTATGTATGAAATCTATTTTTTAAAAAAAAAATTAAAAAAAATATGATCATTTATGCATATGAAGTTGAGGATTATTCTCACTTTATTTCATGAATTTTTAAAATATTTATTTTATTTTTAAAATTTTAACATTTTCTTATTTATCAATTTTATTAGAATTTCGATTATGAACATATGAAAAAGAGTAATAGTTTTACTAAACACATTATATGTTTATATTAAAAAAAAAAAATATATATATATATATATATATAAAGCTAAATAACTACACTTCAAAATTTTTTGTTTCCATATGTTTTTAATTGAAATTCCAATAGATGAGTTTAAATAAGGCTAATTTGAAGTTCTTGAGATCTAGTTGGAGTTTTTCAAAATTTAGAGACATGATGACAATAATCTTTACATTGATGGCGCATATAAGAAAACAATCCAAGAAAATAGAAGGAAAACTTTTAGAATAACCCTATTTTTATCTCGTTGGATTATATTCATAAAGGAGAAAGAGTAAAATAACATTTTTGAAAAGAGTTATAGTAAATTATAGCATAAATTTTAAACATGTTAATAAATAACATAATCAAATTTATGATCACATAATACAAAAAAATAAAAAAACATCCTCCTTATTCTTTTCTCCCTCTAACATGAAAACTATGCCCGTAAATTTATTGTAAAAAATTAACCGTAAATCCAAAATTTTTAGAAAATCTAAAGAGTTGTCAGAAATATATGTTATAATTTATCTTCTTTTACAAAACAAGTTGTAAATTTTAAAAATACTTATACTATTTACTTCAATTTCCCTATTTATAATGGTTAGACTTAGACTTGAGTTTTTCAAAGTAAACTCTATCAAAACTCAATATTGTGATTTTTTCTCATTAAAAAAAAAAAAAGATTATTGGTGTTTATTATCCATATTTTGTCATTTTTAAGAGAAACTTTCAAGTCCATCATTCAAACGAAAGTTTTTTGACCAACTCTACTAGAGAGATAGGTTCCTTTTTACTCGTACCACTACAATTTTCACGCTGCATAATTTGTTAACCGAACATGACTTTTGATTTGGACACTAAGGACCCATTCAGTGGAGGTTTCGAAGATGTAGTTTTGGAGATATTTAAATTAGAATTTTGAAAATGTCTGTTTGGTTGTACCAAAAAAAAAACTTTTTGGAATAAAAAAGTGTAAAAACTTAAAATGTACTTAGAAAAAAAAAATCAATGCAGATTTTATTTTATTTCTTTTAAATTCTATGCATTTAAATAAAATAAGCTTATTTGGACGTGAAATGACAAAGTTATGGATTTTAAAGTTTGAGATTACTATAGATATTTGAACATGTAAATATTGAAAAATAGTTTTGAGTTGCATAAAAAGATTTAAAAATAAATAAATCTGAAAACTTGATGAATGTTGCCCCAAACGGACTCCAAGTATAGTTTTTTAAACCTTTGGATATCCTAGGGAGAATAAGGAAAGACATATTTATCCTTATACCAACCCATTAGGGATTGACATCTCATATCCAATTTTGGTATCCCAAAAAGCGTCTAACCATTAATATTTTGACACATCATTGAAAGAAATTAGATTTTAAGGTATAAAGAATCAATTATAAAGTATTTTAAACTTTTTACATTGACGTTGTATAATATTATTGGTTAAATACTATTTGGGACACTTAAAATTGGATGTAGAGAATTTGAATCCACCCATTAGGTATAATTTTGAATTTTATTGGATTTATTTAGCATTTGATTCCAATGTTTTGTGTTTATAAATGCATGATATTGACACCTTACCATACAATTCCCTATTTCAGTAGTTCTAAAATTTTTCACAATATCTAATATCATATGAAATAAATTTCTATTTATCGGTTCCATAACGCTATGGTGTTGAAAGCGTCTAATGTCGAACTTTTATTTTTATCCGTCCAAAGATTCAAGTCATATCATACACGTAAAAGTCTATTCTTTTACATAGACTATGTGCTAATTTTAAGCAAAAAGACTTTGTGCTACTCTTTAACCTTGTATCGAATAGCTAATGAAGATCTGAACTAAAATCCTCTCTTTTTCATATATGGTGCTAATAGATTGCTGTAATGAATTTGGAGACGTAAAAATACCATCAATCCTTTAAAAAAAAAATTATGCAATTATAATGACTTGAAAAACAGAAAACAAATTTTTTAATCACAAATTCGTTTAGGGATTATGCTAAGTTTAAAAAAAAAAAAAAAAAAAAAAAGCCGTATTTATTCTTTCATTTTATTTTCTTTTATAACAATCAGAGGGCAAGAGTAATATCATCAAGAACGATTTTTTTCCACTCTTCTTTATCTGTCCTTAAACAAGGTTATTCAAATACATCCTCATTTAAATAGTTTTTCACATTCATAAATATTCCCCTATTTGAACGTCTCTCTTTGTTTTTTTGTTTTAATTTTTCTTCTCAAATATATCCTCTTTATTACGATCTTTTAAATATTATTTTCTCAAATGCGACATTCATAAACATCCCCCTATTTGAACGTCTCTCTTTGTTTTTGTTTTTTGTTTTAAAAAAATTTTCATCTCAAATACACTCGTTTTATCTAAACATATGTACCAATCCACCAAAACATGCACTTTGATTAAAATGTATGTCTTTGTTTATCTCTTAAAAAAAAGAAAATAAATCCAACAAACTCAACAAACATGTGCATTTGCTTTTAAACTAGTACTAAGTTAATTAAAATTTTTTTTCCAATTTTTATTTTTAACTCTTTTTTTCCCAATTTTTATTTTTAACTCTTTTTTTTTTTTTTTGAACAATTCAAATCTTATTTAATCAGTCTCTAATAACTCTGTCTCTCCTTCTCTTTGCCGAGTTAATCTATAATATCTTAGGTAAATAAAAGCACTACTTAATTTTTCAGCTATAGGAACTAGAAAAAAGATTTTCTCAAAAAGAAAAAAAAAAATCTAATGTTTGGTAGCATAGTTTGGATCTTAAAATTACAATCCAATTTTTGTCATTTTCCCTAAGTTTCACTATTCATAATTTTCTTATTTAAACTTTAAAAGTCCATAACTTTCTATATACAAATCCAAATGAGATGATTTTTTTTTTAATTACATAAAATTTCGAGACGAACGAAATAGGTTCCATATTGATATTTTTTTTTGTGAACACATTTCAAATTTTTACACTTTTTAACACAAGTCATTCAAACGCACAATTCAATTCTACTATAAAATTCTACAATCCAAACATTTGCACCATGCTAACCAAGTTATTCTTATTGCTCTCTACATTTTATTGCTTTTGTTGTTGTTGTTGTTGTTGTTATTATTATTATTGTATTTCTGTCTACAATGTGTGTTTTGAATCTTTGTAATCAACTTTAAAAAATGATACCTCCATAGATAAATGAGGGCCAAAAAATATAAATATATACACACACAGTAGGACTTTCCAAAAAAAATGAAAATTAAAAATGACATAAAAGTATTTAACTTCAACCAAATAACAATGCATAGACAAAACTTAATTATGCCAAGATCGATAGAACTGTGCTTTAATCTCATGCATAAATATTATTAACCGATATATGATTGGAAGTAGTTTTACACCTAATATTGTGAATATTTAGCATAGATAATCATAGATAAGACTATTAAAAATTACAAAAAAAAAAATTCCTATCATAAAATTTTCTAATATGTATGGTCAGCAAAACGTTTGTTACGGGACAAATTAAAAAAAAAAATTTTAATTAAAAAAGAAGCCAGAGATGAGTGTTCCAAACTCAATAAGCTAATCACTCAACCTATAACTCTTTCCAGTGAATGCTTGAAAACTCGATTCATCTTTCTCTAATCCGTCGTCCTCCTCCACCTTCTCCGCCATCGTCGCCTCCGTTGCCGCCGGCTTCTCCGCCTTTTGATAATCCTTGGCAAGAGCAAAATCGACCACAACATCAGCCTCAATAATACTCACAGCCTTTTGATTAGGCTTGGTCTGCAGCACATCAATAGAATACTTCTTCTCATTGTAGTCAATGACAATATTCTCCTCCGTCGTCAAACAAGAGAACCCTCAAAGAACTTTCTCCAACACCGCCTTAGGGTTTGAGAGCTCCACAAAAGCCGTCTCGTGCGGTCTCAATTTCACGGATGTCGACTTTTTCAGCGACACGTTCCTGATGATGACGACGTCTCCGTCTTGGAGCTTCATGTTGAGCATGATCCCGCTCGGCAGGAACACCTTGCCTTCCTCCGCGCTGAACTCGAGGACTCCACAATGACTGACTTTGCCTTTGCTTTGATTTTTGAGCTGGAACAACATGGGGTATTCGACGTTCTTCGTCGACAGACTCGTCTTGTCGCCGTTCTCGAGGTGAGGTTTTCCGGTCTCTGAGATCGGGTAACATCGGTAGGATTTCATGAAAGGTATCATGATGACTTTGTTTGGATGGTTATTTCAATTTGCTTGTTACTCAACAAAACTGAAGGGTGAGGCTTGTAGGAGGTGGTTTTATAGTTGCAAGATGCTCGAATAGTACTAGGAATAGGAATTCGTTTCCTCCTGAGATTATTGTTGGTGACTTTTTTTTTTTTTTTAAACCTTAATTTTCTCCTATTATTTTTAGGAGTTGGTATTATTTAGACGCTTGTATATAGTGGATAATTGGGTACCAATATACATATGCATATATATATATATATATATATATATATTATGGATAGGACACGCTTATTCACATATGTGTATGAACCTCTTTGCCTTTTCAATTTGTTTTAAAAATTCTATTTTCTTCTTCTTCTTTTTTTCTTTTTCTTTTATCTTTTGGGTTGGGAATCTAATTTTAATTATTTTTAAAAGGGAGAATTTAATTATAATTCTAAAATTAGCTGGATAATAAACTTACATAGTTTTTCTTTCTTTACCTTTCCTTTTTTTAAATTTGATATATATACAAATTAAATTGTGTAAATAGATAATTTTTAAACATTCATTTTTAAAAAATAGAAGAATTTTTTTTAATTAGCGATTAAATTATATTTTCAATTAATGATTGATTATAATTAATTAATTAGTAAAAAAATGTATGTTAATATTGGTTAATTATTAGTTAATTATGATCAATCCTTTTTAATTTAGCCATACTCTTTAATTCAACCCTAATTTTGGTGTCTTGTGAGAAATCAACTTTCTCCATTATTGAAACGTCAGCGAAACAGTTTGATTGTCTCTTCTTTGTAGAGTACAGATATGGGGTTTTGATTTTATATATATATATATATATATATATTTTATTTATTTATTTATTTTGGTAGAAAAGGATTCAGATATGAGGTTTTGATTTGAGACCTCAATCTTTTCTCTAAATTTTGGCCAAGGACACTGTGTCCTGGCATAAGTTTTGCCTATATCTATTATTATTTGGTTAAAGTTAAATCCTATCAATAAATTAACTTTTCAACAGTATTATTTGGAACATAAATTTACTTTTCAACAATAGTTCTATGCTGTACGTTGTGAAATTTGAACATAAACAATTACAGATCAAACCATTAAAATCCTATCATAGAATTTTCCTATATTCTATACGTTCAGCAAGCAAACGTTTGTTTCAAGAGAAATTACAAGCAACCTGACGCAATGCATACGTGTCTCAAGGTAATCCACTTAGGAAGATAAATATATATACAAATAAAGTATATATAAATACGATCTCGAGTAAGTAATAGTAAACAAAAATATTACAATATTAAAATTAAGAAATTCTAGAAAAAAGGAAAGAGATCTAAATTTTTTCCTAGAGAGAATTTACATTTGTTGGACGCTCCCCGATGAATTTTTTCTTAGTAACTATTTTCTTTATATTGTTTTGTTGATTCAATTCCAATATTAAATATTAATATATTTAGCAGTAATATATTACTAGATCTATTAAACTATTGGGAAGTATTATTCATAATATGAATAATACTTCTTATGGTATCTGCTTATGACGTGTGATTAACAAAGGATATAAAAAGATGGTATAGAAAATGATTCTCATTTTAGTTGATTTTATTCAATTCACCGATTGACCAAAAAATTTAATAATTAATAACTTAGATGAACTTAGATCAATCAAATACTGGTATTTGATATTTGGATTTCTATGCAAGCATTCAGCCTAACGAATTCGTCATTTAGATGAATTGTACTTATGTGGGATAATAATAAATAAAAAGGAAAGATAAGGGTTTACAAAAAAGGACATTTATAAATAAATAAAAAAAAGGGAGTTAGTTAGGGAAGGGGAGATCGAACTAGGTATATGGAATCCAATCTCTATAAGACATTCTTTGCGGATATTTCTACAAATAGTTGGTTACGTTTTGGGGAAAGATATATATATATATATGTGTGTGATATTAGATATTAATTAGATATATATGAACTAAAGATATATCTAATTTGCCCTATTACTATGAATTCATATGGGGATTCTAAAGAAAGTCCTTATGTATCGTTTGTAATTTTGAATTTAATATTGAATAAATTTAAATCACGAAAAATAACATAGAATTCTAAAGAATTCGAAAAATTATTCGGAAGAAAAGAAAAAAGAAAGAAATGGAAGAACAAAAGTGGTACGGATTCACAAAATTAGGTGGATAGAAACTCAAAAAAAAAAAAAAAAAAAAAAAGAGAGATATCGAAGTAGTTCTGATAATTCACAAATATTATTATCTCAATTCTTGATTTTTTGTTACTTTGACTGAATAAATTTTATCGATATGGAATAAGTAAGTCATATTCATTGGTTAATTGTATCATTAACTATTTCTTTATTATTATTTTGTTTTATTGTGACGAATTTATCATGAATCCATTGATTTCTGTTGCTTCCGTTATTGCTGCTGGATTGGCCGTAGGGCTTGCTTCTATTGGACCTGGAGTTGGTCAAGGTACTGCTGTGGGATAAGCTGTAGAAGGGATCGCGAGACAACCAGAAGCAGAGGGAAAAATACAAGTTACTTTATTGCTTAGTCTGGCTTTTATGGAAGCTTTAATAATTTATGAACTCGTTGTGACATTAGCACTTTTATTTGCGAATCCTTTTGTTAAATCCTGCAAATAAAAGTCCATATATATATATATATATATATTTTTTCCTTGGACTTGTTGCTCTTGCTTTTTTCGAATTATATTCATATTTCAATTTTATTTGGACAACAACCCATGTAAAGTACTTATTGGGGGAAAAGGAATTAGCACACCAATTTGCTTTCTTTTCTTCCTTTACTCTCTTAGTCAATGGAACTTTTTTTTTTTTAAAGTATTGCAACAAAAGAAATATTTCAAAACTCATATATTGATTTTTTATTTTATTTTATTGGAAAGGGAGTGTATGTGAGTTGTTTATTTCAAGAATAAGTTGGATGCAACCAACTGTACTTTATTTTTTGGTATAACTAGAAAATAAGGTAGACGATTCTGCCAATTACTTCTGAATAAATTAAGAAATCATATTTAAGAATCATAGCATTTCGTGAGTCATTAGTAAGTCTACTTTGATTCTCTATCGACTAATAATATAGGACCATTTACACGGTTAAAGTTAAATCATTTGAATTCTAAATAAAAGCATGATACTCTTTCTACTACTCTGTTAATACAAAAATGTTTTCAAAACGAAGAGTTGGAATTTTTTTCCTCTATCACTATAAAACACTCATGTCGATAAAAAAAATTGATTTCAACCTTTTATTTGATTGGAAAAAATTAGAGAAAAAAAAAAGGGTAATCCAACCTCCCTTATTTCTCTTTAATTCAATACTAAATCGATGACCTATGTTATGTATAAAGTAAGAGGAATTCTTTCGATTTGAAGGAAAAAAAATAAACAACTTTGCTGACAATTATTTCTTTGGTCAGAAAAGTCCTCGGAATATTTTTATCAATTTTCGATATCTTTCTATTTGAATATCGAAAAAAAATTTCTTAAAAAAAAAAAAAAGATGAATGCTCCAAACTCAATAAGAACCACTCTACTTAAAGCTCTTTCCAGTGAATGCTTGAAAACTCGATTCTTCTTTCTCTAATCCATCATCGTCTTCCACCTTCTCCGCCATTGCCTCCATCGCCGCCGGCTTCGCCGCCTTTAATAATCCTTTGCAAGAGCAAAATCGACCACAACATCAGCCTCAACAATACTCACAGCCTTTTTTTATATCTTTATCTTTCCCTGCACTGCAATTTATCATTTTGAGTAAGAACTTTTAATAAATTGAAAATTCCACGACTAGTGTTTATTTAGTTACATTATATTCTTGTTTCTTATGCACTCATGACTACTGCTTCTTGTAAAATCTCTAATCTTGTGGCTGCTATGGCATGGTTTGGAATGTATATATATTGTTGGACAAATAGCTCGAGAATCTTTGTTGGGTACCATTTTTGAGGCTTAATTCTGAGCGGAATAAGTAATATATAAATTTGTGATGAGTCAAGATATATATATATATATATATATATATATATATATATATGTTCTCCTCTACATGGAGTTCAAAATGGTATATCCACACGCCCAAAATAATGAACGGATGAATGACAAATTGACTCTCAATGGTGCACCCATAAGGAATGTTGGAAAGTGACAAAAAAAAAAAAAAAAATCACTAGTCCCATATCGGAAAGTGATGAAATCCATTGCTCCTCCTAAATAAAATAAAAGGTTACTAGTCCCATATCGGAAATGAATGAAAGTCATTTATCCATCTAATACTATATATAGGAGTCCACTTCAAACACAAAAAACATTGTTTTCTCTAGATACATTCTGTGTGATGGAGTTCAGTTAAATTTTTATTTTTCGAAAGTAGGTTCGTGGTGCTAATTGCTACTTATTTGTAAAGAAGCAGTTCTATTAGTATTAGCACTATAAGTTCGATTGCTCATGAAAATTTTATCTCTCTCCCGATATTCATCAAATTCTCCTCTTTTGATTTGGAGTATTACTTGTCGGTAACCATTTTAATTTGTTTTAAAACTTTAAATATTTTTAATTTCCACTTTTTTTTTCTCTCTTTAGTTTTGATTTAGAACATGATTTTATTTCTTTTTTAAAAGGAGAATCCAAATTTAATTCAAAAGATAGTTGCATACTAAATTTTAAACCCTCATTAAATACATGGTCAATTTTTTTAATTAAAAAAAACCTTTAACTGTAATATATTAGTGATTAACCATAATCAATTAGTAATTACTCATTGATTAATCCTAGTCAATCACGGATAATTAGAAGGAAAAAAAACAATTATTTTCCTAATTTTATAAAAACCTTATACATTTATTAAAAAAAACTTATCAAAAAAAAAAAAAAAAAAAAACCCCTTTTACTTACAAATCCTTATATATATATATATATATATATATATATATATATATAAATTACAATTTCAATAAACGATTTGACCTTATTATTTTGATACAACCTAAATTTGATGTTTTGTGAGAAAATCAACTTTCACCGATGAAAAGTCGACAAAACAATTTGATCGTCTCTTCTCTGTAGAGTCCAGATATGCGGGTGTAAACTACATCTACAGAGTGTAATCTGCTTCACTTTTGCGTGTGCAACTTACCTCAAGCCTTAAAAGGACTCGGAACAAAACTATCAGAAAAGCACATTATAAATCTCAAGTTAGAATCACAAATTCTCAGAGAAAAAAGTTCGGATACAAATCCGGTCGTCTCGGTGTTAAGAAGCAAAAACCGACTCTGAAGATTGATAAGTACAACTTCAAATTCCACTTGTCATTAGGCAAAGCATAAATGACGTATCTACATAATCTCTCTCCTAGGGTGCAGAACCTCATGGAAGCAGATTGTTCAAGTCATAGAACTCGACTGCTAGAAATCGCAGTGCTACGCAGAGTGCTCCTGAAAAAGATGAACCGGATCCGAAATTGAACTCCACTCCATCTTTTGTGTTATGGCCTCGTTAAGATTGCTATAGACTCCCACTCCAAACTACATATTACATCCTACACAGCATAATGGAGAAATGTCAATTAAACACGATTTTGAGACTTCGTCAATTATGAACAAGCCATACGTAGAAAACTAAAGCTATTTGGTGGTGCATGTTCCTACTCACCGAAGGATTTTGTCGATCGATGTCAAAGCTGTTTATTGCACACGGTTCTGCCAAGAGCTCAACGGGTTCCTCTCCTGAACAGGTGGGAATATTAGCATCTCCAAATTAGACGAGCTTTAAAATATTTTGGAATAAAAAACAAACAGCCGATAAATTAACAAAGGGGGTGGTGAAAATCCATCAGGCTGCAACACTTGGTCTTCTAAATGATACCTTGTTCAACAACGGCGAGGATACCATCTTCTGAGCAGATCATAGCTGGTAAGATTTTAGAAGATGAGAAGTTTCCCATGTTTGTCACCTTTGCATAGCGGTCGTACTGAACCTCCCAAACCTCACTTTCTGAAGGTGAATGGGCTCCAGTTTCACCTGCTCCAACTCCAGAAAGAATAACCGGCTGTTGCGGCCGCCTAAGATCCCAGGCAAAAACAGTACCTAAAGAACAGCCTGCCTGTTACAAGTGAGGAAGGTAAACTTTCGGCTTCACATAAGAATCCAAGAATTTGATGGTGGATATTCGAAGAAGTTAACATATAAGGTTATTATCGAAAAAATAAAAAAAAGTTCGCATATAAGGCAACTGTCACACAGGATACTTGAAGATTGCAAGTTATTCAATTCCCAAGGTAATGAATTTATGCTAAGCCATCCTATGAGATGATAGTTGCGCTAACAATAATCACAACACATATTTACTGTCTGATAGTTTCCACAGTTTCTCTCCCACTGACATCAAAACGAGAATTTTAAATGTTGTCTTCAATAAGCTAAGCAGTTAGGTATATAATGCTTAGTAAATGCTAGCCTTGTATTCGACCTTGGATAATTTTGCACCCATAAATTTGACAGTAAAGCCTCTTTCAGCAGACAAGTAACAAGAAGAAAATTAGAGACCGAGACAAACGAAGGAAAGAAAACAAGGACACAAAAAGGAGAAAAACCATTATTTCCAAGGCATCATCACCAACCATCATATAACAAAAACGATAAAAAAATCTTTGAGTGCCTATCTCAACAAGCTAATCTCATCCATAACCAATGGTGTGAGGCATTAAGACCAGTTAGTATAACTGGTGCAGGGAAGAAAAGGTGTTTCAAAAGAAACAGTAAAGAACTCGAATAGAAAACGAATTGATAGTAATTCTGGAATAATAATATTGATATCTCCCTTCATTGAATTTAAATCAGAACTTAAATAAGTGTAAAATACTAAAATAGGAAACTAACTTTAAAACGTAAAATAGGAAACTAATAATAAGTAATAATAAGAAATAATAAGAATGGGAAACTAATTAAGAAAGGAAAGCTGAATGTATGCTGCATCAATCTCCTCCACTTGAAAAAAAACTCGTCCTCGAGTTTTGTTGGTGCAAAGAAAATTCATCAGGTGGAAAATACTCAAAGATGTCAGCAACGTTGAAAGTGTTGGAGATGTTCATATCAGCTGGAAGTTCGATTTTGTAAGCATTATCACTAATCTTCTGGAGAATTCGAAAAGGACCCATTTTCTTGTTCTGGAGCTTATTGTAAGTCCCGACTGGAAACCTGTTCTTACGCAAGTGTACCATAACCAAATCCCCCTCATTAAAAAGCTTCTCACGCCTATGCTTGTCTGCTGCGGACTTGTACCGAGAATTAGCCTCCTCAAGATTTTTTTTGACTTCGTTATGAATCCGTTGAATACGCTCTGCAAATTCCTCGGCGTTGTAGTTAACGTCGGCAGAAGGAGGAAGGCGAATCAAATCCGTAGTATGCTTTGGAGCACTAGTGTAGACAATTTCAAAAGGTGTCTTTCTGGTAGAACGGTTGGGCACACTATTGAAAGCAAACTCAATCTGTGGAAGGGCAGCATCCCAATGTTTCGGTTTGTCACCGCACACAGCTCGAATCATGTTGCCAAGAGTACGATTAGCCACTTCGGTTTGTCCATCTGTCTGCGGATGGCTTGTACTACTATACTTCAAGGAAGTGTCGAATAGCTTCCACAATGTCCTCCAAAAATGACTTAGGAATTTGACATCCCTATCAGAGGTAATGGAACGGGGAACACCGTGTAGACGAACAACTTCTCGAAAAAACAAATGAGCCACATAAGATGCATCGGAGGCCTTCTTACAAGGAAGAAAGTGAACCATTTTAGAAAATCGGTCGACCACGACAAAAACAGAATCAGCTCCCCGTTGAGTTCTTGGAAGACCAAGAACAAAGTCCATCGTCAAATCTTGCCAAATTGTCTCGGGAATAGGCAAAGGGGTGTAGAGGCCTGTATTTTGAGCTTGACCTTTAGCTTTTTGACATACTGGACATCGTTGAACAAATCGTCCAACATCTCTCTTCAACTGAGGCCAATAAAAGCGCTCCTCTACCAAACTAATGGTCTTGTCTCGGCCAACATGCCCACCTAAGCCTCCAGCATGCAATTCTCGAATCAAATATTCACGCAAAGAAGATCGAGGAATGCAGAGTTGTGTACCTTTAAATAAAAACCCATCGTGAATGAGGAAGTCAGTGACAAACTCCTTGTTGCTGCATTTCATCCATATAGCTCCAAAGTCTTCATCACCAGCATAAGTATCTTTTAAGGAATCAAAACCCACCACCTCCATACTAATTGTAGCTAGTAAAGTGGTTCGTCGACTTAAGGCATCCGCGACCTTGTTTGATTGACCGGATCTATGCTTGATGACATAGTTAAATTTTTGCAAAAAGGCAATCCATCGAGCATGCATTCGATTCATTGTTTTCTGGGAGGTAATATAGCGTAAAGCTTGATGATCCGTAAAAAGTACAAACTCCCGTTGAATCAAATAGTGCTCCCAATGCTTCAAAGCTCGAATAGCGGCATAAAATTCGAGCTCATAAGTAGTCCACTTTTGTCGAGGTTCGGCCACTTTCTCACTGAAAAACTCCACCGGTCGTCCCTCTTGTGACAAAACTGCTCCAATCCCCAGAACCGATGCATCACTTTCAACCTCGAACACCTTCTCGAAACTAGGAAGTGCTAATACAGGAGCGGAACACAGCTTTTCCTTAATCATCTTAAAACTCTCATCCTGCATCCTTCCCCATTGAAACTGTCCCTTCTTCAAACAATCGGTAATGGGTGCCATGATGGTACTAAAATCTCGAATAAAGCGCCTGTAAAAAGTGGCTAAACCGTGGAAGCTTTGTACTTCACGCACGGTTCTTGGAGTTGGCCATTCTTTAATCGCCTTCACCTTGGCCTCATCAACTTGAATGCCACCTTTTCCCACTATAAAACCAAGAAATAGAAGTTGGGTAGTCATGAAACTGCATTTCTTAAGATTGAGATATAGTTTATTTGCACGTAAGGCTAAAAGAACCTCCTTGAGATGCTCCAAGTGCTCCTCCTCATCTCGACTATAAATAAGGATGTCATCAAAGTAAACCACAACAAATTTCCCAATGAATGGCCGAAGAACCTGATTCATCAATCGCATGAACGTGCTAGGTGCATTAGACAATCCAAATGGCATCACCAACCATTCATAGAGGCCATCCTTAGTCTTAAAGGCTGTCTTCCATTCATCACCAGTCCGAATGCGTATTTGATGGTAACCGCTGCGTAAATCAAGTTTAGTGAACACCACAGCTCCTTCCAAGCTATCAAGCATATCATTAAGTCGCGGTATGGGAAATCGGTACTTAACAGTAATTTTGTTGATAGTCCGGCTGTCAACACACATCCTCCAACTTCCGTCCTTCTTCGGAATTAGCAAAGCTGGGACCGCACAAGGACTCATGCTTTCTCTAATCAAACCTTTATCCAGCAACTCATTAACTTGTCTCTGCAATTCTTCATGTTCTGCTGGACTCATACGATAATGCGGCAGATTGGGTAAACTAGCCCCAGGTACTAGATCAATATGATGCTGAATGTTCCGCATGGGGGGTAATGCATTAGGCAAATCAGTAGGAGATAAATCAGGAAAATCAGTTAATACCTTTTTTGCTAACGGAGGAATTTCAACAAGAGCCTCAGATTGACCTTTAACCACCAATGCTACCACGAAACCCGGTTCCTTGATCTCGGTGAAGAAAGCTAAACCCCGTGTGTTGGTGAACAACGGTTTGTCTGCCTTGGAAGCTGAATTCTTTTCAGGCAGGAGAGATTGTGGCATCAAAACAATCTTCTTATCAAACCACCAAAAAACGAAAGTATTATCTCGACCCTTATAGGTAGCATCAACATCGTAGTGCCAAGGCCTTCCCAATAGAATATGACACGCATCCATATCCACCACGTCACATAAAATTTCATCCTTGTAATACTTCCCAATGGACAAAGGGACCTTGCACACTTCTAGAACTTGAACTTCAGGACCCTTCTTAATCCATGCAATTTTGTAAGGCGAGGGATGCCGCTCAGTCTTCAAATTAAGTGTCTTCACTAAAGCCTTGGAAACCACGTTCTCACTGCTGCCACTATCAATAATGATGTTGCATACATTGTTTCGAACAGTGCAGCGGGTTCGGAATATCTTGTGTCGCTGAGAATCATCTTGCTTCTTCGGGGCTAGCAAAAGGCGTTGAACAATACATGACACCGCTTCTCCCTCGTCTCCCTCTTCAAACTCAGCACCTGCATAAATATCATCTTCAGGCACATACTCCTCGTCACCTCCATTCTCTTCTACATAATTAACTGTTCGCCTGTTTGGACACTTATTTGAAAGATGACCGGGTTGGTTGCAGCGGAAACATTTGCCAAGAGTAGGACGTGCATAAGGATCATTAACGGTTCGTTGTGGTTGCGGATTCCGACCTTGGGTATTAGGCCTAACAGGGGCTGAAGTTCCTCCTCGATTCTGTGTTGAACTATGAGTGGAAGGGACGTCTTTATTGTTGTTTTCATTGCTGCTCGAAATTGTGGACTCTTTTGGAGTTGAAAAAACTTCTTGAGTTGGTCGCCGAAAATTATTCGGAGCGCGCGCAGATGACCGGTTGATTTGATGTTCCACTTTCATCGCTAAGTTAACTGCATCAGTCATAGTCCAAACTCCTTGAAGAGCCAAGCGGTCTTGAATAGCCAACTTTAGGCCTCCAATGTAACGAGCGATTAATTGATCCTCCGTTTCGGATAAATTGACTCGAGCATTCAAGCGATAAAATTCCTCCGTGTACTCATTCACCGTGCGATTGGCTTGTCTACAATTTTGGTACTGCTGGTAAAGGAATTGTTCATAATCCGGAGGGAGGAAACGTTGTTGAAGTAACCTTTTCATCTTGGGCCAAAAACGAATACGCTGCTTTCCTTGACGTTGTCGATTATACTGAAGTTGTTCCCACCAAGCAGAAGCTCCACCTTTCAATTTGTAGGCCACGAGTTTCACTTGTCTGTTTTCCGGAATCTCCAAATAATCAAAAAAATTCTCGACATTATGAATCCAATCAAGAAAATCTTCAATGTGCAGCCGTCCATCAAAGCATGGCAAATCCATCTTCATCTTAAACTCTTGACTATTTTGACCTCGGTTGTTAGCCCGTTGGTCAAATTGCAAATTATCTTCTTCCCCAGACGAATAATCCATTCCTCGAGGCTGCCTTTGTCGAAAATTTCCCCGTTGCTGATGATGAAAACCATCTCCATTCCAAGCAGGTGGGAGAAAACCACCCCTATAATCTAAAATCCTAGCAGCCACACGTGGAGGGCCACCACCGGCCTCATAATTGCCGTCACCACCAGCCAGAATTCCTTGTCGGAGGTCATCGTCGTCTCGCTGCCCAAAGGCTCGCCGGTTACCTCGCTGGATCGCCCGGAGTTCGCAGAAATCATGACCAGCGATGTGGGCTTCACGATTCGCGTCGCCGCCGCCCAGATCGACTCTGTTTTGGTGTCGGCGGGGATCATACTCACCGCCCAGAGGCCGACGTGGGTCACCCAGGTCTGGGTCGTCGAGATTTCGGGCCCGATGGTGTGGGTCCGCCCGAGGTCCGCCCCGAGGGTTCCTCGCCTCCAAATCTGCACGCCCCGGGTTCGGTCGGTCACCAATCATCTCACCGTTGTCTTCTCCAGGGTCGCCATTCTCTGGCCGGTCAACTACTTGACCGGGTAGCCTCTCGTATCGTCCATGCCGTACTTCAACAGTCAACGTAGCCATCATCTGCGTGAGATTGCGAAGTGTTTCATCGAGACCATCGAGCCGTTGTTCAACTCGTTCGAGCCGCCGTTCGTCGTCGGTGGGTCGTTGTCCACTAGAACCGTCCTCAGCCATCAGGACCTGGTGAAAATCCATGGCTCTGATACCAATTTTGGTGCAGGGAAGAAAAGGTGTTTCAAAAGAAACAGTAAAGAACTCGAATAGAAAACGAATTGATAGTAATTCTGGAATAATAATATTGATATCTCCCTTCATTGAATTTAAATCAGAACTTAAATAAGTGTAAAATACTAAATAGGAAACTAACTTTAAAACGTAAAATAGGAAACTAATAATAAGTAATAATAAGAAATAATAAGAATGGGAAACTAATTAAGAAAGGAAAGCTGAATGTATGCTGCATCAATAACGTTAAAACAAAACAGGAATAGAAAACATACCAGACATGTATGTTTTCGTGATGGATGAATATCAATGGAATGCACAATTCCCGAAGTTCTACCTTGACCCCTGCTCCATTTCCAATTCAACCAAATAAAAAGTTCAGCTCTGGCTCTTTAAAGTAACGAAATTTTTCTACAATTTTCAAGTATTATTAACAATCACAAGATAAACAAGTTTGTCTAATCTCCCAAGAAACTAAATGCCGGACTTTAATTCAATTCTCTCCTCCCTTAATATCATAGCATCTAAAAGACGAGCATCTGCTTCTCTAAAATGGATTCGGCTGCAAAATTATATTAAGAAAAACTATAGAGGCTAACTAAAGCATTTTACTGATCATACTGGTCTACCCTTGCTGGCTTGGACGGGTTGCAAGAACCATACTTCTCCCCTTGAGGCTGACTTAGAACCCATTTGGCGCGCTGTGGAATTAGCTAAAGTTAAGAATTGGATCAGGGTAATTATTGTGAGGGACTGTAAATTGTAAATTGCTAATTGATGCTCTGAATTCAGATGAAGGCCACCCAGATCGCTTCATCTCCTTGGTATTCTTAGTGTTAGTAGAGGCTTCTGAGTTAAGTTATGGGAATTATACTTCAAAGTTAATGGCTTTACCGTATCTAAAGAATTGTTACCCCTACTGTGGTAACCTCTTTGCTCACTAAGCAGCCTTAATAAACTCCATTTTTTTTTGGCACAGTGGCACGGTTCTAGAACACAACAAAGGCCCTAAATTTTCAATGGCATCGTTCTAGCAACAATTTAAGTTTAAAAATAATAATAATAATAAAAATAAATAATAAATAATAATAATAAACTTAGTTCTATATCGGTTAGAAATTACATTTCATGCACATGAAACAGAACAACTATGGAGCTCAAACTAACATGTTTAACACATAAGAAAATTATAGATACCAATATGCAATAACCCACAACCTCAAAGCATCTTCAAAGTCCAATGAGGTTTGAAAAACTATTATTTTAAAAAATATTCATAAATTCAACTTAAATTTCGCATCATTTCGAATCTATACCACACTCATTTCTCTCTCTTCCAAATACCAATCTAGAGATATTCTTAATTTGGATCAGAATCTTGCTGAAAACAACTTTTCAAACCTATGCTCTAAAAAAAAACTAAATTCCTACGAAATTTTTAGCATTTGCATTTGAGTAAACAATATAATTCTCCTGCAAAAACACAAGGTATGGTTCTAGCACAAAAATCAAGTTTTTATTTATTATTATTTTTTTTTTTTTTGGGGAAAAAAGTGGCACATTTCGAGCACAAAAATTCAAATAATTTTCGGTTATTCAGAAAAAAATTGAATGGACAAAAGAAAAAAAATGAGCTCACCAGCCACCCTTGAACTGAGAAACAGGCCCACCGGGCTTCCTCTGGTCCCACCACTGCAATCCAAACCCCAATCCTCCGGCGGCGAACTCACTCGGCGACGCCCATTTCGCGGCTGTATACGAAACCAACCCGCTCCCGTCGAAAACCTTCCGGTAATCGAGCCCCGAATCCCCGACCCTCACCGAATTCACCGCCCCGTCTTCGCCGACCGTGACACACTCAGTCCCGCCCTCCATCAAATCCACACAAGAGATCGCTCCGTGGTGCAAAACCCCCTCGGGAATCGAGGCCTCGGACTCGAGATCTCCGAAAAGGATGTGGAGGGAGCCGGCGAAGGTGGCTGCGGCGAGGAAGGGGCGGTGGTGGGAGCGGGAGGCGACGAGGGAGGAGACTCTGGAGGGGGAGAGCCATGAGGATTGACGGGTTAGGGTTAGGGTTTGGGAATTGGGGGAAATGGAGTGGATTTCCACGGAGGAGGAGGCGGAATCGGAGTCGAAGATGGCAATGGCGGCGGAGCGGTGGAGGGCGGAGAGAGGAGGAAGCCAGCGTACGGAGTCGACGTAGGTGGGTTGAGGGAATCTGTGGACTTGGGGGGAATCTGAGCGTTGTGTGATCGCCATTGTAGTTGTCAGTGAGAGGTTAGGGTCTTAAGGGGTTTATGGGGGGTTTTTGGAGTTCTGCGACTGGACTGTGTTTTGACTGTGTTTGTCTCGGATTCACATATTCAATTTTTTTATATATCTAATTAATAATATTATGTCACGTTATATAAAAAATTTAAAATATTTTATAATTAATTTTATATTAATTAAAATCGATCTAATTTTAATGTCTCAAATAATATCTAATCAATTATATTTTGATATTCATTTAAACAAAAGTTAGTTTTTAAGGTAAAAAAAATTTAGTTATAAAACATTTTAAACTTTTTAATATGAGTAGCATAATATTACTAGTTATATATTATTTGGAATACTAAAAATTGGACAAATGATGTAGATTTATTTTTTATATCTTAAAATCTAACTTCTTTCAATGATATAATATAATTGGTTATATCAATTTGAATATCAAAATTGAACATGAGATGTCAATCCGTTTGGCTCTGTCTCTTTAACTACTCTTGGGAGGTTTTGTAAGAGATTTGGAAATTGGGGAAGGAACGGAAAGGAAGTTTGTTTATATATTTTTATTTTTAAAAAAAATTATTAAACTCATTAAGTAAATATACATATATTAAATAGATAAAACTTTTCAATAAAAACCAAGAGTAAAGTATCTGAATGACACAAATTTAAATATTATTACATTATATGACACAAAAAAAATAATATTAGATCAATATGATGCAAAATTAAATAAAAATAAACTAAAATTTGTATTATGATTGGTCAATATTAGGGAATTTGTATTATGTTAGTCAATAAATAAAAAAAATATGACTATTTAGATAATTTTCTTAAAAAATAAATCCATCTGACGACACTCAAAGAGAAAATACACAGGACTCAAAGACAAAATGTATATGAAAAAAGAACCAAGTAGTAATTTTAAAAAAAAAATCATTTGAAAACGGTGCAAAAATCATTTAAATAGCAATTTACCTAAATACCCTTCAAAATTTTGCAAAATATTCTTTTCACCCTCTTTTTTGTGAGCCTTATTGACTTTTTTGTTTCGAATTGTTTGGTGAATATGAGGATAGTCACCGGAAAGGCCGGCCAGAGGGAGATGAGAGGCAGAGAATAGAGCAGATGAGAGGAGAAAAATGGTGGTGTTAGTAGAAAAGAGCTTTATCTTGACCAACCTTTCTTTTTGTCAATTTACAAAGAAAAATGGCAAAAAGAGATTTTATATCCCACTGGCTAAAAAGAAAGATTTTCCCGAGACTTCAAAAACCCAGCAAAGTCCCATTTTTCCGGTCAAGATTTCAAGCACATTTCTTGCTCAATCTGCCATTGCTGTGTTTGGATTGGGATTCATTGATGCCGGGTAAGCTCCCCTTTTTTTAATTGTCAAATATTCGTTAAAATTATCCTTAATAATTCGATTACATAATTATACATGTCAATTAGTTTAATTGTAAGACTCGATTTTAGGTTTATTAGATTTATGCGTAAAAAGAAATTGAAAAATTTCAGGTACAGTGGAGACTGGTCAAGGATTGGGGTGATATCAAAAGAGAGTGAAGATTTGCTAAAAGTTGTGGCATTTATAGTGGTGCCCTTGTGTTTGTTTCTCATAGTGAATTTGTCCAAGGAGAGAGAGAGTTAGGATTCTTGAACTGGGTTTTGTTTAGTTTCGTAATATAAATTGAACTCTTGTTTGAATTCCCAATTTATTTGAGGAAAAGCATGCTAATGTGGCCTCATTCAATGAGTATATATATATATATATATATATATATATATATATATAAATACACACACACACATATATGATTTACTTTAAGCCTTTTCATGTTGCAGTTCCAATACATACTAATCTCAGGCTTACATTCAAACAATAAATTTATACAAGGTTGAGTCTTATATAATACTGTTAATTTTTATTTTCGATGGAGTTTTTTATACATTCATACATACATATACACATATATATGTGTGTATATATATATATATATATGCAATTTTTTGGTGTTCTATTTTGTAAAGATTTTAACCAGGTAAAAATATTAAAAAGGCAATGAAGATATTTCTTAAACATTAATCACTGGTTATGGGGGAAAAAGCATAAATGAGGGGAAAAAAAGACAATGAGAAAAGAGGAGATTACATTTTTCAACAAATCACTTATCAATAGTAAAAGTGTTAATGCACTTTTTATGGTACATCTCTTATCTAATCTTAAAAGCAAATGTACTTTTTATGATATATTCATCGCTTCTCTTGGGCCGTCACGTGGCATATCCTTCACCCATCACATGACATTTTTTTATATATTCCACATGCGCGGGGTGCGTGCTGACCGGTGTAATTGAAAAGAATAATATCAAATCTTTTGAAGCTATTTCATACTAGTCAGAAGTTTAATATCAAACACTGCATATCTCTCTCAACTGACTCCACAAACTTTAGTAACAATTCAAAACAAATTTCTAGAACTTTGACAAAAGTTGCATATACTTGAATTTATGGATGGCTACAATTGAGTTTGGATAAGTTAAGAGATGGGGGGGGGGGGGGGGGGGGGGGGAGAGAAAATCAGATAGGGAATAAGGGGTTTAGGAGAAAAGGAAAGCCGTGTGAGAATGGTGAGGAGAAACTGACAATGAAAAAGAGTAAGTTGTTGTTTGTTGGTTTGTTTTTTTGCACAAAATACTCATGGACAGACCAGTGTGAACGAACATTGATGAGCTTAACAACAAGACCCAGCTGCTTCCATATAGGATGTACATCCATATCCATATCCATATCCATTTTCCATTCCCTTTCCCTCTTGGTATTAGTTTCTTGGGGTAATGGTCCAAATTGTTTGATGGAAGTTGTTAAATGAAAACCACAATTGTCCAGTTGTAAAATCTGGCTCTGATACCATGTTAAATGGGCTTTAGTAGAACTCATCCCAAAAGTTAGCTCAAAGAAAGATGGAGCTCAATCCACATATAATTACCACAACAACCCAGTAACTTAGCGTGAAACAATTTCACAATTTAATACAAGTCTCCAATTCTTTGAAATTTCTCTCTTTCTCAACTAATGACATGTTTGGTAGGGTGGAAAATGGATAGAAGAGGGGTTTTGGAGAATGAAATGGAATGTGGGTTGTTTGATAGAGAAAGAAATCGGAAGCAAGAAATGGGGTGCACCACTTTTAAGTCGAGTCCAAAACTGCTATCTCATTTTTCTGTATTAATGGTTGTCATCCTTATATGTATATATACACATATTTTTTTTTTCCATCGAATTGTTTAAGTATTTTTAGTCTTTAGTATTTTTTATATGACTAAATTCTTAAATTCAAATAGTAAGGCATAACACTATATTTTTTTTTTTTGGTGGGGGGAGGGGGGACGACCAATGAAATAGGAAATTCATAACAATAGATATTGACTTATTTAAATCTACCCAATTTTTGAAAGAAAATAGGAGAGAATATATGACAAAACAATTAGTGTACTAATTACGTATTTTAACCTTAATCACACATAATAGTCTTATTTGTTTAACGGTTTAATTATTAGATTAGACATTTCTTTTGTCCAAAGAAAGTGATTACAGATATAGTACAGTGGTAATTTCACACCTGATTGTATCACAAGGTGTAGAGTTCGGATTCTCCCAACCCGAAATTAAAAAAATTAAAAAATTAAAAACTGATGTGAAAGAAAAGCTTATTCGCTCTTAGGTGTAAAAGGTATGTTCATAATGTTGCTAAATTTTGGTCCAAAGGGCTTCATGATCCTTTTGTACCCTTTCCAATGTCTCAATCTCCAAGTGCATGTAGTGTTAGCTAGTTTGACACTATAGCTTATAGAATCAGAAAATCTGAAAAAAAAAAAAAAAAACAAAAAAAAAAAAGAGGAAAAACGGGTGGAACAAACCAAGTTGTGGCCTACCAAGGAGCCAAAATCGCAAGCAATGGATAAGTATGGTCCACAAAAACTGTTTCCCGTTAGCCTGTTTTTTCCTCTTTCTAGGGTTTAGTGCAATTCTTCTCTAGCCAAAATAAAAATAACAAAGAGTATTTTTATCTATACCAAAGGTAAAACGAACAGTCATATTAATTTGGTAAATATCTATATTTTTTTAGACTCGTGTAACTACAGAGACACCCCATTGACCAAAACTAATAACATCAATCTCTCCTGATTTTTTAAAAAAATTTACAAAGACACCCCTTTTATTAGTTGATTGTTAATTATACTCAAAATACTAGAAACACCCCTCATTGTATTAAAAAAGCTCTTAACCTATATTCGAAGGTATAATATGACATTGTTACCCTTATTTAACACCAAAAAATTATGTTTAATTAATTTTTAAATATTTCTAATCATAATACTCTAATAAAATAAGGGTGTTGTTACTATTACTATTATTTGGAAAATCCCTTTCTATTTTGTATCATATTAATATAATATAATGTTAATAGTATTTTTGTGTCATGTGGTATAACAACTTTTATTTTGGATATTCTTATCATTATTATGTAACCTTTTTAACTTTACCAATAGTAATAATAACAGTAAAAATATTTTTAAAAATATTAATAGGCCACGTAAGCTGGGCACGCGCTTTGCATAAATATACAAGGAAATGCAAGTTAGGCACACGCCTAGCAGAAGACGACAAAAAAACCATTAAAGACTTCGTAGAGGCCCAGTTGATGAATGACAAAATTTGCGAACCAAGTATAAAGAATCTATGCTTTGATGCCAAACCATGTACTTTTCTTCTTTCTTTATTTCTTTACTCGTTGTAGGCACGTGTCATGCACGTATTCAATTAATTTGTTAAATTAAAAAATTAATTATGAGGTATTATGAAAAAATACTTGTTCAAATAACGTTGAGGAGAAGATATTTAAGTATAAAGAAATTGGAAAGAAATTAGTGAATCACATAGAAGTTGATTAGGTAGTGTTATGAGAAAATAATAGTTGAGATAATAAAAAAAATGTTTGAATAAGTTACATTTAAAGAAAAAATTATTTTAATATGGACTAAAAAAGTATGAAAAATAAAAATTTTAAATGATGAAACAAAGCATGCAGAAAAGAGAACGTGGACAAAAGTGAAGAATAATTTAAAGAAATACAAAAGAATAATGTATGTATACCAAATATTGTGAAAAATAATAATTGGGGATCTGAAAACAAAATAATAATAATAAATATGCTGAGATAATTTTTAAATAAAGTAAAGCATTAAAAATTATACAATTAAAAAAAAGAATGAATGAAAGGAAAATGGAAAAAATGAAAGAGAATTAAAATGAAGAAAGGAAAAAGGAATAAAAATGGATATGTGTCAAAAAGAAGGAAGCACATTTAGCTCTTTTATATATGTTAAGATAAAAGTAAGATTATTATTATTATTATTATTATTATTATTATTATTATTATTTGTTTTTTTTTTGGCTTTGCTAGTAAACTTACAAGGTGCTAATTAAGAGTTAAAAACTGTGGTAAAGTGACAGGCTTGTCATAGAAAAAAAAAATCTGTGGAATTAGGGGAAAAGAAAAAAAAACGTTTTTGATATTTTTTGACTAGGTGTTTACAAAGAACGGTTTTTTTTATTTTTATTTTAAATAGGGTATAAAGGTGGATGATAGCATACATAGATAACCCTAAGGGAAGGAGGGCCTTCCGTGTAATATATGAATCATCTCAAAGTGATTTTTCATATATTCGATAATCACGGTAATGACATCTTGAACTCAAGACTTCTAGTCAAGAAAGTAAGGCTCCGTTTGGTGAAACAGTTTAAGTAGAAATTTTTAAATTTGAGTTGGTTGATTTTTTTAAAATTAGTTCTAATTTTTGTTGACTTTTCAGAAAAAGACAAAAACTAATATGAAAATTTGAGTTTAGGATGTTTTATCAAACGGAGCATTATTTTACCACTCGCCTGGTTACTCGATGGTTACAAAGAATAGTTTAGTTAGGGGACAAACTGGGATTTTTCTTGAGAATTATTCGAAATCAATATTAAGAGATTTTTATTGGTTATGTACTGGATAAATCTCCTCTACATGTCATTTGAAACAAAGATTCATTACTACCTCCCATGCTCCCAAAAATTGTATTTGTGATGCCATGTTTTTGCATGTACTGTATGTTTAAACTTCTATAATGTGCTTTCATATTGTAACTGAAAAGAAGAAAAAGGAAAATAGAATTTATTGTATAGTCACTTGTCATGGGATATATATATATATATATATATATATATGAGTTTTTAAGCTAAAACAACAAAAATAAAAATGGACCTTAGAACTGTGGGACTTCCTGCCTTCTCGATACCATGAAAGGCAATCTTTCTCTTTACGTGAGTTGTGGGCCTAGTTTAACTTAGTGGTATGTCTAGTTCTTAAAAAAAAATGATGATATAAATAGCACATCTATAAACGATCATCTGTAAGTAGCACATTATGTGAATCTAAACTATGGGGGAGTTCAACTCAACTTGTGCACCAAACATGCCTTATGTTTTTATTTACCTTCAAGTAAGGTGGCCTAAGGATAAAAGATTATATTGGTGGATTTATAGCCAAAGGTTCGAGTGATGGGTAACCTCCCAGAAAAGATTTGCTTCTTGTCAGTGTTGTTCTTAATGTAGAGTGTTTGTGATTATGTTCCTATGTATCGTTATCGTTTGTGCATTTTATGAATTGATGGGGATGAAGTGACGCGACGAGAGTAGAATAGGACATATCTACATGGTATTCAATGAATAATTGTGTAAGTTTGGGGTCCCATTGGTATATTTAAAGGGGACATACTATTGTTGGCCTTCCTCTTCCTGACTCTACATGTATATAAACTATCTTATTATTTTTCTATGACTAGTACTTTAGTGGATGATAAATGAGGAGTTTAAGTAGGGACTCTCAAATTTGAATCTTGAAAGTATTTTCATTTCTCTTTAATGATTGTAAGCCATGAGCTACATACCGCATTAATTTAAAAGAGAATGTCTTATTATCTTCTCAAATTTATCATTATTTGGAATGTTCTTCAAAACGGCTCGATTGTTTGAAAGAATTCTACTTGGAATTATTATCATGTGTGATGTATAGCTTATGCAATCAATAGAGAACCCGTGGAGAAAAATGATCAACCTTTGTGCGCATTGCAATTTTTCATCAGAAAGGAGATTTTTTTTTTTTTGGTTAATGTGAATTTTCCTAGTTTAGGGAAAAAGTGTGTGCCCTATCGTATAATTAAGAAGTTTTTTTTTTTTTTTTTTGGCTGAGCTTGGAGGTATAGAGATTCGAACTCTATACTTTTAGGTAGAGTCAGGTTTGATATTTACCGTTATGTTATACTTGTAATCAAAAGAAGTTTTTGTATCTTATGCTATATTTGATAAAAAGAGTGGAAAATAAAAAGGAAGGATAAGTAAAATATCTAGGTGAGAAAAGTAAAAAGAAAAAGAAGAAAATTTTCTTTCATATTATTTGGTGGAAGAGAAAGAAAAAATGAAATAAATTATATAATCTAGTGCATTTTACAATGTAACTTTATATAAATAAGAAAACTATCTTATTAAATTTCTTGTCAAAATTTTCCCTTAATTTTTCTTTTTAAAATTGAAAGGATTAAAAAATGATAACTCTTACATATTTACGACTTCTTTCCTTCCCTGTCTAGATCTCTACTAAACAACATTTCTCTTCTAACTTCATCTCCCATTTCCACTTTATATCAAACACAAGCTTAATATATAATTGTTCACAGATTTGGGTTAATCTATTATTAAAAATACAAATTGGGAAAATCTTAATTTGTTATAAAAAATAAAAAAAAAGTTACGCAACTTAATCGAATCCAATCAAAACATCAGATTTTGAGGATTGAATTTTATAGATTCGCGGATTGGATCAATAATTTGGGCCCCTAAATTTAAGACTATTTTATGTCTATTTTTATGTTATCCTATTAAATTCTTCATCATAGAATTAGAAACTAAAAAAATAAACAAATCATAAATAAAATAGTTCAATGAAATCCGAATTGGTGCAACGCAATTGAATTTAAATATTTGATAATAACTAAAGTTTCGCATTAAATATTATAATAACTAAATTTTAGCATTACAATCTATTTTAACAAACTCTTAATCATTCATCATCACCATTACTTTAAAATAATTCATTCGATTTTACTTTAGTAATCGATGAAAAGGTACATACATATAATATAACAATATTTGTATACATATTTTGTAACATAATGTCAATTAATTACACATTTGAAACCGAGAAAATCTTAATCCATTACCAATTCAAAATCCTCCTATCTTTATATATTGATGGATTGAATGATTCCTATCCATTAAAATTTACCATTAAATGAATTGACGGATTTGATAAACATCCATATCGTATTGTATGTTCAAAACATCAAGTATATTGTTTTTTAAAATTTTTCCCTTATGATCTAAAGTTTTACAATTAATTTCATTATCTCTTTTTTATGTCTTATGTCACTACAATTTTTTTTTTAAATAAACACCCGTAAATAAAGAACACATATAACTCACGGACAGATAAACCACAAAAACCTTCAAAAAAAAAAAATGTAACACGCCACTAGTCGTCACCACAAAAAATGACACTTTTAGCGATTAAACTTTCCAAGTCCACCAAGTCTCGTTTGGAAATCTACCTTTCCGTGACTAAATTTAGTAGTAAAAATAAAATAGTACATTCTTTTTTACACCAAAATATATTGGGAACTAACTTTTTATGGTACAAAAGTATACTAGTCAATGCCTATGTTTGATTGGTCCGCTTCAATTAAAATTTTCCAAAAGTTTTTTTTTAATTTTTTTATCCAAAAATAAATCATTTTTTTCACTATATACATCTTATAATCTTTTTTAAAAACTAAAATTTTAAAAGTCCATAACTTTCTTATTTCAAATTTAAATGAGATATTTTTTTTAATAAATTGCATACGGGATTAAATAAAATCTATATGTATATTTTTTCTGAATACATTTTGAGTTTATATACTTTTTAAACTCTAAACAGTTCATTTTCAATCACACGCACAAATCAAAACATCAACTCAACTCCAATCAAAATACCTCAAAAACTCAAATTTAAGTTTACACACCAAACGTAACTCTCAAATGCGCAAATAGAGGTAAGAGAAAAATTATTATACAAAAAAAAGAATTACGCATGGCGTTCAATGATTCTCGTCATCATGATCAAAGAAAAACCATGTTACATAGGAGATGAAGATAGCCGTTCGATCAACTAGTTATAGAAATAGTATTCCTCTATATGATAGCTACAAAATCCATGTAGAAAGATTGAGAAAGAGATGGAAATGGAAAGGGGAAGAGAGAGAAAGAAGAGGAGAGAGATAGAGAGAGAGAGAAGAGGAGAGAGAGAGAGAGAGAGTGTGTGTGATGAGGTAATAAGAGAGTTTTGGAAGGGGAAGAAAAATGAGAGGCCCCAAATCGCTAGCCATACATTCTCAGTCTTTTGTATTCGTCTGTTTAAGGCACGTCTGGCTTTCGCTCACCTTATCCTATCCACCTCTCATCTCTCTTCTCCAAATATTTTCTCTCTCTCTCTCTATCTCTCTCTCTCTCTCACTTATATCTTCTTTCTCTTACTCTCACTCCTCTCATAATCTCTCTCTCTCTCTCTCTCTCTCTATATCTATCTCTATATCTCTCTCTTGTTTATGTTCTTCTTTATTATAGCTCATCAATAATATCACCACTTTCACTTCTTGTATTTCTACTTCAACTGAATTCCTTCCCATTTGCAACTCTTGTCCCTTTCCAATTCTTTTCCCGTTTCCCAATTTCCACTTCTCACTAAATTTTCTTTCCTTTTTATTTTCCTTCTTCAAGAAAAAGAAAAGAAAGTGAAAAAAAAAAAAAAAAAAAATAGCAGAATATCAAATATTTGGTGTATTGGGTATTGCTTGGACTAACATTTTCAGCTGGAGTTTTTGAGCAAGTGACTTGTTGGGCTAATTTGGGATTGAATTATTTGCTTCCAACACATTTTCTGAATTGGGTTCTGCTTGGTTTTCTGTTTGGCTGGTGAGAAAAAAAGAAAAGAAAAAAAGAAGAGAAAAGTTTTTGGTTTTGGAGGAAAGTGGAACTACTTTGTTTTGTCATCCGATAGATTCAACCATTGAAGTCATTGGTATTATCGATCGAAGAAGAAGAACAAGAAAGAGAAATTGAAGGACTTTAAAAAAGGAAAGAAAGGAAAAAAAAAAAATCATCAAGAGTTTTGCAGAACAAAATGGCTCCGAAAACAGGCAAAGCCAAGCCACATAAAGCCAGAGGAGATAAGAAGAAGAAAGAAGAGAAAGGTCTGACTCTTCAGCTTTTCTTTTTCTTCCCAATATTTTCCTTGTCTTTTATTTTTGTTGTTGTGTATACATATATATATATATATGTATATATGTATATTTCTATTTTTTGTGGTTATGGTGAATTTGGTTTTATCAGCTCATATGGATATGTAAACTACATAAAGTTTTGCACTATAACACTATTTGATTGAGCGCTTGCTTGGTGCTGTTTTTCTCCTAGTTTCTTGCTAACCAAACACCTATATATATATATATATATATATAACAATATTTTTAAATTTTTCATTTTGCAGTTTTGCCAACAGTAATTGAAATCACAGTGGAAACGCCAGATGATTCACAAGTGACTCTCAAGGTTTGGCTTATTAATCTTCCTCTAATCCTCTCACGTAAAACACTACTTATATTGAATTTTTTTTTCTTTTCACAAAAATTCTTAATATTTATATCTATATGTACATATATATATATACTTATATATATATTTCTCTTTTTTTTTTTTTGTGTGGAAATTTGTAGGGTATATCAACGGACAGAATCTTGGATGTGAGAAAGCTATTGGCAGTACATGTCGAGACATGCCATATGACCAACTTCTCCTTATCACATGAGGTACGTAGTTATACACATGATTTTATACGCAACAAAATAAGAAAAAAAATCGCGGCTATACGCATGGTTTATCGTTTATTTCACGCAAGTTTTGATTATAATTGTGATGTAGAATTTGAAATCACTCGTTTTAATTTCAAAATAATGATAACGATAACATGACAAAAAAATAAAATAATAATTAAAAAAACATGATAATTTAATATGTTGTTGTGTGGGCCGCTTGTCGTCCCGAGTAATTTTATTCACCATTAATTTTCAGTCGTTGATTGTAGAATACATTATTAGTTATGAGACAAATAACTATTGGTTACTTGTTTAACTATAACTCTTCCTTAGAAATTGTCCACAAAATATCCGTAGAGATTTCTCATCTAAATTAAACAAGATTTTCTTACTTCTAGCAAAAAAACAAAAAAAAACAAAAAAACGAAAAAAAGAAAAAAGATGAATATCGATTTTAACGAGTTTTTAGTCCATTGACCAAAAAAAAAAAAGGGGGGGAAAAAAACTATTTGGCCATTTTAATAAGAAGATGTGGCCTCTATTTTGGTTCTACATCTCTAATTCAAATTTTCTATTTCAGCTTTTGTCTTTTTTTAAAAAATTAACAAAATTTCACCTTTAATCGAGGAACCAAATGCATCCGTCATATTTGATATGTTGTTCATTTCAGCAGGGACTTGATTGAGTTGTTGATATAACTTTTATTTCACCCACTTTTTAATAAATTATTTTATCACTATATTGTCGGTTGATTAAATTACTTATAAGTACAACAATGAGTACAAAAACTACTCATTGCACCCACCCTTATTTTAAATAAATAAATAAAAGTTTGCTATTTATTTCAGTTTTTACTTAAAAAAAAAATCTTGCTCCCTAATTGTTAAGAAGATTATAAGATGTACATGAATAGTGATTTTTTTCCCTTGACAATTTTTAATTGCATTCTATATATGAATTGTTTTCTTTTTTATTGCTCTTATTCTGGAGTGGATTCTTTCTTTCTTTCTTTTCTTTTTTTTTTTTTCTCTTTTTTTTTTTTTGAGTTCGTTTACTATTTTTTCATTAACTTTTTCTTATTTTTGGAATTCGTTTAATATTTTTTGTGATCTTTTTTTTTGGTAGAATACAACAATATTTGCTGTTTTTGTTAGGTGTATATCGCTTTTTCATGTTGTTGATCATATAGCCATTGTTGGTTTTTTTTTTCTTTATCTTTATCTTTTTTTTTTTTGATAAATGCTATAGTTGTTTTATGTAAGTAGTTTTGTTCCAATATATCTTTGTCAATATTCATGCTGCTTTAGGTTTTTTTTTTTTTTTTTTAAGTACATGTCGTTGCCGTAATTTTTTCAAAAAAAACAAAAAAAAACAAAAACAAAACAAAACAAAACAAAAAAAAAACAAAAAACAAAAACAAAAAACAAAACAAAAAACAAAACAAAACAAAACAAAGACAAAAGATGATGGACAATACCGTGGGATATTTGGGGGAAAAAAAAAAAAAAAGAGAAAGAGAGAATAAATAACGTGGGATTTGATTGGTGAGTGAGAAAATGTAGGAGAAAAAAAAACTAAGCATTGGTTTAATGGATGTGGTTTGGCGGGTGAAAAAAGGATAAATATTTAGGCCTTGTTTGACAAAAAGCTCTGTTTAAACTAAACTGTATTTTTTTCATCATGTTTTTTGTTTTTTTCCCCAAAAAGTTGTTTGTCTTTTCTAAAAATTCAAAAAAATTCAAAAAAATTTACTATTTAAACTTACAAATCTTAACTCAAACTTACACACCAAACACCTCCTTAAAATTTGATTATAGTGGTTTTTTTTTTTTTTTTTTTGGAATAGAAAAGGGGTGTAATAAGGAAAAATTAAAAATTAAAATATTTATAGTGAATAAAATGAGATAGGTGAGAAAGAAAAAAATGAGTGTAAAAAGACGTCCCCAATTAATAATTACATAAATTAAAGGGTTATTGTGAGCCTTTTATTCCGCGTGAAAGTGGATGGAGCCTATTATCTACTTGTACGGGACCTATCTTCTCGTGTGGAATTTGGAGCCCCTCAATATTTTCGTAAATAATTAGTTTGAAACTTTGAAGGGAGGTTAAGAACAAAAACAAACAAGTCCTTTTTACTCAAAAAAAAAAAAAAAAAAAAACAAACAAAACAAAAAAACAAAACAAAACAAAAAAAAAAAAAAACAAAACAAACAAACAAACAAACAAGTCCTAAATATGAAAAGATAGGATCGATTAAAGGGTAAAATGGTTCTTGTTTTGATATGGAAATTAAAAATAAAAATAAAAACTTAACTCTATAAATAAAATAGAGAATTGTCACTAATTTTCGTGTGCAACAAATACCACTAAATTTGTTTAATATAAATTTCCCCAGCAAATAAATTGGTTATTTTTTTTTTGTTGGCTTTACCTTCCATGTGTTTCTCCTAAAATGATCTTTAATTATGAGTTTAATTTAGTTTTTGACACAACACTATGCAAATCAAATAATGCGTTTAGTAGGGTCGAGAGACGCATTGTTCTTCGAGAAATAGGACCCGCTCGTAAGACTTTCAACAAACAATCTTGTTAACGTCTGGAGAACTCTTTTGATATCGCTTGAGGGATATATTAATACTGATCGTTCGTTTTAATTAAGAATTGGCAAGACAAAATAAAAAAAAAAATAATCTCGATTGTATGTACTAAGAACAAACAAAAGTAACCATTTTTTCCCCCTCTTTTAAAATGATAAAAATTCCTCTAGTGGTAGGACTCGGGTTTTGTTTTTTGTTTTTCGTTTTTGTTTTTTTGTTTTTTTCATTTTTTTGGTGGGAGCTGTGGGACCCAGTTGGTCATACACACAGATGTGGCCCTTTCGCGTACGCACATTTTATAGTCACCAAAATCTACGTACCAAAAAGGTCCATGGAAGAAAAGAAACGTTGACCAATCTCAATCTTGAAATTCTAATCAGGTGCGGGGACCCAGACTGAAAGACTCGGTGGACATCCTCTCTCTCAAGCCTTGCCACCTCACCATCATCGAAGGTAACACCCAGAAACTCGCAAGATTTCCGTACGTACCGTACGCAAACGCACATTATAAATACCCTTACTTTCTTTTTATTTTTTTTATTTTTATAATTTTAATTACTTATGGTAGCACATTTTTTTTTTTTTACAATTTCATAAAAAAAATTACTGCTTTAATTGTTGGATGAATTTTTATTAGTTTGATTAATGATTGGAGTAGATTTATGTCAATTTTTTGTGAATTTTTTATGTGAATAATTTTTTAAACCAAACTACTGAAAAATTTATCTAACTATTACAAGATAATTCGTTCTAATAGAAGGCCTTATATTAAACTCTAATTTTAGGCTAGTAATGGGTCATTTTGATAAATTTAAAAAATAAATTTCCTTCTCTATGTGACTTTTTTTTAGAAAAGGAAATTGATTGCAAAATGTAAAAATTAAAGGTTGATAGTCTGTTTAGATCATTATTGTGATTTCTTTTTGGTCATTGGTTCAATAATTTAACAGTGTTTTTCTATATTAGTTTTTTTTTTTTTTTGAATAATTGAAGACTATAGCCACTAGCTGGCTCCAATATAAAATGAAAATAAAAAGAAAAAATAAAACACAGTGCCTAATAATTAGTCCACGGTTGTACGTAGTACTTACATTAGTAATTTTATAATAAAATATAAAGTTCAAATTTCCTTATCCAACCAAAAAAATTCTTAGAAAATATTGGTTATAGCATGTGTTCGGTGATAATGTTTGGACGGTGGAATTTGAGATTGAATTGAATTGTGCTATTGATGATATATTTGAATAGTTGGAATTAAAAAATATAAAAATTTAAAATGTGTTCGGAAAAAAAAAAAATCAATATAAAACTTGTTTCGTTCGTCTCAAAATTTTATATAATTAAAAAAATCATCTCATTTGAAATTTTATAAACAAAATTATAGACTTTTAAAGTTTAAATTAAAAAATTATGAATAATAATTATATATAGTAAAATTGAAAAAAAGAAAAAGATAAAAATTGAATTATAATTTTAAGGTTCAAAACTTAGTAACAGTGGCAAATTTTAATTTACTTATTTTTCGTTAATGAAAATGAAAAAGTAAATAATTAATTTTAATTTTGGACAGAGGATTACACGGAAGAGCTCGCGGTGGCACACGTGCGACGGCTTCTGGATATCGTCGCGTGCACCACCTCCTTCGGCCCAGCCGCCTTGTCTTCCCCCAAACCGGTCGGCCGGTCCAGCTCGAAAGAGCCCGGTTCGGTCGAGACCGACGCCGGTTCAGCCACTACCACAACTTCAAACGTCGCCGACGAGGCCACCAATGGCCCGGCCAAGAGCAATTTCGCCGGCGACAAGAAACCCGGCCCGGTTTCAGCCTCCGCCGCCGAATGCGCCGAGAAAGGCGGCGGAGACCCGGCGGTGTCCATGTGCCCGCCGCCGAGGCTTGGCCAGTTCTACGAGTTCTTCTCATTCTCAAATCTCACGCCGCCACTTCACTGTGAGTTGTTTCCTTCGATTCTAACTGGTTTTCGACTTTGCCCACGTAATGTTTGTGGAAATGTCTGAAAGAAAGTTGTTTGTTTTGTGGGAATTTTATGGTCAACTTTGTTGAAGAAAGTGTGCATGGCTTTGCATGAAAATGATGAAACGTGAGAAGGTTTTGGGAAGAA
This sequence comes from Ficus erecta, assembly GCA_008635985.1. Classification (NCBI taxonomy): domain Eukaryota; kingdom Viridiplantae; phylum Streptophyta; class Magnoliopsida; order Rosales; family Moraceae; genus Ficus; species Ficus erecta. The sequence goes on from BKCH01002133.1 coordinate 79,614, forward strand.
TTATTCTTTCTAATGCATGCCTATTTGTGGAGGCTTTGTTTGATGATTATGGATTGGGTTCTGTTGCAGATATTCGAAGATCGACTCGTCCCTTCCTTGAAGATAAAACAGAAGACGACTACTTCCAAATTGACGTAAGGTTTTCTAGCCAGTTTACTTATTCTTTTTTCGTGTTTATACAATTATCTTTGATAATGAATTTGTGTGTGTCTATATATATATATATATATATATATTTTGTCTGCGGTCCTTCTGGAAGATCGTTCTTCGTTCGTAACTAAATGATGGAGAAGTGTAACGTGACATGCTTCTAAAAATTTTAGTTGTCCCAAACCATTTTTACACTTCTCTAATGTTAGTGTTACTTTGAATACTTTTGAATGTTTCGGGAAGGACAGTCCTTTCCGAAGAATTGTAGACAAGCCCTATACATATTTTATCGAGTGAATATATCATTTGGGGTTTGTTTGGTTTAAAAGTACGAGAAAGGATGAAAATATTCTCGAAATTTATGATGTTTTTCAATCAATATTTCCGTAAAATGACAATGCCTATATACCTTCTGAGAAAACAAAATGTCCATATATCAAAGAATTTTACATTAAAATGATAACTATTCTTCCTACAATTTCCCAACATTTCCCGACATTTATTTTTCATATCTATCAAATAATCCTTAAATATACAAGTAGGTGTTTTCATGGATACCAATAATTTTATCCTCGAGTGTAAAACCATACATGTAGGTTCGAGTTTGCAATGGGAAGCCAACGACAATTGTTGCTTCGAGAAAAGGGTTTTACCCTGCTGGGAAACGTCTTCTTTTGGGCCACTCTTTGGTTGGTCTTCTTCAGCAAATAAGCAGGGCATTTGAAGCCGTAAGTACCTATTTCTTTTGCCTCTCTTTCCTTTTTGCAATGTTGTTTTTCCACAGTTCATTGTATTTTATTTATTTATTTATTTATTTTTCAGATGATGCTAAGAGTGTTTAGAGTGTTTCATGTCTTGGTTTACAAAGCTGTCTAGTGGTCACCAATCTACAATTTTTCTTGCAGGCATACAATGCTCTTATGAAAGCTTTCACTGAGCACAATAAGGTATGTATTTTCCACCTGTAGTTTTACACACTACATATTGCTCAGAGGAGATATATTTTTTTTTTTTGAAGGTCTCAGAGGAGACAATTTACTATTGTGTATTTGTAATTATTTTATTTCAGTTCGGCAATCTTCCTTATGGTTTTCGATCGAACACGTGGGTTGTCCCACCAATTGTTGCTGATAACCCATCTGTTTTCCCACCCCTTCCCGTGGAAGATGAGAACTGGGGAGGAAATGGGGGTGGACAAGGAAGAGACGGGAAGCATGACTCCAGACTGTGGGCGAAAGAGTTTGCAGTTCTGGCTGCAATGCCTTGTAAAACAGCAGAAGAGCGGCAAATTAGAGACAGGAAAGCGTTTCTGCTTCACAGTCTATTCGTCGACGTATCAGTTCTTAAAGCTGTTGCAGTGATTAGGAATCTCATTGACAGTAATCAAGAGACCTTGAATGATCCCAGAATATCCCTTGTACATGAGGAAAGGGTTGGAGATTTGATTATTAAGGTGATGAGAGATGTGCCTGATGCTAGTACCAAGTTGGATTGTAAAAATGATGGGAGTCTGGTTCTCGGAATGTCACAGGAAGAGCTTGCTCGGAGAAATTTACTCAAAGGAATAACAGCTGATGAGAGTGCAACTGTTCATGTGAGTGTTTTGGTAGCTGTAAATGCTCATACGATAGTCTTATGAAGCATGATTTTTAATATTCTTCCGCAACTTTTGGTTTTGTAGGATACTGCTACTTTAGGTGCTGTGCTTCTTAGACATTGTGGCTTCACAGCTGTTGTGAAAGTTTCTTCCGAGGTCAATTGGGAGGGGAATTCTCTTCCTCAAGACATTGACATCGAGGACCAGCCTGAAGGAGGTGCCAATGCCTTGAACGTCAACAGGTGAGTCTGTTTTTGTTCCATGTTAGTAGTTGAAGCAGGCGGGCAGAAAGGGTCACCAATCAACCACTCTTATTCTGGGACTTCTCTTAATTTATTCACGGGTGAATGCTTATTAACAGTTACTGATACATCTTTCAATATTACATGTTACAGCCTGAGAATGCTGTTACACAAGTCATCCTCTCCTCCATTGTCAAGTACAGTTCAGAAGTTACAGAGTTCAGATTACGAAAATTCACATTCTGCTTGGTCTTCGGTAAGGAAAGTACTGGAAGAAAGTTTGTCAAGGTTGCAGGAAGAACCCGCTAAGCACACAAAATCGATCAGATGGGAGTTAGGAGCATGTTGGGTGCAACATTTGCAAAATCAGGCTTCAGGGAAAACCGAGTCTAAGAAAACTGAAGAAGCTAAAGTTGAGCCAGCTGTTAAGGGTCTTGGGAAGCAAGGTGGACTGCTTAAGGAGATAAAAAAGAAAATGGATGTCAAGAGTGGCAAAAGTGAACAGGGGAAAGAAGTTGCCGCAGGTAACAACCTTGACGATAATAAGATTTCAGATGCTAGCAACCAAAAGGAGCTTGAGAAACAAGATGCGGAAAAGAAAACGGCTTGGAGAAAGCTGCTTCCAGAAGCAGCATACTTGTGCCTGAAAGAATCGGATACAGGCCTTCACCTTAAGGTTTGCTGTCGGCTTTATCTGAATGATTTTCTTCAGGCTTATTTTGGCATAAGTGATGGCCTATATAAGTTCTTTAAACGGAAATTGTAGTAAATAGCATTTTTACAAATCTAAATAAAGTGAAGAGCATGATTTTAAATATTGAAGTAAACAACAGTAAAAAGAAAATTTGCTAGGTAAATAATCTACATACGAATAAATCCCTTTCCCTAGTAAATTTGCTATTCACTTCTATTTACTTCAAAAATTTTTAAAACCTGCTATTTACTTTAATTTTTACTGAAAAATGCTATTTACTTCTTTCCCCCTTTTTTAAATTGACCATGCTACAAACTTTCATTTCATTTTTTTTTCTTGGGTGTGCAATCTAATCTCATTATACATGCTTATGCATAACGGCAGTCTCCTGACGAGTTGATCGAAATGGCACACAAATATTATGCTGATACCGCGCTTCCAAAACTGGTCAGTTCTTAAATGACCGTCTTCATTTTCATTTCTTTCTCATATCTACCGGTATTGATGCGTTTTTATTGTTGTGCCATCATTATTAGGTGGCAGATTTTGGCTCCCTTGAACTTTCACCAGTTGATGGAAGGACATTAACAGATTTCATGCACACCAGAGGTTTGCAAATGTGTTCCTTGGGACGTGTGGTAATTCTCAATTCATCACTTTTATTTGCTATCTGATATATTTTTAATGGCCTGACATGTACAAGAGAATTGGTGGGATTATCTTGCATAATGTATTTTAAAGACTGTTTTCCTATGTTTTCTCGTTTCGTAACAGGTTGAACTTGCTGATAAGCTCCCTCATGTGCAATCGCTTTGTGTACACGAGATGATTGTCAGAGCGTACAAACACATATTACAAGCTGTGATAGCGGCAGTTCATAATGTTGCTGACTTGGCTGCATCAATAGCATCATGTTTAAATATATTGCTGGGGACACCATCTGTGGAAAATGGTAATGCAGATGATGAAAAACTAAAATGGAAGTGGGTGGAAACTTTCCTTTTAAAGAGATTTGGTTGGCAATGGAAACATGAAAGCGGCCAAGATTTGAGAAAGTATGCTATTCTCCGAGGATTGAGCCACAAGGTAGATATTAACCAGACCCTTTTGGTTCTTTACGAGGCCTTGCTCTAGGAGTGTTAAAAATATTTTTGCTTAAAATCCTTCATCAGGTTGGACTTGAGCTTGTCCCAAGGGACTATGAGATGGACACCGCAACTCCTTTTCGGAAATCAGATATCATAAGTTTGGTACCAGTATACAAGGTACATGCATGTATAGTTTAAATTCACAATCAGGTGAGTGGGTATTTGGGCTTGCTTCGGTTGTTTCACTTGCCGTAATTAATCCAAGGTGTCTTGTGCAGCATGTTGCATGTTCATCTGCTGATGGGCGTACACTGTTGGAATCATCCAAAACGTCCTTGGACAAAGGTAAACTGGAGGATGCTGTTAATTATGGAACCAAGGTATGTAGCGACTCACTCGTGTTGTTTCAAGATCATGGTATTTCTAGTTCCTGTACTTGATTGAACCACTCTTTGATATCCAATCATGTAGGCGCTCACAAAACTCGTATCTGTATGCGGGCCTTATCATAGAATGACAGCAGGAGCATATAGTCTTCTGGCTGTGGTTCTTTATCACACTGGGGACTTCAATCAGGTATTTCCTTTATAAAACATTCATCACAAAATTCATCAATCGGATATTACTTACTTTGAAGTGTCAGTAAATGAATATTATTGCTCCATCTTGCCACGAGATTTCAGATTGTCCATCCTGTTTCCCAAATCATTTTGTCAATACAACGACTCTTTTTATTTGAATCAGGCTACTATTTATCAGCAAAAAGCACTGGATATTAATGAGAGAGAGCTTGGACTTGATCATCCTGATACAATGAAAAGTTACGGAGATTTAGCTGTTTTCTACTATCGGCTTCAACATACGGAATTGGCCCTGAAGTATGCTTTCATGTTTATCCTAATTGAATAAGTTAGATAATTACACCGTGATGGCTATCCTCAAAGTTCTTTATCGCCTTACTTATTTTTTTCTGCTGCTACAATTCATTGTCAGAAGTTTGTCTTTAAAAGAACTTGGGGATTACTGTCTAGTGTAATTGGACTAAAAGGTCATATTTAAGTGTTGGTAGTGGAAAAAATGAGATTAGAAACCAATAATTCATTTGTTATGTTGTAGAGAAATTCAAACCTTCAATTCCTCTTATCCATTCTCATTCGATCGCGGCGTGATCAAAGCCTTTCGGGCGACATAAGATGTTACACTGGATTAGGTTTTTTGTTTTTGTTTTTGTTTTTGTTTTTTTTTGTTTTGTTTTTGTTTTTGTTTTTGTATATCTTGTTTAAAACTTTGTATCAGAGTTTCTCTTTCCCAAAAATTTAGGTTTCTCTCACCTGTGTGTTGGGGGGACAGAGAATATGAGGTTAAATAGTCAAAAGGTATAAAGCATCTGAAGGTGATTTAGAGCACAGTGAGAAGGTTTCAAATACGAATGTGTGAAGCTCTTGATAAATCATAGGGAGTATAACGAGTCAAGTTGCAGAAGCTTACGTTTCCTGTTGCTGCCAAAAATTAACAGACGATAATTGCATAACGATCAAAGATAACGAAACTTATGTTTTTGCTTTACTTTTTTGTAAACTTAGCCATTAATATTCTATAGCTCACTTTTGTCTTTTCCATGTTCTAGGTATGTCAATCGTGCATTGTATCTTTTGCACCTAACATGTGGGCCGTCTCATCCCAACACCGCTGCCACCTACATTAACGTAGCTATGATGGAAGAAGGTTTGGGGAATGTCCATGTTGCTCTAAGGTATCTCCACGAGGCCCTGAAATGCAATCAAAGGCTACTTGGAGCTGACCATATACAGGTCTCTCTCTCTCTCTCTCTCTCTCTAACTATAGCTACAAGTTTCTACAAACTAGGTAAATGGCATTCCATTAACGTCGATTACCCTGATTTGCAAGATGAAACATGGTTTGTTATCGTCTTAAATCTTGTAGCTAGTGCTGAAGAGAAACATTGGATTGAACCACTATACAGAATATCAAACTAGACACGAGCCAAAAAATTTTATTTTGTAATACCACCTTCATTTATGTTCTGTGCCTCTTGGTGAGGTTTAACACACTCAAAATAGCTATTTTTCCCCTTATCTAAAACAAGAAAAAGCTATTTTTTTCCGTATTATCTTTGAGCGCACTTCCACATGACGTTTTCCAATCTGGGGGACTAAATTTCATTTTGTAATACTACCTTCATAAATGGGTAATTTTACATGCTTAACCTTTTTTTTTTTTTTTTTTTTTTTTTCAGACGGCGGCCAGCTACCATGCTATAGCCATTGCCCTATCTTTGATGGAAGCCTACTCTTTAAGTGTTCAGCATGAACAAACTACTCTACAAATTTTGCAGGCAAAGCTTGGGTCAGAGGATCTACGCACACAGGTAGTATCCGGCTCAGTAGTTGACGCTCAACTGTTACTATTTTTCCTGATTCTTGATTTTTAGTTATAATGAAAAATGTTCTTATCAAAAAAAATATATACTGAAAAATGTTCTTTTTCTAGGATGCTGCGGCATGGCTCGAGTATTTTGAGTCAAAGGCTCTGGAGCAGCAAGAAGCTGCACGCAATGGTACTCCAAAACCGGATGCCTCAATCTCCAGCAAAGGCCATTTAAGGTGCCAAGCTTAATCTCCTGCAAAACCAGATCTGTTTAGCATAATTATCGTTTTGGAATTTTTTAAGTTGTGTAAATGGTTTAAACAATTAGCTGAAATGTTTTTCTTTTCCTTTGATCAGTGTGTCAGACCTTTTGGATTACATTACCCCAGATGCAGATATGAAGGCAAGGGAAGCACAAAAGCGAGCTCGTTCAAAGGTCATTAACCATTTCTGCTTATAATCTTCTATATTCTAAGCACTTTTTTTGTTGAAAAATTCTTAAAGGGAAGAAAATTTTCTCCTTGCAACACAGGTCAAAGGCAAACCTGGGCAAAACTGGGAAGTAGTCTCGGATGAGTATCAGAAGGATGAACTCTTGGTGGCTAGTTTTCCAACTGCAGAGAGTTCAAGTGATAAAGAAAATGAATCTGAAGTTAAATTTGCAGAACCCAGAAACGAGAAGCCTGATTCAAGCCTACCAGATCAATCAATGATACCGAGTACAAATGATGATTTGGCACAAGATGACAGCTCAGATGAAGGATGGCAGGAAGCTGTTCCCAAGAGTCGTTCACTGACAGGGCGCAAGCCTTCTGGTTCAAGGAGGCCAAGTCTCGCAAAACTGAATACTAACTTTATGAATGCATCCCAGACTCAAAGATACCGAGGAAAGCCTGCTAATTTCACATCAGCAAAAACATCCCCAAATGAGCCTAATGCTTCTCCCAGCAATGCTGTTCCCGCTGCCAAAAAGTTTAGTAAGAGTGCGAGCTTCAGTCCTAAGCAAGCCAACCCCGCCTTGCCAGCTAATAGCGCAGCAGAGAGGCAATCAAACGCAAAGTCAGCCCCAGCTAGCCCAGCACCAATAGATCCAGTTGTCAAGTCTTCTCCTGCGGCGAATACAATTAGTGTTCAGGCAGCTGGAAAACTGTTTTCCTACAAAGAAGTTGCCCTCGCTCCACCAGGGTCCATTGTGAAGGCCGTCGCCGAACAGTTGCCAAAAGATTGTCCTCCCAGTGAACCAAACTCTCAGGTGGGACCGGAGACTGGTGCTGCAGATGTCCTGCTAGGTGAAGAGACAAAAGTAAAGGATGTGGACAAAGTTCAAAGACCTGTAGAAGTGAAACAGATTTTGGTATCCGAGGAGAAAACTACAAACCCCGACAACAACGGAAAACAAGCTAAAGTTGAGGATACTATCTTACAAGCTTCCTTGGAGGTGGGAAAGGTTGTCATTGTTGGAGAGATAGAAGTGGAAACCAAATGTATAGATGTGAAAAACATTGCGGTTGAAAATACAGAAGCAAAATCTGGAAGTGTTGCAGTTCCTGGAGTTGAAAAGCCCGTTTCTTCTAAAAATTCAAACTCTAGTGCCCCAAAAAATGAGCAGTCGGAGGCAGCAGTGCCTGGAAGTCACCCTGGTATAGGGACCCAATCTGTGGCAACCGAGAATTTTAATCAGGAGGCCTCGGATACAAAAATCAAAGCTGGAGAGGGAGATGAAAAGCCATGTGATTCACCCAATGGTGACACGGGTGGTAAGCCGGAGGCAAGTGAAGGAGAAAAGCCGGACGAACCCGAAACTGGAAAGGAGTCGACAAAGAAACTTTCTGCAGCTGCACCTCCGTTCAATCCGTCAACAATTCCTGCTTTTGGTTCCATCCCGGTTCCAGGATTCAAAGAGCACGGAGGAATTTTGCCCCCACCTGTGAACATTCCTCCTATGCTCACAGTTAATCCCGTCCGAAGATCACCTCATCAGTCAGCAACAGCTAGGGTTCCATACGGTCCACGGTTGTCTGGTGGGTACAACAGAACTGGAAATCGGGTTTCACGTAATAAACTGAGTTTCCACAACGGTGACCACATTAGTGATGCTAACCAATTCAGTCCTCCACGAATAATGAACCCACATGCAGCTGAGTTTGTACCAAACCAACCTTGGGTTCCCAATGGCTACCCAGTATCTCCAAATGGTTATCCAATATCTCCAAATGGTTATACCGTCTCTCCAAATGGTATTCCCGTTTCACCAAATGGATATCCAGCATCAATAAATGGTATTCCAGTTATGCAAAATGGTTTCCCGACGTCCCCAATCAGTTCAGTAGAGTCGGTGGGTGTGGTGAATGTTGACACTGTTATCGAAAGCAACACTACCGAAGCTGCTGTAGCAGAGAGTACCGAGAAGTCCTCAGCAGAAGTCCAGTGTGAAACACAGACAACTGAAGAAAAGCCTCGAGAAGATCAATCTGTAGAGAAAGTAAACACTGATCCTGTCGTTGAAACTAGCCAAGCTGATCTACTTCCAATTGGCGGTGATACGGATGTGTCCAAAGAATCCAGCAACGTAGTAGTCGAGGAAAAACCAGCCAAATGTTGGGGAGATTACAGTGACAATGAAGCTGAGGTCATTGAGGTTACAAGTTGAAGGATTCCAAAAGTTTCTTAAACATGAAGGCGAGCTGTTAGTAGCTTAAGGCTGTGTTGCTCTGAGAGACTACAGAAGCAATAAAGAGGTATAGATTTTGCTGCGACGCCTCCAGCGCTTGTAGACTTCAAACCTGTGCAATGTTAATACGTGCTAGCACAGGTCGGCTTTTGTGGCGAATCGGAGGGGAATCGTTAACTACCTAATAATAGGTCCCAATGCGGGAAGTTAATAACCATAACCGATGAAAGATCCTTTGAGCAGTTCCTTTGTGAGAATTTCCAATATTATTTGTTATTTTTTGTTCTTGCGATATAATTTTTGTTAAGTCAAAATGAGAACCCAAAATAAGCTTTTACAAGTTCCGTGCTTTCCCAGGCTCATACTCCTTTAGATGCTGAAACGCTTAGATTGCTGCTTCAATAAAGTCTCAAATTTCTTGGTATACAAGTAATCTATAGGCATGATTGTGTGGTTCTTCTCTCTCCCTCTCTCTCTCTCTCTCTATGAATAAATATACACACACACATGTGTGTATCTATCTGTTTTTCCTTTCTTTTTTTCCCATTTTTTTAACTGCATTCATCTTCAATTTCATATTCTATACATTTTCTTTGTGACAAATTTTGTGTCGTCCCTTGCATTGTTATTTGAGTAGTACTGAGAATATCAACTTTAATATTAACTTTTTAGTACCAATTCACGTGATAATGAGTTGTCATCTTTTTAACGATACATACTTTTAATTGATGTGACAATCAAATCATAAAAAAACGACAACTGACATGTTACGTAAAGTGATACTCAAAAATTGAGATTAGAGTTGGTGTCATTAACATTTTTCTTTTTCTTTCGGTTAATCTCATTATTCAGAAACTACTTGAGGCATTAAATTTGAGAGAACGAACCAATATTTTAACTTGTAGTCAAATGATTGAGCAATTTTGAGGAGCAGAAAGAGCAAGTATGATCTAGGATTCTAGTAATCCTAGATCATACCATGTTTCTAATGGTGAAATACATTCAACTATAATCTATATATTTATATATTCATACACTCCAAGAATGCCAAAGAACAACAATAAGAGCTACTGGTCTCTCAAGAAAACCGGTTTCCGGATAATCAAGCATGGAACGGCTCATAAAGCGCTTATACTCATCCCGACTCAAATTGGTTGAAAATCTAACAACGTTGTTAACATCAAAATCTTCCAAGATGCTGAGTTAAGAACATTGAGGGGCGATCGAGACAGGTAGAGGGCCTTATAGGGCTAATATTAACAAGTTGGTGATCCACGGCGAAGATCAAATGCAACCAGAGTGGCGACACCGTGAGCAAGAGCCCCTAGAACAACAAAGACGTGAAAGATCTGGTGGCTGTGCCCGGCGATATCAAACTTACCAGGACTCCATCGCTCCGGTACTCTCTTTACGTAGAAAGCAGCTCCTGAAGCGTAAAAAATAGCCATGGCAATCTCATAAGAAATAGCCACAATGATATGGCGAGTACCCCAATGAAGCACAAGGGCATGAACCGCAGGGATCACGCCGGAGAACCCCATGGCGAGGAAGAGGTAAGCCCTGAAAGCACGGTAACGAGGAGAGGAGAGAGAAGGAGAAAGAAGGGTGATGATGACAAGAATGCCCAGGACTGAAATGGAGGTGAGGTAGACAAGGCGGGCGTGGGGGTTGCAAGAGAAGGTGTAGTAGATTGGGGCGAAGAAGGAGGAGACGATCATGATCGAGATGCCGGTGTAGTCGAGGCTCCAAAAGAAGAAGTTGAAGCGCTTGGAGTGGGGGAAGAGGAGGTGGGAGATGGTGCTGCAGATTAAGCAGGTCATTGAGCCCGCCAAGAAGATGAACCATGGCCACTTTGGGGTGGTGTTGGCGTCTAAAAAAGCTTCGAAGTGGGGCGACGAGTGTGAAATCTGCATCAGTTGAGAGTCCTACAACCAGAAAATTATGGTCAATAGGATTGGACTTAAGCTTGCTACTATTTTAGTTGAATTTCATGTCGAATATGAAAGTGCCAAAATGCGAGTGTTTGAGACCAACTATTTTGAGAGATGTGTGATTGATTGGAAAGAAGATAAACACACACACACATATATTGAAAGGGAATATATCCTAAAAATTAAAAAATAAATCATTTACTATTCTAATTTTTTAATTAATGTACGAGGTTTTCTAAAATTAGCAAAATGTCTTTTTAAATGCTTAATGATCGATGATGATCAATCACTGATTGAGTAATATTAGTATGGATTCACTGATTAATCACGATCAAAATGATCATTTTTGTACAAGTTAAGGTCTAACTAATGAAGTTGAAGTCATTTATCAAAAAATAAAAATAAAAAAAACTAATGAAGTTGAAGTCATCACTTTGGTTATGCTACAAGAGAGACAGTCATCTCTTGTGCTGGTTTTAATAGAAACAATGATATTAAACTTGAGATATAAGATGTGAGAGAAGCAATAAGTCATATTGGTTAAATTTAAACCATCACATTTATACCAAGTCAAAAGAGAATATTTTGAACGATTGGATTTGGTCAACCTTATGGTTGACATACAAAAATATTCCAACTTATTAATATAGATGGATGTTACATTTCTATAATAAATTATATATTCACTCTCAAAATTTCATATGTTTGAAATAGTCAATAGTTAGTTAGAGCTGTCAAGGGGGTATATATTAAGTTTCTACGCATTATTCTAATGTGAAACCTATCATAACATCAGTGGGATTATGTTTCATCTTTTTTGACTGTAATATTTTTATTTAAATAATTAATTGGAATTAAAAAAACAACGTGGATGACTATTTTAAATATTTTTGGTGTCTTGAAAAGTTTAGGTTCACATAAATAAACTTACTAATAGACGTCAAGACTAGTCTACACCTATCGTTTTAAAGTGGAAAGGACCAAAACGTACCTGGTTGTTAAAAAAATAAAATGAAATAAAGGGAATCTAAGTTAATATATACCTTGTATAAATATTCTTAATATTATATTTTCAAATTGTGGTTATAAACATAATTTATCAATAATTTTACATCCAACTCGATATTAAGGTGTAAATTAAATTTCTCCTTAACCAGTTAAAATAATTTTAAAAAAATTTATATTTGTAAATTTTAACTTCATGTCAATTTATACATTTTTTCTGCATATTGACTTTTGACGTTCATCTTGATGAATTTATCCTTTATAACATATGAAACGAAAATATAATTTTTGCCTTTATTTATATGCTCCAAACCATCCACCCACTAAGTTGGAATATAAACCAACCCTTAACTGAGAAAAAGTAAAAACATAACATGAATTAAAGATTTGGAGGAAATAAACTTAAAAATATAAAAAAATATGAAGAATACGGAATGCTAAATAATCTTAGATCGGTCGGTGTAAAAAGGACCTTTTTGGGCCCACACACACACACAATTCTGCCTCCAATTTATTCCCCTGCTTTTTTTTTTTTTTTTTTTTTTGGGAGAATTTTATTCCCCTGTTTCAGAAACCCAACCCAAAAAAGCGAAATGACAAACGACCAAACGCACCTGAACTACGTTGCTTGAGACGTTAAGCTCCGTTGTCGTCGTCGTCGACTTGATCATCATCATCAACGGCAACGAAACAGAAACTCTGTTTCCAAAATACACACACACACACACACATATATATAATAAATTTCCATAAAAACCGAAAATCAAAATAATATTGACGAAAAAGCCCCTGCGAACCTGTAGAATTTACGGAGAGGACCTCCGAGGTCCGTCTTCCCGGTCAAGCTCGCCGCCGTCAATCCGGCGAACAACAGAAATCCTATCAAATGTCTGTTTCGAAATTAAAAATTAAAATTAATTCCAAAATTAAACAAAAAAAATTAACAAGCTCTTTCTCTCGCTAACGATCAAGAACGAACAATCTTTCTCTCTTTCTCTTTCTAAACTTACGTCCAAATGTTGAAGGTCTCGTTGTGGAGAGAGAAGAGGCTGAGGAACAAGTCTTTCAGCGGCCATTCGCACCGGTAATGGTCGAGAATGAACTCGTTGTCCTTCAAGTACTCCGGCAACTCCTCGTACCTCACCAATCTCGGTCTCGGCCTCTTCGTCGCCGTCGCCGTCGTCGTTTTCTTCTCCGACTCTGCTCCGTCTTCCGCAGCCTTAATCGCCACTTTCCGGTGGCGATGCGAGCTCATCGTCACGATCGCCGGCGTAAAACTCGGTCTTAGTTTCCGGCGAGTTTTCCGCCGCCGTTGATGCTGGTCGTTGTTCGCCGGACGATCTGGACCGTTGGAATTTTGATCAAGCTCTCTCTCTGTGTTTCCCTTTGTCTGAATTTTCAGGATCTTTTTCCTATTTATACACGCAAAAAAGGAGTCTTTCGTAGTCTGAGTGATAGAAAATAATTTAATGCTTTTTAAAAGTGGTCGAGAGGAAGGATTCGGTGCGGTGATATTTACAGTTAAAGAAACGTGCCAAAAGATGATTGGTAAATAGGATGTGTCAAGAATGTAAGGAGAATATGAAAGTCGACCTTAGAAATGTTGATTTGAGAAGTTGGTGTGTTATGGTGGGTGCGAGAGCAGAGGATATTAAAGTTTGATATTTTTTGGCATTCCAACACAATGATTTTTCAAACTTGGTTTAGACAAAATTTTTGAAAGGCGACCAATTAAACCAATGATTTTATAGATTATTTTTAAAAAAAATATTTAAAATAAATAGGATATTTTAGAAATATTTGAGATTAATAGCATATTTACAATTAATTATTTACTTATAAAAAGTTTTAAAGTAATTTTATGATAAATATATTTTGTAAATAAATTATTAATCATAAATATGATATTTATCGTACACATTTTATTTATAATAACGTTTTTAAGGTAATTTTTTAGTGAATATTGCTTCTTAACACACTTTTTTTTTTCCTAAAAAAATACACTTTTTTTTAATTTAAAGCACACGGATTTAAATTTTACATTTTTAGATAAAATTAATGTAATATTATTACTAAGATATACTTGTAACCACTTTTAAATATACTATTTACCGTATATATATTATTTACAATAAAATTTTTATCTCAAAAGATAAATCAAATAAAAATAAATAAATAAAGATTATTAACAGTTGCTCCTATATATATTTATATATATATAGAAAAGTTCGTCCTTCTTCTAGGACCCCGTGGGCAACTTTTAGCTCTTTTTTATTTTTTATTTTTTATTTTTATGTGTTATAGTTGTCGACATTTTGAAGCATCTCCCCCCTCTTTTGCTTGAATTTGACGCTTATTAAAAAAATTTGAGATTTAACTATTTCCCCTCCTTTTTGCACTTTCGTATTTCAAAGAAGCAGAAAAATAATTACATTTTCAGGTTCAATTTTTTTTTTTTTAATGAATAAGTGCATTTTCATGTTTTTATTTCCATGTAAAAAGATCTGCATTTTCTATTTTCTGACAGGAGTGAAAAGATACCTTTTAATATTCCTGTTTTAAGTTGAGGAGATGCCCATTTTAGGGCTCTTGAGTGGTTCATCCCTTAATTTACTAGCCATGGCGGTCCAACAATTCAAAATGCAACAATTTTGTTTGTTTGAACTTTTTGTTTAACCGGTTTGGCACCGAACCACTAGCCAATCAAATTCCAACAATTTGCCAATTTTTTATTTTTTACCTTCACCCTTACTTGAAAATAACAAATGCCAGTGTAATTAATATATTAGCTTGTTTGGTTCACAAGCTCAAGCTCAAGTTTTCAAGCTCAAGCTTTGTCTTTTCCTCAAAAGTCTTTGTCTTTTTTTTCAAAAAGTTTTTTGTCTTTTCTGAAAAGTCAATAAAATTTACTATTTAAACTTCAAAAACTCAACTCAAACTCGCGAACCAAACAAACCCATATGTTGCTAAACTCAACAGTCAAGCATAGCTATCTAGCCAACAAGCTTTTGTAAAAATAACGTTTAAAAAAAAAAAAAAAAGCCTTTTGTGAAAAATAACTATCAAAAGCACATCTTTGTGGATTTAACCGGTTTCATGCAATGAATAGTTGACTACTACTAGCCACATCACATGACAATGTCTAATAAAAAACAATAATCTAACATAAATCCCTTCGTTGACTCTAATTTAGATTTGTAGCCTTGCAACTACAATCGAAAAGCTCCATTGGATAACCATCTCCTATCTATTTTCCAATTTTTCTGTCTTCGTGACTGTCATTTATTATTATTTTGATGATTCGTTAATTTACTCAAGACTTTTTAGTACTCAACATTTTTTTATGGTAAATTGTTAAGTTGATCCCTAAATTTTCTTTTAAGTTTGTGCAACTTTGATTGCCGTCAAATTTTTTTTTTTTTACGGAATCCATTAGTGAGCATTACTTTTTAATTAAAATTCTTACTAAAGGATTCCGTCCAAAAATTATTAAAAAAAACTATTGTAATAACATTTTAATAGTTTAGGGTCATTCAAACTACGAAAAAAAAAGAACATGAATCAAAGTTACACAAACATAAAATGCTAAGGATTAAATGAGCAATTTACCTGGTTTTTAATGTAACTAAATTTTTAAATTCAGATCATACAGAATATTATTATTGCAAGACAATTAATGAAATAAAAAATTCGATACAACAAATGTTGACTCTTTGATAACATGCTAGATTACGATAATCATTAGGAAAAGGGACAATATAACCATGAGAAAAATGGTAAAAATAAACTTTTTCTTTTTCTCTCTCTCTTTAAATTTTTTTTTTTTTTTTTAATTTATCCATATGGGTCTTGAAGACGATCAGGTCGCGGAAGTTCACCTAGAAACAAAATGTTAGTAAAGAAATTGTGGTTAGTTGGCCAATTTTGGTTGACAAATGCAAATAGATGATAAAATTTGACGTTTCTCTCTTGATAAAATTACTTTATTAGTAGAAGTTATGTCTTATGTATTGAGGTTGTTGAGCCTTTCCATTACAAACCGCATACGCAAGAATTTACATTCCTTAAACGATAAAAGAAAATGTGCTGATCACAACTTTGAAAAAAAAGCTATACGCATACAAAGGCAAGGCACTTGAAAAAGATAGGTGAAAAGCTCCAAATAAAATTTGCATGAATTTATATCTTGGAAGATATCGAAGGATTTCCCTACAAGTGAGGTTCCTGAAAGGGAATCATAATAATGTCTTCTTTTTTTCTTTTTCTTTTTCTTTTTGAAAGGTAAGAAATCATTTAAATTGTATTATTTGTCGTGAAATTATTATTGTATTCTTGAAAGGGAATCAAAATAATGTATTTTTTTTTTAGGTAAGAAATCATTTAAATTGTATTGTTTGTTGTGAACTTATAATTGAATATGTCTTTCTTTTGTGTGTACAACTTTTAAGAAAGCCTAATCATTTGAGGCTTTTAAAAGAGTTTGTAGTATTTAGAAGACCATTTGGACCCTAACTTTGAATTGCAGCAAGAGGCTGCTTTTTGCCACGTTTGGATGGCCGGTTTTGTTGTACAAATGATAGGTTAAATAATTTGGTGGTTGATTTTTAATTTGAAGGGAAAAAAATTGTGGTTGGTTTTGGCCATAAATTATTTTGGGTTATGTATGTTTTATATCTTATTTGTATTTTGTTCAGAAACTCACGTTTGAAGTCATGTATTTTTATGATCACAAAAAGTCAGGTTTTGGAAAGGAAACTGAAATTTTTACAAGTTTTTGTTTAGGGTATTTGGGTATTTTTAGGTCAAAAAAAAATGTTAATCAAGAAAAAAATATTGATTTTTATGTTAACTTATAATGTAATCATATAAAATGCATGATATATTTTATGAATAAAAGAAAATAAATGGTATAAAAAGATAAATAATCCAAAATTTAGTTTTCTTTTTTGGGGTATTTTGAGCGTTTTTAGGTCAAAATTATGTCATGTTGACTGAGAAAATGTATAGATTTGTATACAAAACGTTATTTGGTCGTATAAAAAAATGTAAAAGTTCAAAATGTATAGTATAAAAAAAAAAAAAAAGCAAAATACAAAGTATAAAAATGCAAAAGACCCTTAAAAAATGATGTTACTATATGAGTTATAACAATAATTGCTACCGGCAATCATTGTCATTATTAGTAATAGGTTTTGAGATGAAAACTTTATTAATTTTTGACAATTTAACTCAGTGAGACCCACAAAATTTAAAGTAGTAGTGCTACAAAATAAAGCATTGAAAAGTTGTGTTATGTTTGAAATAAAATTTTTCTGAAGTGTAATTATTGAAATTAAAAAGAAGGGAATTTGATGTGGTGTTTTTGCTGAGGATATCTTTGATGTTGTACATGTGTGAGACCTACAAAATATGATGTCACAATACTATAAATGAAAGTATTGAAAATTGATGCTAGATATAAAATATATTTCAAAAATGTTATTATTGAAATTAACCTTTGAATAAAAGGATCCGAGATCTTTGATTCTTAAATTTTAGGGTCCCATTTCAAAACTTATAAATATAGGGTAAGAATGTCAAAATATGATAAGGTGAGGAGAATTTCGAAATCTTTAATTCCTTTGAAATTTTAAAAGATTAGACGAAAGAGAGAATAACACTGTTTTGTAAGTTCTAGGGGGGGGGGGGGGGGGGGGGGGGGGGGGGGGGGGGGGGGGGTAAGAATGACATGTTTTGAAGTTCAGGGGAATTGCATTGAGATAAATGTATTAGATGGAGAAATTTTTTTTAAATTATATTAAGGAATATTCTCATCTATACCCCATAAATTTTAAAATCACTTTCACTTTGTTTATGAACTTTAAGATCTCTCGCATTATCCTCTGAATTTTAAATTTAATTAATCTCATAATTTTATCCATTCTATTAGAATTTTAATTAAAAACAGACCAAAAAAAAAAGTGAGTTACATGCAGTCATGTAGAAAATTTTTTTTTCATTTGCTTTTAGCAAAATTCTAATTCGTTTGCTTTTAGCAGAAATCCTAACACTATGGGCTTAGTAAAACCAATTCCTTTATTTTTTTTGTTTGTTTTTAAATGAAATTCTGATCGAAGTAAAATGGTGCTAAATTCAAAGTTCAGTGGTAAAATGAGAGTTTTAGAGATAAGGGAAAAAAATATGAACGACTCTAAAGTTCAAGGAGAATAGATGAAAATAATTCTTTAATATTTTTTAACTACCATTTCCCCTAATTATATTTTTTAGACAAATAATACTTTTATAATATTTTTAGCCCAAGTAGATTATTTTTTTGATACACTTGTTTGCCTTTGATTTTTGTTTGATATGATTAATATTTAACGAGTTTCTAACTACTAGTGTGAGATCTTTGATCGTTCTTCCAAATTAATTTTTAATATTATTATCATTATTATTATTATTTTTTTGAAGTGTTGATCGTTGAAAAACTTATTACGACAATTGTAATTGTTTTAACAAAAAATTGTCACTTCTATTGACACGTTTATTTTCACATGGAAACCTTTAAAAATGAACTAATAACATACATATACATGAACTTACGTGTTTATACTGTATATGAATGTTTATGCTAAATATCTGAATTTATTATTTCATTTGAAAATCTAAATCATATTTAAAAAAAATCTAAATCACTTTTTTTAAAAAAACTTATTTAAATAATCCTTTTGGTAATTATCATGATATTTGTTATATAATATTTTCAATACTATACTTATCGGTTTTTTTCCAACTATTCACACAAATAAGAACATTCATAATTTTATAAGACAATTTGATCAGAAGGACCTTTAAATGAGGAATACTATATATATTTGGTTTGCTAGTTGAGAAACATTCAAATTAATTTGTAACGAACCTATTCCAAGTCAATCCATTACAGAAATCCTAGTCAAAAACATACATCGCTAATCGGAAGTCAATATCATGTTTGAATTAGTCTTTAAGGGAATTTTAAATGACAGAAAGCTTATGACTTAGACTTCATTACAGAAAGAACCTTAATCAAGCCCCTCCTCATATTAAGGTTCTCTCTTTTTTTTTTTTTTCCTACTTCTTAAAATGAGAGAACACTTCAATATAATATGATCAGTTTATCTTATTAACATTGTACAAGATATTTTAATTATCTAAAAAGTTACTTGTTTTGAGATCTCTGTGTATAATTAACAACGGAGTTAGAAATATATTTCAGTAGGGCGTACATCAATTTTTTTTTTCAAGATAAATAAATTTTAATGGGAGCTAGGTGAGAATTTTTAACTTTAATAGGTTTATATGAGAATTTCTAATTTTAGTGGAGATAAAGCAGTAAAATTATAAACATAGAATTAATTTTAATAGGGATTATGTGAAAATTTTTTATTTTTAATGAGGCAAAGTAAAAATTATAGATAACTTTTTTATTTTAATGGGGATAAATCATAAAAATTAAAATTTTTAAGATAAATTTTAAAGAATAAAAAATTTCAGTAGGAGCTACAGCCTGCTCGTGCCCCCTCTTACCTCTGCTACTGTGTATAATCCTCAGTTTTGAATCATGATAGAGATAAAAATGCCACATGCAATTCTGCACATGATCTGCAAGCGTGTCAACCAATCTAATAGTCTACCTTTTCTTGAATATGAAAAATTGAAAAAATATATATACGACTACTCTCGTATCCGGCACCTCATTTTTGCCAAACACGAATGACATTTGTAATAGTTAGTATTTTAGATTATACCAGGTAGTATTTTTTATTGTACCAATTAATCTCTTGGGTTGTCTCCTATTGATCTTTTTCTCTCTCTCTCTTTCTTTCTGTCACTTTCTCTCTCCCTCGCTGGACGGCTGGATGTCGGACGGGAGAGTAATCATATATATATACACACACTAGTAATGGAAGTATATATCTAGATGTGGTTTCATACATGTAGAGTGATTCAAAATTGAGAGAGAGGGGATAAACGGATAGATGAAAGGAGTGAAAATAAGAACACAACAAAAAGATATGTAAGAAAACTCGATTGGTAATTCATCAATCAAGTCTGTAATTTCAAAACATAGTCTAAAAACTTTAGAGAAATATTTCATTCATCATGGTGAAACCTTGGTTGCAGACGAAGAAACTCTCTAGGATTTTTACCCTGAATTGGATTGACTCTACTAGGATTTTTACCCTAAAGAGATTACTTTTCAAATTCATCAAAAACGATTAACATAAGGAATCTCTTGATTATGCACACTTTGGTGAAAATAAGGTTTATCCAATTTTTCTTGGCCCTTGTAAAACACAGTAAAAAAAGGCATTTAAATAATACCGACTCCTAAAAATAATAGGAGAAAATCAAGGTTTAAAAAAAAAAAAAAAAAAAAAAAAAACACCAACAACAATCTCAGGAGGAAACGAACTCCCATTCCAAATACTGTTCGAACTTCTTGCAGATATAAAGCTAAAATGCAGACCTTTTACAAGCCTCACCCTTCAGTTTTCTTGAGTAACAAGTAACAAGCAAATTGAAATAACCATTCAAATAAAGTCATCATGAGACCTTTCGTGAAATCCTACCAATATAACCCGATCTCAATGACCGGAAAACCTCACCTCGAGAACGGCGACAAGATCATAATGCCGATTTCTGAATCGATGAGTCTGTCGATGAAGAACATCGAATACTCCATGTTGTTCCAGCACCACAAACCTACTTTCGACCAGCTAAAAATTTACCTGAACTCTATTACACAGAAAGTACCCAAAGAAAATAATGTTTTCTATGTTTGAAAATGGAGTGGACTCCTATATATAGTATTAGGTGGAACGATGAGTTTCATTCATTTCCGATATGGGACTAGTAATTTTTTATTGTATTTAAGAGGAGCAATGGATTTCATCACTTTCAGATATGGGACTAGTGATTTTTCCTTTGTCACTTTCCAACATTCCTTCCTTTATGGGTGCACCATTGAGAGTCAGTTTTTCATGAACCTGTTCATTATTTTAGGCACGTGGATATACCATTTTGAACTCCATGCAAAGGAGAACATATATACATCTTAACTGGTCACAGATTTATATATTGCTCGTCCAGCTCAGAATTAAGCCTAAAAAATGGTATCCAATAAAGATTCTCATGCCATTATCCCAACAATATATACATTCCAAACCATGCCATAGCAGCCAAAGATTAGAGATTTTACAAGTAGCAGTAGTCATGAGTGCATAAGAAACAAGAATAATATAATGTAACTGAATAAACACTAGTCGTGGAATTTTCAATTTATTAAAAGTTCTAACGCAAAATGATAAATTGCAGTGCAGGGAAAGATAAAGATATTAAAAAAGGCTGTGAGTATTGTTGAGGCTGATGTTGTGGTCGATTTTGCTCTTGCAAAGGATTATAAAAAGGCAGAGAAGCCGGCGGCAATGGAGGCGATGGCGGAGAAGGTGGAAGACGATGATGGATTAGAGAAAAAAGAATCGAGTTTTCAAGCATTCACTGGAAAGAGCTTTAAGTAGAGTGGTTCTTATTGAGCTTCGAACATTCATCTCTTTTTTTGAGATTTTTTTTTTTTTTTTCAATATTCAAATAGAAAGATATCGAAACTGATCACTAATCCAAGAAAAAAATTATTCCGAAGACTCTTTTGATCAAAGAAATAATTGTCAGCAAAATTGTTTCTTTTTTTTTTTTCCTTCTAATCCAAAGAATTCCTCTTATTTTATACATAAAATAGGTTATTGATTTAGCATTGGATAAAAGAGAAATAAGGGAGGTTGATATACCTATTTTTTTTTTTCTAATTTTTTCCAGTCAAATAAAAGGTTGAAATCATTTTTTTAATCGACATGAGTGTTTTATTAGTGAAAAAAAATTCCAACTCTTTATTTTGAAAACATTTCTATATTAACAGAGTAGTAGAAAGAGTATCATTCTTGTATCTGGACTTCAAAAGATTTAGCTTTAACCTTGTTAATGGTCCTGCATTTTTAGTTGATAGAGAATCAAAGTAGATTTATTAATGACTCACGAAATGCTATGGTTCTTAAATATGATTTCTTAATTTATTCAAAAGTAATTCGCGGAATTGTGCACCTTTTTTTCCTAGTTATACCAAAAAAATAAAGTGCAGTTGGTTGGATCAAGCTTATTCTTGAAATAAACAACTTGCACACACTCCCTTTTCAAAAAAAAAAAAAAAAAAAAATCAATACACCAAGAACTACACTTAGATTTATTGGATTTGTTGGTAAAATATCGGTATTAAACCCGAAACTTCCAGCGGATGGCCAATAACCCAAGGAAAGGAAAGGATCGGTTACATTTTTCATAAGATCCCTCTTTCTGATTCTTATAGATAGACTAATTATCTATATTTTTTTTATATTTATTCTAGTAGTTTTTTAATTATTTTTTGAAAAACTCCTAATACTAAATAGAATAAAAAATAATATTGATTTTTAAATGTATATTTATTTATTTATTTTTTATTTTCAATCGTAAATTTCAAATAAGAATGATATTTATTAAAATTAGGTATGAGGTCTTATAATATATGAGTTTCAAAATATTTTCTTTGTTGCAATACTTTAAAAAAAAAAAAAAAAGTTCCATTGACTAAGAGAGAAAAGGAAGAATATAAAACGAATTGGTGTGCCAATTCCTTTTCCCCCAATAAGTACTTTACATGGGTTGTTGTCCGAACAAAATTGAAATCTGAATATAATTCAAAAAAAGCAAGAGCAGCAAGTCCAAGGAAATAAAAATAAATAAATATATAGATGGAATTTTATTTGTAGGATTAAACAAAAGGATTGGCAAATAAAAGTGCTAAGGCCACAATGGACTAATGTTAAAGCTTCCATAAAAGCCAAACTAAGCAATAAAGTACCTCATATTTTTCCCTCTGCTTTTGGTTGTCTCTTGATCCCTTCTACAGATTGCTCCACGGCAGTACCTTGACCAACTCCAAGTCCGATAGAAGCAAGCTCTACTGCCAATCCAGCAACAATAATAGAAGCAATAGAAATCAATGGATCCATGATAAATTCCTCGCACCAAAACGAAAAAAAAAAAAAAAGAAGAAAGAAATAGTTAATGACACAATCAACCAATGAGTCATGACTTAGTTATTCCACATCGATAAAATTTAATCGATAAAATTTATTTAGTCACAGTAACTAAAAACCCAGAATTTAAAATCATAATATTTGTGAATTATCATAACTACATCAATATCTCTTTTTTTAAGTTCCTATCCATGTAATTTTGTGAATCTGTACCACTTTTGTTCTTCCATTTCTTTTTTTTCTTTTTTTTTCTTCTAAATAATTCTTTGAATTCTTTGTTATTTTTCATGATTTAAATTCATTCAATATTAAATTCAAAATTACAAACGAAACAGAAGGACTTTCTTTAGAATCCCTATATGAATTCACAATAGTAGGGCAAATTAGATATATCTTTAGTTCATATATACCTAATTAATATCTAATATCACATATATATGTCTTTCCCCCAAATGTAAACCAACTATTCGTAGAAACATCTAGAAAGAATGTCTTACAGAGATTAGATTCCATATACCTAGTTCGATCCCCCCTTCCCTAACTAACTCCCCATTTTTTCTTTATAAATCTCCTTTTTTGTAAACCCTTATCTTTCCTTTTTATTTATCATTATCCCACATAGGTACAATCCATCTAAACGACGAATTCGTTAGGCCGAATGATTGCATAGAATCCCAAATACCAAATACTAGTATTTGATTGATCTAAGTTCATTTAAGTTATTAGTTATTAAATTTTTTGGTTAATCGGTGAATTGAATGATATCAACTGAAATGAGAATCATTGTTTATACCATCTTTTTATATACTTTTTTAATCACACGTCATAAATAAATACCATAAGAAGTATAATTCATATTATGAATAATACTTCCAAAAAATTTAATAGATCTAGTAATATATTACTACTTAATATACAAACATTTAATATTGGAATTGAATGAACAAAACAATATAAAGAAAATATCCATTAAGAAAAAATTCATCAGGGGCAGTCGAACAAACATAAATTCCATCGACGACAGAGATGATCTCTTTCCTTTTTTCTACAATTTCTTAATTTTAATATCGTAATATTTTTTTTACTATTACTTACTCGAGCTCGTATTTATATATACTTTATTTGTATATATAATTACCTTGAGACACGTATACATTGCGTCAGGTTGCTTGTAATTTCTCTCGAAGCAAACGTTTGCTTGCTGAATGTATAGAATATAGGAAAATTCTATGATAGGAATTATACTTTTGTAACTTTTTAATGGTTCTTTTTTTTTTTTTTGGAAGCAATTTTAATGGTTTGATCTGCAATTGTTTATGTTCAACTTTCACAATGTACGTCATAGAACTGTGTTGAAAAGTTAATTTATATTCAAAATGATACTGTTTATCGTTAGGATTTAACTTCAACCAAATAATACTAGATACAGGCAAAACTTATGCCAGGACACAGTGTCCTTGGCCATAATTTGGAGAAAAGATTGAGGTCTCAAATCAAAAGCTCATATCTGAATCATTTTCTACCAAATAAATAAAAAATAAAATAAAATATATATTATTATAAATTAAAAAAAAAAAAAAAAAAAAAAAAAAAAAACAGCAAAACCTCATATCTGTATTCTACAAAGAAGAGACAATCAAACTGTTTCGCTGACATTTCAATGGAGAAAGTTGATTTCTCACAAGACACCAAAATTAGGGTTGAATTAAAGAGTATGGCTAAGTCCTTTAAAAAGGATTGATCATAATTAACTAATAATTAACCAATATTAATTGAAAATATAATTTAATCGCTCATTAAAAAAATTCTTTTATTTTTCAAAAATGAATGTTTAAAAATTATCTATTTACGTAATTTAATTTGTATATATATAAAATTAAAAAAAAAGGAAAAGTAAAGAAAGAAAAACCATGTAAGTTTATCATCCAGCTAATTTTAGATTTATAATTAAATTCTCCGTTTTAAAAAATAATTAAAATTAGATTCCCAACCAAAAAAGAAGAAGAAGAAGAATTAAATTCTCCGTTTTAAAAAATAATTAAAATTAGATTCCCAACCAAAAAAGAAGAAGAAGAATTAAATTCTCCGTTTTAAAAAATAATTAAAATGAGATTCCCAACCAAAAAAGAAGAAATTGAAGAGGGAAAGAGGTTCATATACATATGTGAATAAGCGTGTCCTATCCATAATATATATAAATAAATGCATATGTATATAGGGTGCCCAATTATCCACTATATACAAGCGTCTAAATTATGCCGACTCCTAAAAATAATAAGTAAAAATCAAGGTTTAAAAAAAAAAAAAAAGCCAACATCAATCTCAGAAGGAAACGAACTCCTATTCCTAATAATGTTCGAACTTCTTGCAGATATAAAACTAAAATGCAGACGTCCTACAGGCCGCATCCTTCAGTTTTCTTGAGTAACAAGCAAATTGAAATAACCATCCAAATAAAGTCACCATGAAACCTTTCGAGAAATCCTACAAATGTTACCCGATCTCAATGACCAAAAAACCTCACCTCGAGAACGGCGACAAGATCATAATGCCGATCTCTGCCTTGACGAGTCTGTCGACGAAGAACGTCCAATACCCAATGTTGTTCCAGCTCAAAAATAAAAGCAATAAACGCAAAGTCAGTCATTGTGGGGTCCTCGAGTTCACCGCGGGGGAAGGCAAGGTGTTCCTGCCGAGCTGGATCATGCTCAACATGAAGCTCCGAGACGAAGACGAAGTCATCATCAGGAACGTGTCGCTGAAAAAGGCGAAATCCGTGAAATTGAGACCGCACGAGACGGCTTTCGTGGAGCTCTCGAACCCTAAGGCGGTGTTGGAGAAAGTTCTTAGAGGGTTCTCTTGTTTGGCGAAGGGGGAGACTATTGTCATTGACTACAATGAGAAGAAGTATTCTATTGATGTGCTGCAGACCGAGCCTGATCAAAAGGCTATGAGTATTATTGACGCTGATGTTGTGGTCGATTTTGCTCTTGCTAAGGATTATCAAAAGGCGGAGAAGCCGGCGGCAACGGAGGCGACGACGGCGCAGAAGGTGGAGGAGGACGACGGATTAGAGAAAGATGAATCGAGTTTTCAAGCATTCACTGGAAAAAGTTATAAGTTGAGTGATTAGCTTCTTAAGTTTGGAATATCCATCTCTCTATCTCTTTTTTTTTTCTTTCTTTTTTTTAATTTCTCTTGAAACAAACATTTTGCTGACAATAGTAGGAATTGTACTTTTGTTTGACCTATTATTTAATTATTGAATTAACTTTTTAACTATATGATGATATGTGATTGTCTAAGTTAAAAATTTACAATACACCACTACAAGAAAAACTGCTTTTCACGACATAAAATTTATGACATTTTTGATAAAATGTCGTTAAAATATCCATACAATGACATTGAAAAGCAAAATGTCGTTAAAAGATCCATACAACGACATTAAAATTTAAAATGTCATTAAATCCATAATACAATGACATTATTTCACAAAATGTCATGGATTGTTATTTTATTGATAAAAATAGTATCAATTAAAATTGTAATATTTTGACATATCACATCTTTAGTCTAATATTTTTGATACATTTGTGTATAAAACACCAAAAAAATTATAGAGTATACAATTTATATACAACAGTATAAGTTGGAATCTCAAGTAAATACAAATGGATTTATAAACAACAGTCTATCTAGTAATCTATTTGTCATTAAAAATAGTGAAACATGAGAAAATATAGTGAAAAATATAAAAATTCAGAACCGGAGGAGTTGAGAGTTCCTTAATATAAAAAATATAAAAATATACATTCAAGAAGTTGGAACAAACCCTACACCTAAATTAAACCCATTAAAAAGAAAACACATGCAATTCAAGTTAAACTATCATCAGAAAGCAACAGATAATCCCAAGAAAAAAAAATTAAAAAAAGTATCTTCTTAATCTATGAAAGTATAGTAATGCTCAAAATGGTAAAGCTAAGCCGTAAAAAGCTCTGAAAAAAAAAAAACCCAAAAAAAAAAAAAACAAAGAAAGATTCAGATGACTATATAGCAGAGACAATCATGTAAAATTAACTCCGGTTTTTAATCTCATTTAATCCCTATTTACTTCCCCTGTTCAGATACGGAATGAAGCCAAAACCACCCAGAAAATGAAAAACTCTGTTTGGAAGCTGAGAAAAAGGAAAAATCGCATCGCAGAAAAAGAAAAGAGAGAACATTACGCACAAAAGAGAACGACGATACACCTGTTCCCTTACTTGTACCGCAAGCATAAACCCGTAAAAAACCCCCCAAAAAAATATCGGAATACTAACAAGTACTCTGTTTGGTTCCCAAGAAAACGAAAAAGAAAAAAAAAAAAAAAAGAAAGAAAGCACGATTTCTTTCTCTCATTATCATCGCGAAACGAGCCGAAGAAACACGAAACAAAAGTCGAAAAAAAGCCACAATATTATCACGATTCACGATATATACTAGTGTGAAGCCATTTTTGGTTTCTAGAAAAATCGTGGAATCATTTTCTTTCTGTTGCGTTTCATTCCTTTTTCATGCAAAATAGAAAACTCTGCAAATATATGGTTATTTTAAAAACTTTGCAGTTGCGTTCTTTGTTTCTTTTTTCCCTTTTTAGAGGTCTTCAAAAGATTATATGTTAAAAATAAATAACAACATTACCATATATAAAATCAATGATGGAAAAAAAAAATTACATTATGAAGAAGATTATCATACCGTACCTCTGCCATAACAAAAGTTGTGTATGATCACTTCATCCTTAAATGATCCTTAAATTTTTGTAGGCAACACAATAAGGAGGCAATTTTTTTTTTTTTTCTCTCCTTTTCTTTGGCCGTTTGGCTTATGGTACTCAGTTAGAGATAATAAAAGAGTACTCGTTTGTACTCTTTTTTAAATACATTATATGAATTAGGATTATATATTATAGAAAAAAACAAATGCATCAACAGTTACATTACAAATCAAATTTTGCCAAACTTTTCCTCCTTTTCTTGTCACTTAAAATTTCACCAAGAACAGAACTAGAATGATGAAAATTTACCTCCAGTGGCCCTAGATTGCACGGCGGCAGTCGGAAGAATCCTTTTTGGAAAATTGCAGAGATGAGGCAGCCTATCAAGATCCTGACACATCCAGATATTGAGGTTCAATTGCTCTTAATAATCTGAGAATCCATACTAGAAACATTTCAATTCAGAATTCCAATTAAAAAAATAAAAGAAACAAACAGGAAAACATATATATATATATATATATATATATATTAACCAAGAGTTGGTACTAATTTGCTTCATTCTTGGGTCTACAATAAATGAGTCTCAGCAACCAAAAAAAATAGTAAACCAATTTGGCATTTCAACAAACAGTTGATGCACACTACTAAAATTCGTTTCAACAGAGGATTGCGGGGCGTAATATCTCACAACGACCACGATTGTACCGGCAAGGTGCTACAAGTTGGAATCGAGGCAGGTGTGAGTGCGACGGCCACTTGTCCCGATTGGCAACGCCTCGATGGTGGGCTTCAACTGGTGTCGACGGTGGTGGCTTCGTCGGATTCTACTGACTGAGAGTATCAACACCATTTTCTTTTTATTTATTTATTTATTCATATTTTTTATTTTTTATTTTTTTTTTGGTGTTCGAAGAAGAGGGAGGATAAGAGAGAACCAAGAAAATGTGAGGAAGAGAAATAGAGGCGGAATATGAGAGATTATACGGTTACCGGTTTTGGCGCGCTTGATCTGGCGGGGAAGATAGGACTGCTTTTGGCGGGACTGCTTTTGGCGGGGGGGTTTTGGCGGAGAAGATAGAACTGCTTTTGGCGGGGGTATTACCGGTTTTGGCGCGCTTGATCTGGCGGGGAAGATAGTCTTGCTCCCCTTTTGTGCAGAAAAATGAACGAAGAAGTAGAAAAGAAAAGGCAGAATAGGAAAGATACCAAAAAATATAGTTGTAAAATTTTCACTTATTAAAAAGGTAATTTGACTTGGTCAAACAGTCAAGGGTGAGCAATCTAAAAAAAAAATGAAATTAATAACAATCAGTTTGAAGTACAATTAAAATCTTAAAATAAGCTTAATTTAAAATTTAAAAGCCCTAACCAAAAGATCTTAAGTCCAAAAGTATCCTAAAATATTCAAATGTAAAAATCCTAAATAACAAAAGTAATAATATTAAAGTTTAAATTAAAATTCAAATCTTTTTTACTAAACTGAAAACATCTATAATCTGTATCAACATAATTCTCTACATCAAGTATCTCAAATGCTCCAAAGAAAAGCTGAAGAAGAAGAAGGAAAAATAAAACAATTAAAAGAATATCAACAATAACTAAATTGCATGATTGATAATCATTTCAAAATATATAAAAAAAAATATATATTACCTCTTTTTTAGTCGAAACTAATATACTTATGAGGCCATGCTATTGTGCTCCCCTTTACCTCGTCAAGATTAGAAAACTCGTTCGAATGTCGAAACAGTGGGACATTAGGCCTTAGTATTTCTTTGACCCATACTTTATAGCAATCAGGACCAAGAGGGACATGGTGCACAAATGCTTGGGGATCAGTAGACGCAACTTTTGCCAAGGAAGAGTAATGTTGCATGAAAGTAGTGAACACAAAGATTTATAGAGGTTCACCGTCTAAAAGCTAGTTACGTTCTCTTTATCGTTTGGGGGCTTCACTATATTTTAAGAATTATAAGCAGTGTAACCTACCAAAGAATAAGATGGGGTTTCCGGAAGCCACTCTATCATGTATTTATAGCCTCCGAAAAGATAACACTTGGCAACATTTAAAATACAAAAATATTACATATTTGAATTTAAATGTATGGATAACCTTTAAAATAATAGATTCTAGCTAGAAATCTGATTGTCTTTACCAATATTTGAAATTCAAATATTTGAAACAAGTCCTCCAAGATACTTAGATGCTGGGACCGCTACAAGCGAATCTAGTCATAACCGAGTACCGAGATATGCGGAATCTCAGCTACCTATCAACAAATTATATATTGAAGAATTGAAAGTAGATTGACAAATTGGAAAATGTTTTTCCTTGGCAGGCTTGTCATGCTAATCGTGTGATGATATTTATTTTTGTGTTTATATTTTTTCTAGTATTTTTTTTCTTTTAAATACGGACAATGATTACTATTAGCTTAAAGTTTTTACTTTAGTATATTATGTTAAAATAAATTAGACTAAATTGATTGGATTTTAAAAGATTTTTTCATAATTGAATTAGACAATGGATGCTTAAAAAAAAATAGTTTCGAGCCAATGCTTTCTTGTGATCGACTCTGTCCCTTTTGTGTTGGTAATAAAATATAATCAAGTAGCTTACAAAAAGTAATCTACCATAATACTTTCCGGCAGTTGGAGTTGGAAACGTTAGTAGATTACTGTAAGTAATGTACTAGGATATTTTTTGGCGATCGAGCTTGAAACAGCTGGTTATTTTGTGTTTGAAATGAACATATTATGGGAGATTACTTTTCAAAATACTCTTAAGTGATTACTTTTCAAAATACTCTTTGGTAATCGGAGATCAACTTCGACAACGAGAGACCATAACTGACCCATGTTGATTTTGATGACATCCAGTAGATTACCGGTGGTAATCTATTATTACCTTTTTAACTAGCTAGTATGGGGTAATTTTAGTAAGATATGTCAAGTTGACCTTTGATTTATCTAATTGGAGGTCAAAAAACAGAAACCACTATAGATGAAGTAATAATTCAAAGGTGTACCCTTTCTTAGGGGCAATCCCAAAAATCAAGCGACAAAGTTTCTTGGAAACTACTTTTGGCTTTTTAAATTCAAAATTTGCTTATGAAAGTGTTTGAATAATTATTTAAAATTTCTTTAGTTTTTTAGAAGAGCTTTCAATCAAAACCACAAAATATACCATCTAAAAAAAAAAAAAAGTTAAAAGACGATGAAACTCATATGTTTGATGTTGATAGATAGCTAAGACTAAGGCTTTGTTTGGAACACGGGTTTAAAATGAAATTTTTATGTTGTAGTTGATTGACTTTTTAAAAACTTGTTATAATTTTTGTTGATTTTTCAAAAAAACAAAAAACAAAAATTAAGATGAAAAATTAGTCCAAACCTGAGAGGCAAACGCATACTTCGATGCCTTTATCAAACAAGTTATTTATGATGCTTACAGCATCCTCAATGGGAAATGGATAACTAAGAGGAACTTTGATATTAAAGTATTGCAAGTCATATCACAAATATAAAGTTTGAACACGCCTTGATCAATAGATAAGGTTTACGTAGTCGAGATTTGCACTCACATAATTATTTTTATGAATAATAGAAATATATTGAAGTTAATTCAAATATTGTAAAGGGTTATCTCATAACAGGATATAAATAAGTTTGTAAGCTTTTCAAAGCCCTAATTGACTTTTGATAGATTAAAATGTATGGTAACTAACTAACTACTAAAGATAGTAAAGGGCACAGTCATTCTTCAAAGAATCAGATCACAAACTTCTATAAATCTTCATATTCTCTGTTTTATTGCACTTATTTATTCTCTTAATTTCATATATTTCATATCATATATTTTGTTAGCAAATTTTTACCGTTAACATTTTATAGTTATTCTACATTGTGTTTAAAGTTATAATATTTGAAAATTAATTTTCCTCCACAAATGTTGAAATTTAACTTTACCGCTATACAAGAGATATTCTTGTATGTTAAAGAAGACATTTTTTAAGGTATAGATACATGACATTATAAATGCAAATAATTAGTTAAATATTTTTTCCTCTTTATACTCTTGTCGAACATTTTTTTTAGTTCGCACTGTACTTATAAATCTCGATGTTTTTTTTTCTACCTATATACATCATATAAATACGATTAAAAAAAAAAACTCTAACTATAAAGTTTAGACGTTTTTTTTTTTTTAAGAAATATTGAATTCATTCTAAATTTTTGAAATATTCTTCTAGAGCAAACAAATTAAAATTAAACCAAAAAAGGCGGCAAATCTTCATCAAAAACAGTGGGCGGCAATTCAACTTAAAACTTCTTAGCTATTAGAAGGCAAAAAATTTTCTGGCGAAATTCAAATTCCCGCCAACTTAAAGTTGTTGTGTTGCTTTTCCTCCCTCATCTCCGTTATTCCCTCCCTTCAACTTCTCCCCCTTCATTTTAAGAAACTCCCCCAAAAAGCTTCTCACTCCCTTCCATTCTTTCCATCTCTTCTCAGCCAACAGATCCCACCCAGAATTCGATGGCTCCTCCACAATCGTCCGCTGTTATCAATCGTCCACAATCATCCGCTATTCCTTGTTTCTTTTATCTCTGCTTCACACAAGAATCTCCCCCCAATATGCTCATAGGTAATTTATTTCTCTTATCAAATTTATTTGCTTTCAAGTTTTAATTTTGTGGTAATGGTTTTTGCAATTCCAAAACAGAGCCTCGTCCATAATCGTCTGCTGTTATCAATCGTCCAGAATCGTCCGCTCTTCCTTGTTTCTTTTATCTCTGCTTCGCACAAGAATCTCCCCCCAACATGCTCATAGGTAATTTGTTTCTCTTATCAATTTTATTTGCTTTCAAGTTTCAATTTTGTAGTAATGGTTTTTGCAATTCCAAAACAGAGCCCCGTCCACAATCGTCCGCTGGATCGAAATCGAACGCCCTCGTTCACGCCCTCTAATAAACAGAACCTCCACTGTTGCTTTAATCAAAAAGGTTTTATATAATGTTGACTTTGATTTTAGCATAGGCTTGTATTGTTGACTTTATGGTTCTTAATAGACATTCTTCGTTGTAGCTTTGTATTTTTAGAAGCTTAATGCACTAGAGTGAAATGCTTTATACATAAACTTTATATTACAATTTCTAACTGCAATGATACTCGTTTTTGGTGCATATACGTGAACTTTGTATTAAATTATGTTCCTTGCCTCTGATGTTTGTGTAATATGTTTCTTCGACATATTTGATTCAGGATGTTTGTCTTACTCCTTATGTTCATTAGACAGATTGCCCATGTTTGTGTATGTGTGTTTACATTGCCTTTTTGTAACATGATTTTTCTACATATTTCTTTGAGGATGCAAGTCGTACTTCTGATGTACATATTACAGATTGCCTATGGGCAGAAAATATTATTTCGTATTACTTCTCTATGCATCAGTTCAATTTGGTGCATTGACAAGCTCTGTGGTGTCTCCGCAGTGTTTCCTCATCAGACCTTGTTTCAAAATGGATGGGGGAAAGTGAAAAGCTATTGTCAAATCTTTTCCAGATGGCTCATGATAGTGCTCCTTCTATTATTTTCATTGATAAGATGGATTCCTTGTGCGGCCAACGGGGTGAAGGCAATGAGAGTGAAGCATCTCGACGTATCACAACAGAACTTCTACAGATGCAGGTATTATCATTATGTGCTTTGGGAGTAATCTCGTAGCCTTCATTTTAACTAATATGCACACGAATACTCCTTTTGCTCTTGATCAGGTTAGATAATAATACCCTTCTAATCTTCTGTGTTTCTTGCCGGGGGAGGGGAGTGGAAAAACTACAATAATCTTATTTGTGTTGAGGTTGGCTAATGCAAAGTGAATGCAGGCTATTCGTCGACGTTTTGATAAGCGAATATACATCCCTCTCCCAGATTTGAAGGCAAGACAGCATAGGTATATTTTTTTTTTGACTGTTTGTTAGATTCTATCTAGGTGAGAATTCATATGAACAAGAAATCGGTTTTACATCTGTATTTGCATTTGTGGCTCTAGATTTCTATTCTGCTGATAGATGCCAACTATCTGATTTTTGGTATCTTTCGGAAGAGAAAAAATGAAAAAAAAAAAAAAAAAAAAAATCTCTGGATCATGGTGTGTTGTTTATAGGTACTTTAGCTTTCCTCATCAAAACCAAGTATAAACCTTTCCATTTCTAATTGGATCCAGCAACTTTTTCTTTCATTTCCTTCCTATGACAACTTCTCTGAATGAGAACTATAATATACATTGAACAATGATTTGCAGGCTTGAGAGTATTGAAGAATTTGCTCATTCATATTTTAACACGGGGGATTTCTATACATCGAACAACCTTCGGTGCTATGTTGAGGTATGTTTATGAGAAAGTCATATATATCTTGAAGTATTGGTCCTAGTATATCATTATATGTTTCCATGCATATGAACTTGCACACATGTGATGTGGAGAGAGAGAATAATTTGATTTTTATTGTATTGCAGCCAAAGGAGGAACCAAGTTGAGAAAGAAGCTTGCCCGAAATGGTGAAAAAGAAGAGCAAGACTGAAGCAATTCTTCAAAGATGAGAACAAGCAAAACATAACCAAGGAATTCCTTAACAAGACCTCCAATTCAAATGCATTGACATTGGCTCTTAGAAATTTATTAACACCGAAAGTTTAATTTTTCGTGTTGTGTAATAATGTATTCTTTTTAACTATATGAACCAAAATTTGTATTTACAATTGTAAATAATCAATAATCAATAATATTATTTTAGTAAAATTTAATTTTTTCAATAATTTGTGTATTCCAAAATTATTATTTATAATTATAAATAATAATAAAAAAATAATAATAATTCAACAATACATGATACTTATCCAATGTCATGGAAATGATTTCCATGTCGTCTTATGAATGTCATGGTTTTCCAAAAACAACATTCTTTCAATGTCGTAAATTGTTTCTAATCACGACATTTTTCAATTGTTGCAATATGTGTGAATCATGATATTTAAAAACTGCTATGATACACATCTATGATGACATTTTTGAACTGATGTGATACATACCAATCACAACATTTTTTAATTGTTGTCATATGTAAAGACATACCAGGAAGGTAATAGATGACACCACTTTAATGTCGAGGACAAAGAATTCATGACATGGATCACGACATCTAAAAAAATATCGTAAAAACTTTCCACGGCACCCCCATTCCACGACCTTTTCAAAAATGTCGTGGAATCCATTTTATGACATTTTTGAAATGTCGTTAATCGTTTCATTCATCATGGTGAAACCTAGGTTGCAGACGAAGAAACTCTTTAGGATTTTTACCCTGAATTGGATTGACTCTACTAGGATTTTTACCCTAAAGAGATTACTTTTCAAATTCATCAAAAACGATTAACATAAGAAATCTCTTGATTATGCACACTTTGGTGAAAATAAGATTTTCCCAATTTTTCTTGGCCCTTGTAAAACACAGTAAAAAAAGGCATCTAAATAATACCGACTCCTAAAAATAATAGGAGAAAATCAAGGTTAAAAAAAAAAAAAAAAAAACACCAACAACAATCTCAGGAGGAAATGAACTCCCACGAACTCCCATTCCAAATACTGTTCGAACTTCTTGCAGATATAAAACTAAAATGCAGACCTTTTACAAGCCTCACCCTTCAGTTTTCTTGAGTAACAAGTAACAAGCAAATTGAAATAACCATTCAAATAAAGTCATCATGAGACCTTTCGTGAAATCCTACCGATGTAACCCGATCTCAATGACCGGAAAACCTCACCTCGAGAACGGCGACAAGATCATAATGCCGATTTCCGAATTGATGAGTCTGTCGATGAAGAACATCGAATACTCCATGTTGTTCCAGCACCACGAACCTACTTTCAACCAGCTAAAAATTTACCTGAACTCTATCACACAGAAAGTACCCAAAGAAAATAATGTTTTCTGTGTTTGAAAATGGAGTGGACTCCTATATATAGTATTAGGTGGAACGATGAGTTTCATTCATTTCCGATATGGGACTAGTAACCTTTTATTGTATTTAGGAGGAGCAATGGATTTCATCACTTTCAGATATGGGACTAGTGATTTTTCCTTTGTCACTTTCCAACATTCCTTCCTTTATGGGTGCACCATTGAAAGTCAGTTTTTCATTAACCTGTTCATTATTTTGGGCACGTGGATATACCATTTTGAACTCCATGCAAAGGAGAACATATATACATCCTACTCGTCACAGATTTATTTATTGCTCGTCCAGCTCAGAATTAAGCCTAAAAAATGGTATCCAATAAAGATTCTCGTGCCATTATCCCAACAATATATACATTCCAAACCATGCCATAGCAGCCAAAAGATTAGAGATTTTACAAGTAGCAGTAGTCATGAGTGCATAAGAAACAAGAATAATATAATGTAACTGAATAAACACTAGTCGTGGAATTTTCAATTTATTAAAAGTTCTAACGTAAAATGATAAATTGCAGTGCAGGCAAAGATAAAGATATTAAAAAAGGCTGTGAGTATTGTTGAGGCTGATGTTGTGGTCGATTTTGCTCTTGCAAAGGATTATAAAAAGGCAGAGAAGCCGGCGGCAATGGAGGCGATGGCGGAGAAGGTGGAAGACGATGATGGATTAGAGAAAGAAGAATCGAGTTTTCAAGCATTCACTGGAAAGAGCTTTAAGTAGAGTGGTTCTTATTGAGCTTGGAACATTCATCTCTTTTTTTGAGAATTTTTTTTTTTTTTTCAATATTCAAATAGAAAGATATCAAAACTGATCACTAATCCAAGAAAAAAAAAATATTCCGAAGACTCTTTTTATCAAAGAAATAATTGTCAGCAAAGTTGTTTCTTTTTTTTTTTCCTTCTGATCCAAAGAATTCCTCTTATTTTATACATAAAATAGGTTATTGATTTAGCATTGGATAAAAGAGACATAAGGGAGGTTGATATACCTATATTTTTTTTTCTAATTTTTTCCAATCAAATAAAAGGTTGAAATCATTTTTTTAATCGACATGAGTGTTTTATTAGTGAAAAAAAAATTCCAACTCTTTATTTTGAAAACATTTCTGTATTAACAGAGTAGTGGAAAGAGTATCATTCTTGTATCTGAACTTCAAAAGATTTAGCTTTAACCTTGTTAATGGTCCTGCATTTTTAGTTGATAGAGAATCAAAGTAGATTTATTAATGACTCACGAAATGCTATGGTTCTTAAATATGATTTCTTAATTTATTCAAAAGTAATTCGCGGAATTGTGCACCTTTTTTTCCTAGTTATACCAAAAAAATAAAGTGCAGTTGGTTGGATCAAGCTTATTCTTGAAATAAACAACTTGCACACACTCCCTTTTCAAAAAAAAAAAAAATCAATACACCAAGAACTACACTTAGATTTGTTGGATTTGTTGGTAAAATATCGGTATTAAACCCGAAACTTCCAGCGGATGGCCAATAACCCAAGGAAAGGAAAGGATCGGTTACATTTTTCATAAGATCCCTCTTTCTGATTCTTATAGATAGACTAATTATCTATATTTTTGTTATATTTATTCTAGTAGTTTTCTAATTATTTTTTGAAAAACTCCTAATACTAAATAGAATAAAAATAATATTGATTTTTAAATGTATATTTATTTATTTATTTATTATTTTCAATCGTAAATTTCAAATAAGAATGATATTTATTAAAATTAGGTATGCGGTCTTATAATATATGAGTTTCAAAATATTTTCTTTGTTGCAATACTTTAACAAAAAAAAAAAAAAAAGTTCCATTGACTAAGAGAGTGAAGGAAGAATATAAAACGAATTGGTGTGCCAATTCCTTTTCCCCCAATAAGTACTTTACATGGGTTGTTGTCCGAACAAAATTGAAATCTGAATATAATTCAAAAAAAGCAAGAGCAGCAAGTCCAAGGAAATAAAAATAAATAAATATATAGATGGAATTTTATTTGTAGGATTAAACAAAAGGATTGGCAAATAAAAGTGCTAAGGCCACAATGGACTAATGTTAAAGCTTCCATAAAAGCCAAACTAAGCAATAAAGTACCTCATATTTTTCCCTCTGCTTTTGGTTGTTTCTTGATCCCTTCTACAGATTGCTCCACGGCAGTACCTTGACCAACTCCAAGTCCGATAGAAGCAAGCTCTACTGCCAATCCAGCAACAATAATAGAAGCAATAGAAATCAATGGATCCATTTCCTCGCACCAAAACGAAAAAAAAAAAAGAAGAAAGAAATAGTTAATGACACAATCAACCAATGAGTCATGACTTAGTTATTCCACATCGATAAAATTTAATCGATAAAATTTATTTAGTCACAGTAACTAAAGACCCAGAATTTAAAATCATA
Organism: Ficus erecta; assembly: GCA_008635985.1. Classification (NCBI taxonomy): domain Eukaryota; kingdom Viridiplantae; phylum Streptophyta; class Magnoliopsida; order Rosales; family Moraceae; genus Ficus; species Ficus erecta. The sequence goes on from BKCH01002133.1 coordinate 117,652, forward strand.
ATATTTGTGAATTATCATAACTACATCAATATCTCTTTTTTTAAGTTCCTATCCATGTAATTTTGTGAATCTGTACCACTTTTGTTCTTCCATTTCTTTTTTTTCTTTTTTTTTCTTCTAAATAATTCTTTGAATTCTTTGTTATTTTTCATGATTTAAATTCATTCAATATTAAATTCAAAATTACAAACGAAACAGAAGGACTTTCTTTAGAATCCCTATATGAATTCACAATAGTAGGGCAAATTAGATATATCTTTAGTTCATATATACCTAATTAATATCTAATATCACATATATATGTCTTTCCCCCAAATGTAAACCAACTATTCGTAGAAACATCTAGAAAGAATGTCTTACAGAGATTAGATTCCATATACCTAGTTCGATCCCCCCTTCCCTAACTAACTCCCCATTTTTTCTTTATAAATCTCCTTTTTTGTAAACCCTTATCTTTCCTTTTTATTTATCATTATCCCACATAGGTACAATCCATCTAAACGACGAATTCGTTAGGCCGAATGATTGCATAGAATCCCAAATACCAAATACTAGTATTTGATTGATCTAAGTTCATTTAAGTTATTAGTTATTAAATTTTTTGGTTAATCGGTGAATTGAATGATATCAACTGAAATGAGAATCATTGTTTATACCATCTTTTTATATACTTTTTTAATCACACGTCATAAATAAATACCATAAGAAGTATAATTCATATTATGAATAATACTTCCAAAAAATTTAATAGATCTAGTAATATATTACTACTTAATATACAAACATTTAATATTGGAATTGAATGAACAAAACAATATAAAGAAAATATCCATTAAGAAAAAATTCATCAGGGGCAGTCGAACAAACATAAATTCCATCGACGACAGAGATGATCTCTTTCCTTTTTTCTACAATTTCTTAATTTTAATATCGTAATATTTTTTTTACTATTACTTACTCGAGCTCGTATTTATATATACTTTATTTGTATATATAATTACCTTGAGACACGTATACATTGCGTCAGGTTGCTTGTAATTTCTCTCGAAGCAAACGTTTGCTTGCTGAATGTATAGAATATAGGAAAATTCTATGATAGGAATTATACTTTTGTAACTTTTTAATGGTTCTTTTTTTTTTTTTGGAAGCAATTTTAATGGTTTGATCTGCAATTGTTTATGTTCAACTTTCACAATGTACGTCATAGAACTGTGTTGAAAAGTTAATTTATATTCAAAATGATACTGTTTATCGTTAGGATTTAACTTCAACCAAATAATACTAGATACAGGCAAAACTTATGCCAGGACACAGTGTCCTTGGCCATAATTTGGAGAAAAGATTGAGGTCTCAAATCAAAAGCTCATATCTGAATCATTTTCTACCAAATAAATAAAAAATAAAATAAAATATATATTATTATAAATTAAAAAAAAAAAAAAAAAAAAAAAAAACAGCAAAACCTCATATCTGTATTCTACAAAGAAGAGACAATCAAACTGTTTCGCTGACATTTCAATGGAGAAAGTTGATTTCTCACAAGACACCAAAATTAGGGTTGAATTAAAGAGTATGGCTAAGTCCTTTAAAAAGGATTGATCATAATTAACTAATAATTAACCAATATTAATTGAAAATATAATTTAATCGCTCATTAAAAAAATTCTTTTATTTTTCAAAAATGAATGTTTAAAAATTATCTATTTACGTAATTTAATTTGTATATATATAAAATTAAAAAAAAAAAAAGGAAAAGTAAAGAAAGAAAAACCATGTAAGTTTATCATCCAGCTAATTTTAGATTTATAATTAAATTCTCCGTTTTAAAAAATAATTAAAATTAGATTCCCAACCAAAAAAGAAGAAGAAGAAGAAGAATTAAATTCTCCGTTTTAAAAAATAATTAAAATTAGATTCCCAACCAAAAAAGAAGAAGAAGAATTAAATTCTCCGTTTTAAAAAATAATTAAAATTAGATTCCCAACCAAAAAAGAAGAAATTGAAGAGGGAAAGAGGTTCATATACATATGTGAATAAGCGTGTCCTATCCATAATATATATAAATAAATGCATATGTATATAGGGTGCCCAATTATCCACTATATACAAGCGTCTAAATTATGCCGACTCCTAAAAATAATAAGTAAAAATCAAGGTTTAAAAAAAAAAAAAAAAGCCAACATCAATCTCAGAAGGAAACGAACTCCTATTCCTAATAATGTTCGAACTTCTTGCAGATATAAAACTAAAATGCAGACGTCCTACAGGCCGCATCCTTCAGTTTTCTTGAGTAACAAGCAAATTGAAATAACCATCCAAATAAAGTCACCATGAAACCTTTCGAGAAATCCTACAAATGTTACCCGATCTCAATGACCAAAAAACCTCACCTCGAGAACGGCGACAAGATCATAATGCCGATCTCCGCCTTGACGAGTCTGTCGACGAAGAACGTCCAATACCCTATGTTGTTCCAGCTCAAAAATAAAAGCAATAAACGCAAAGTCAGTCATTGTGGGGTCCTCGAGTTCACCGCGGGGGAAGGCTAGGTGTTCCTGCCGAGCTGGATCATGCTCAACATGAAGCTCCGAGACGAAGACGAAGTCATCATCAGGAACGTGTCGCTGAAAAAGGCGAAATCCGTGAAATTGAGACCGCACGAGACGGCTTTCGTGGAGCTCTCGAACCCTAAGGCGGTGTTGGAGAAAGTTCTTAGAGGGTTCTCTTGTTTGGCGAAGGGGGAGACTATTGTCATTGACTACAATGAGAAGAAGTATTCTATTGATGTGCTGCAGACCGAGCCTGATCAAAAGGCTGTGAGTATTATTGACGCTGATGTTGTGGTCGATTTTGCTCTTGCTAAGGATTATCAAAAGGTGGAGAAGCCGGCGGCAACGGAGGCGACGACGGCGCAGAAGGTGGAGGAGGACAACGGATTAGAGAAAGATGAATCGAGTTTTCAAGCATTCACTGGAAAGAGTTATAAGTTGAGTGATTAGCTTCTTAAGTTTGGAATATCCATCTCTCTATCTCTTTTTTTTTCTTTCTTTCTTTTTTTTAATTTCTCTTGAAACAAACATTTTGCTGACAATAGTAGGAATTGTACTTTTGTTTGACCTATTATTTAATTATTGAATTAACTTTTTAACTATATGATGATATGTGATTTTCTAAGTTAAAAATTTACAATACACGGAGTGAAACTGCATCCAATCTTAAATTATTGCTGAAAAGTTAATTTATTGATTAAAATAACAATACTTATCGATAAGATAAATTACAATTTCTGCCATAAAATTTGCCTATAATTTAAGGGTGTTGTCACGAAACCTGGATTTTACGGAGGAAAGAAAAAAAAATTAGAAGGATTTTATTTAGTTTGTTTGGAACCTAAAAAGCAGGTAGAAAAAAAAATGCTGGGAAGAGTAAGAGGGAAAGTTCATAATGAAAATTGTGGATTTCATATCATTAAAAATTGGTGAGTAAAGTTACAATCTTAAAGAAAATTTATCTTGTTCTTCTCTTTCTCTTTCTCTTTCTCTTCCCCACCTTCTCTCTCATTCTCTCCATCTCTTTGATCATTCTTTGTCATCTAATTATGTGTACAAGAAAACCAAGCAGATCTCCAACCTAATCCATAATGGGGCCTAAAGTAGAACAACAAGGTCTTTGAGGCTGTTCCCGAACTCGGTCGTCGATTTAACGTCGAAGCCTTTCCATAGCCTCGGATCGCCAAAAGGAAGCTCGATCTTTAGGTCTTGAAAAAGACCGAAGCTGAATTTTGCAGTGGCTTAGGGACGAATAGAGGGTGGTTTGGGAGAGACTACTTATACTAATTTTCCTTTATATGTATTTTGTTGTAGAAAAATCCATACATCCTCCATTGAAACATTAAAAGTTTGATCATTGAACTACATTTAACAATTTTGTTTAGTTATAACTTGCCTCCACTAACAAAAGTTTATTACTTCGTTACTGACAACAATAGTGTCGTAGTAAATGCTAAAGCTCGATCTAGTACATGATAGGTTCATGAGGGGGTGTCAATTTAGTTGCAACGTCTTTTTTCACCTTGGTACTAAGGGTGTGTTTGGATTGCAAGTCTGAACCTTTATTTTTATCTCAGTTTTTGTTTTTTTTTTTTCCTGAAAAGTCAACAAAAAATCACAACTATTTTTTAAAAAATCAACCAACTTCAACGTAAAAATTTTATCTCAAACCCGTGTTCCAAACGGAGGCTAAATATTAGTTTAAAAAAATGCCAAAGCTTGATAATTAACATTTCATTTCTGACGCTCCACTCCATTGTCAACACCTCGCAGATAATCTTTCCTTCATGCAATCGGTTAGCCACATCTGACAATCAAAAATCTTCATTGAACATCTCTATTAGGGATGACAATCTCAGAGAGGAAACATCAGTTTTTCTCAAGAAAATTATATATGGAGCATTGATAGAGGTTAGGTAATATTTGGAAGAAAAGTTGTGTGCGAGATTTGGATTAACCAGGGAGATCGAAACACTAAGTTCTTCCACACTTCTACTGCACGTAAAAGGAAGCGAAATCATGTAGGTTGTCAATGAAGGGATATCGGAAATTATTTTTAAAAGGAATTTTATAAATCTCTTCCGTTCATCGAATTCAATTATCCTTTACAAGTTTGGAAGAGCGTATCATGTGTTTTAGCTTTGAAAAAAAAATCATGAAAGTGAATATTAACGATAAATTGTGAAAAAAAAAAAAAACGGAGGCTTCAATTACCAAGGGCAAATCTAATTAGGAAACCTTTGTTGTCTATTTTTTTTTTAGATATCCTTGGTGTTCAAAATTTTGACCTAACAAATCCACATGATTAATGTAAAGTGCTCCCTCTATATGAATCGGGTAAATCTCGGACCGTTAACCAGCTGGCATGGCCCCAAAATATTGGTACTAGTCAATGGGAGACATTTGGAACAATCGTTCAGCTTCATTTTTTTTTTTTTTTTAAATACAGTGTGATCTTCAATGTTCAGGGTGCGTAAATTAGGTGAACCAATCAACTAAACTTGGTGAAGTTTCTATGCAGTTTCTTCTTCTTTTTCTTATTATTTTTTAATTAATGGATTTTGTTTATATGGTTTTGTAATTAACAAGTCATGTCGTCCAAAACTTAATATTTGTCCCCTCAAAAAATTAAAAAAAAAAAAATTTTGTCTCTTCATATTTCCATACTTAGGTGGCTAACCATATATTTGGACTGGCCAGTTGCCTGTCATTTACCAAATTTCCTTGAAAAAGGACAAGATTGATAATTTGTTATAGTACGTTGGGCACATCATTATCAGTCTCCATCTACATTGTGCTCACGGGATAACGGCATTTTTGTCAACCCAAAAGGGGTATAATATATATATATATATATATATATATACACACATTTTTTTAATATGCAAACTATTAGTTAATTTGAATAGCAAGTACTAATTTCCTTAAAAAGTACCAATGGCTAATTAATTAAAAATGAAAATTTTAGAATACGAATTCTGATAAATTATTGGACACACCCAATCACTTGAGCTGAGCGTGTAATTTTCAAATTAACTTAATTGTTCTTTTTTTTTTTTTCAATTTTTATTTCCTCCTTCAAGTTTTATAAATTTAAGGGATTCAAAATTTTTTTTTTTTTTTTTTGTATATTTGAATCCCTTGAATTTATAAAAATTTTTAAGATTATTTTGTAATTATAAAGATTTTAATTTAAATTAACTTTTTATTACCAAAATATAGAACAAGAGATATTTTTACTACCGGTTTAAACTTCGAGGGACATTCTTGTTAACTACTTAAAGTTTGAGGTGTATAAAAACCAATTTTCAAAGTTTCAGGCGTGAAGTTACAAGAATTATAAAGTTTAGGATTAATTCCATCCATTTAACTGATCGAATGAGCAAATATAATAACATTTCATAATTTAGAGAGCATTTCCACCGGTTTTCAAATTTCAAGGAGCAAAGTTAAAATAGCACCAAAGTTCATGGAACAAAAATGAAATTTGTCCTTTGTTGAATTATTGCAGAGTAACCCTTTTAGATAATTTTACACTAAATTAAAGATTTAAAATTGGAAGATTCGCATTAGAATTTGCATTAAATTTGGAAAAAAAATTTTTGTTGAAAATGGATTTTCCCATCATATGAGCCGTATGTAAGTTTTTCATAATTAATTTAATAGAAAACTAATTTATAGAGGTATATTGCAGCAAGTTAATAATTTCAGTGGGTAAGTTACCAAATTTTAAAAATTTAGATTGTAAGTCGCCATAATATAATAAATTAGAAGAATATGAGTGCTAAATATCCATACAAATTTATCATTCATATATTACGTGTAAGCTCCTCCGGCCAAAATTGGACAACTGGGTTTGCCAGGTTTATTGATAAATATCAATAACAAAGCTACAAAAGTATTAGATGATGTGACAATTTAGTTAATTAAACTATTATCCCTTTTTTACAGCTAATTATATATATAATTGAGATCAAGAAATACTTAATTATATATATAATTGAGATCAAGAAATACTTTCCATGGCTTCGCAATACAAATTTTAAATTCTTTTGTGTACTGTAATATTCTATCATTAAAAATTGCTGAAATTGAACAACATTCTCAGAGGAATTTCCACGTAGAAAACTCGTCCTTTTTTTTCCTTGCAAATTAAATTTATAAATGTCCCCCAATTAATTACAATTGTTCTCAAATTCAAAAAAAAAATGCTATTGTTCTAATATAAATTTTAAAAAAATAATTATTTTTTTAGATACTTTTATATAATACCGAATTTTTTAGGAGCGTGTGATATTGAATTTAATTCTATTATATGCCCTCACTTTTATTTTAATATTATTTTGTTTAATAAAAAAATAATTAACAAATATAAATAATAAGTTAAACTTTCCTCATTCTAAAAAAAATGAATTCGGGTTTGTTTGGTTTGCCAATTTAACTCCAGTTAAACTGTAATTTTTCATATCAATTTTTGTCTTTTTCTGAAAAGTCAACAAAAAATTATAACTAGTTTTTTTTTGAAAAGTCAATCAATTCCAATTTAAATTTCATCTCCAACCGGCGAACCAAATACATGATTCATATGTGAAACTCCCCGTATAGTAAAACGCATAAGTTCTAAAGGTTTAGAACTTCCATTGATTTGATGTAATAATATCAAAGGATTTATTGAGAAAGAATTGGGTGAAAAACATAGAAGTGAACTCAACGATAACCAAATATGTGGGGGTATGTTTTTTTTTTTTTTTTTTAATTTCTTTGAAAATGCTATTTCCATTTGTTGTTAATGTCGAGGTATGATTTTTTTTTTTTTAAGTTGGAAAAATACTATTTTTATTGATAGCTAATGTTGGGTATCTTAATGTGTCTTAACCAATTTTATTGTATGATAAATTTACAATGAATATATATTATGACTTAATGGAGATTTAAAATGGAGTTATTGATTTTTCTTTAAAATTTTCATTTATCATCATCTATTTTTTTAAGGGTTAGATCATGCTTTATTCTGACAATATATTAGCATATTGTTGTAAATTTTCAAACATATAATTTGCCACAAGAAAACTGTGTATACCAAAAAAAAAAAAAAAAAAAAGAGAGAGAGATCATGAAATTATTAGCCTCGTATTGGGACAGAAATGGATACATCAAAAGGAATTTAGAATATATGTTTGCTAGTACGTAACAGCACATAGCACAAAAGTTGGCACAAGAAGACAAAAAAAAAAAAAAAGATTAGCCGGAAAAAGACGGCCATTAACAAAAATATTACTCCTAATTAATCCTAATTAGCCGGCCGATAACGTGTGATCTATTGCCAGCCCACACTTTTTTCCGACGACATTAGAATTAATAATTAAAATTAATATTTAAATAAAAAATCCTTTTTTTTTTTCTTGTTTTTTCATTATCTTCGTCTAGATCTCGACCCTTTAAAAGCCTCATCCATGGAGGACCAAGTCATACCATATTGGTGTTTAACTTAAAACAAATCTCTTCCTCTTTGTAGCCATTTTTCTCGTCCAAAGTTGATTAATTCTTGCACTAATAATAATATTATTATTATTATTTTATTATTTATATTTATTATTAAGATACAAATTTCTCTATCTAGATGGTGAAGTTATCACAGCAAAACCAGACCATGACCAAAACCAATCAGAACAACAACAACAACAACAACAACGGTTCTAACAATAGAACTTCTAGTAGTGGTGGTGTTCAGAAAGTGAAACGCACAAGGAGAAGTGTCCCTAGAGACTCTCCTCCTCAACGCAGCTCCATTTACCGAGGTGTCACTAGGTTCGTTTCATCACTTGTATAAATATATATATACACGCACATATATAGGAGAGCTTTCCTATTGGGCACTGCTGTAGTGCCGGACTGGAAAGCTTCCTCTCTTTATTTTCTCTCTCTTATGGATTGTATCGTTATTTGCTCTGGGTTCTAACGGTCTCTTGCTCGGGTTGTATCGCCAGACGAGAGAGATTTCATATATATATATATATATATATTTGTTTTGTTTTGTTTTCTTGGTTTGATTTGTGTTTTTTTTTTAGGCATAGATGGACAGGGCGATATGAGGCACATTTGTGGGATAAGAATTGCTGGAATGAGTCACAGAACAAGAAGGGACGCCAAGGTTATATATGTTCTTATGATATGATCACCTATATAAATATATATATATATATGTATATATACATTTAGCATTAATCATATATGTTATTGGAGGCAATATTATTGATGGGTTTTCCCCTTTTTTTTTTCCTTTTCTGCCGGTGGTGGTTGGATATTTTGATTGAATGCTGTACTCCATGCAGTTTATCTTGGTATGTTATTATCTCAATTCTGTGAATATGAACACATATATAAAAACACACTCATATATATATACATATATTAACATCTTCCTATTGATTGATTGATTGTTCAGGTGCATATGATGATGAGGAAGCAGCAGCACATGCTTATGACTTAGCAGCACTCAAATATTGGGGTCCAGACACCATTCTCAATTTTCCGGTAATCTATATATTTATACATGCATATTTATATATATACACACACATTTCATTAAAGCTTAATTTAGATGGAATTTGAATTTAAAGCACGAATTAATTTTCTGCATTTAAAACTCATGCAGTTATCAACTTATGAGAAAGAACTGCAAGAAATGGAGGGTGTGGCTAGAGAGGAGTATATTGGATCACTGAGAAGGTAAGCATAATTTTTTTTTTTTTGGCCATTAATGTAATATATTTGATTTTAAAAAGAAGATGTACATGGAAAAAGAGGTTAATTTCATTTTTTATCTCTGAATTTAGGTCTAATTCCTGTTTATTTTCTGAATTTTAAAACGTTGCTAGAATCAATACTCGAACTATCATTAGTTTGACCTCTAATTAGTTATAATTCGCTATAAGAACTGTTAAAAATTAGACTCTAATTACCACAGGAAGATCAAATGTATTTTAATCAAAGTTTATTTTGTTAATATAATGCTAGAGTATAAGTGTTTTGAGAATCTACCAATTCAAAAATTGACATCTGGAGTATAAAAACGACAGAAGTAACCCCCTGACTAATCAGTTCAGTTTGTAGTAATGTTTTGAATGAAATGACTATTATGAAATAAATTAATAGTTCAAGGACTAGTGTTGGGACGTTTTAAAGTTCGGAAACTAAAATGAGATTTGACCTAAAATTCAGGCCTGGCCAAAAATAAAATTAATCATAAAAAACAAGATTACTTCTTTTTGGTGGGGACGGGGCTTGGATCTGGGAGTGAAAGGATTCGATCCATTTTGTAAAATAATATAATATATATATATATATATATATAAATATATAAACCCCCTTTTGATGGTTGGCCATTTTTGTTGACTATTGGTGCTTAACTTATAATTTACAGGAAAAGCAGTGGTTTCTCCCGTGGAGTTTCAAAATATAGAGGTGTTGCAAGGTATTTAATTTAGAGAGTTTTTATTATTGCCATGCTTTAGTGTTAGTACATTACTGTCAATATATCTAATATATATTTTGATATACAACTATAAATACTAAATTTTTAACAAACATGCACTCATTAATTATTTTGTAATTTTTTTTTTTTACAGACATCATCATAATGGAAGGTGGGAAGCTCGAATTGGCCGAGTCTTTGGGAACAAATATCTCTATCTTGGGACATATGGTACGAAATTAATCTCCAAAACTTAGTAATAATTTTACATAAACTATAACATGTAATAACGATTATCATTTATATTAACTAGTACTTATCAAGTCCCAGATTAGTTAAGATGCCAATATTTTTGGATCCCTTAATTCAAGGGGTGTTACACGTATACATTTACATATAATTATCTTTTAGTAATATTCTTACTTAACTCAAGAAAATGCATTAGAAATTAACTACCAAATTATAGATAAGTTAGATGACCAAAGTTCACCAAACCCCAACCACTATTTTCCCAACCCTTGACCATGTAACTTTTTTTTTTCTTGTGTATGACATATAATTAAATTTAAATATTATCTTCACATTTTCATAATTTATTTAACAATTTTTAAATTTCTATAGCCACCCAAGAAGAAGCTGCAACAGCATATGACATGGCGGCGATCGAGTACCGAGGACTCAACGCCGTCACCAACTTTGATCTCAGCCGCTACATCAAGTGGCTGAAACCTAATAGTACTATTAATGATACTCCAAACCATATTAGTGAAAACTTTGGCCTGAAAAACCCTAATATCAATTCGGAAACAAATAAATCTCAAACCCTAAACCAAGAAGATGACCAACTAGGACTAGGCAATTTCTTCCACAACATCCAACAAGTTACGTCGTGCAACATAGGCGAAACCCTAATCACTCACCAGCCGCGGCCATCCACTGCCACGTCAGCCCTAGGTCTCCTTCTTCAGTCGTCCAAGTTCAAGGAGATGATGGAGATGACGTCTGCGGCTGATCCCTGTCCGCCATCCCTATCCCCATCCCCATCCCCATCCCCTCCGCCTCCGCGACCAGAGTTGGAGGCGCCACAATGCTCATTTCCCGAAGACGTGCAAACTTATTTTGTTGATCATCAATGCCAAGATTCTAGCGGCTTTGTAGATGGGGATGATGGTATCTTCAGTGAGCTCAACTCATTCATGCAACCTATGTTTCCCTGCGATTTCAACGAGGCATAGTTTTAAGTTAAAAAATGATAAGTAGTTGATGAATTTTATTCATTGCAGGGAGAATAATATTTGGATAGTTCTCTATTTCTTTTTTTTTTTTTCCTTTTTTTGTGGGCAATTTGTTGTTTGTTCTTCAACTGTTAATATGCAGCTAGAAGATCGCCATTGATTGAGCTTAGAAATATGGGCAGAAGAGAAAAGAAGAGGGAAATTCTTTGCAAGAGATTATTCTTTATTGTTTTCACTTTGATTATGTGGGAGACTAGACTAACTAATTTATGTTTGGTTCATTTTGTTTGTAGATGCAAAGAACAATAAACAATGTACTTTATATTTTTTTTTCCTTGATCTTGGTAATAAAAATACTATGATTTGAATTATGATCTCTCAATATCTATTTTCTTATATATCGCCAGCCACCCACACACACGTTTATCCAATTTCTAGTTTACAAAGAGATGTGTATAAGATAAATGAATGGATATTAGTCATATATATAGATATATGTGCGTATGTTTGTCTTTTGCACGTGCACCCTAAACTTAATATATAGTTATAATTTACATCATGAACTTTTAATTTAAATAATTTATTTCATGAATTTACAAATATATATCAATTTACCACTCATTGATAACATTATTAAATTTTTTTTTGAAAATTGACACTTGACTTATATATAGGTTGTTAATTAAGTGTATAAAAGATCTTTTTTTTTAATCAATATTAACCCAAATTTATATTTAAAACAAAGTTAATTAAATAGAACATATAAAAATGATCATTTATGTTATTAATTACCGATTTGTGTACAAATCACATTCCAGTGTCCTTCAAAAGACAAATTATTATCAATGAGGGATAAATTGTTATAATTTTGCAAGTTCAAGATGCAAATTTCTAAAAATTAAAAGTTTAGAGTGTAAAATACAACTTTGAAATAAGTTCAGAGTGTACTAGTACAAAAATAAATAAATAAAAAAAATAAAAAAAACCCTTTGTTTTACGGTTTTATGATTAAAATATACCCGTTTTAAAAATTAGACATCTTAATTTTAAAACTCTTGAGAGTTATAAAGTTGCAAACACAATAAACGAACAAAATCATGCTTTAACATGAGAAAGAGGAAATATATATAAGAAAATGAAAATAAAATATAAGGCAAAAGGCATAAAAGGCTATGTTAAGAATATCAAACAAAATATACGTAGCACTGTAAAACATGTAGATCCGTAAGCATCAATCTTTATTTAACCCTTTAAACAATTTATTATCCGTTGTTTAAACACGGAAAGAGTGAAAATAAAATCATATTTAATATCCAAAATTAGTATTTATAAAGAAAAATTTAGAGGGAATTCTACAGATTTTCATCAAAACTCCCATGTCAACGTTAGCTATCACACTGAGGGACACAATTTTCTCCTTCACCATTTTCACCGGTCGCAGAAGGTGGACCTTGCATTTATCTGCCCATATCTCTCTTATCATCATCGCTGAAAACAGTCGGTTGCTCAACGCATTCTGAACTTTCTTAGGCTGCCTCCTGGGCCTCTTTTGTTATAATATTGTTCGCTTTGGACCTTATACCATTAGGATGTGATCTCTTTATTTATGAACCATCACATACATCCATTCTCAAGTGATATGGGATTGCACAGCTTATCATTTTCCTTTTAAGGACTGATGGCTGTCACAATCACCCTTCCTTTTAGGGCCCAACGTCCTCGTTGGCCACACTTCTAGTTGGGTATAGACTCTGATATCATTTGCAACGACTCATGCCTCCCTTTGACCTGCACGGTTTTGCTCTTGGGACTCATCCTAAAAGGCCTCGTACCATTAAATATGTTCATTGGCTTTGAAGGAGTGTTTGGGTCTTGTATCCTGATGATGAACAGAACAGGCGGCAGAGATCAGGTGTTTTATATGTGCGGAGTTTCTTCTTCCCCCGCATGAGCCTCAGTTCAACAAAATTTTGAAGAGAGGTTTTAGCTTTCAATGGAATTTCTTTCTTTTTCTTCTCCACCAGGATATCAGACAAAAGAGAAACCAATTAATTAACCCCACACACAAATTTTTTTTTTTTTTTTTTTTTTTGTTTAAAGTGACACAAGCTTGCTCTAGCGTGGGATTTATAAGTTTGGAGCAAAAAGTGAGGGATTTATTGGAGTTTTTTAGGAACTCATAGTCCGGGTCTAAAAGTGAACAAATAAATTCAAACTAAAAAAAAAAAAAATCAAATAAAAGGCTTTAACTTAATAAATTTATCTTCTCATTTTTTGTTTGATTGAGATCTGTAGATTGACGAATAAGAAATTAAAAAAAAAAAAATCCTCAGATGAATGAATGTGGATTATTTTTTCCTTTAACTAAATACTTTTGATTGTATTGCGTCTATATTTTCTTGTAATGTTTCAATCTTTGGATTTGTTTTTTCTTTTTTTCTTTTTTTTTTAAGCTACGAATTTGATTTTGTACTCTTCGGATCGATTGTTGTTTCTGGGAAGATGCAAGAGGAAGGACGAGGCGCTTCTTTTTTATTATTATTATTATTATTATTATTTCATTTTCTAATTAACTTTTCACGTCGGTCATCTGTGGACAGACGTGGAAACTCACCGATGTGGAAAATGGGGACTTTCCACGTCGCTAACTATGACGTCGGTTCCCTGACCGTCGTTGTACGGATTCAGCCAACGTGGAATCTTTTTTTTTTTTTAACGATCTCTTAAAATATATATTATTCTACAAGAAAAGTTGACTTCATCTAAGATAATTATAATCAAATCAAGAAACTAAAGAGCAGCAAATAAATAAAAGTGAGGGATTTATTGGAGTTTTTTAGGAACTCATAGTCCGAGCCTAAAAGTGAACAAATAAATTTAAACTTAAAAAAAAATAAAACAAATAAATAAAAGGCTTTAACTTAATAAATTTATCTTCTCATTTTTTGTTTGATTGAGATCTCTAGATTGATGAATAAAAAAAAAAAATTCCTGCAGATGAATGAATGTGGATTATTTTTTCCTTCTAAATACTTTTGATTGTATTGTGTTTATCTTTTCTCGCAATGTTTCAATGTTTGGATTTTTTTTTTTTTTTCTTAGCTATGAATTTGATTTTGTGTTCTTGGGATCGATTGTTGTTTCTAGGAAGATGCAAGAGGAAGGATGAGGCGTTTCTTTTTTATTATTTTTATAATTTTTTCATTTTCTAATTAACTTTTCACGTCGGTCATCGATGGACAGACGTGGAAACTCACCGATGTGGAAAATGGGGACTTTCCACGTCGCCAACTATGACGTCGGTTCCCTGACCGACGTTGTACGGATTCCATGCCAGGCGTCAGCCGACGTGGAATCCTTTTTTTTTATTATTTTTTAACGATCTCTTAAAATATATATTCTTCTACAAGAAAAGTTGACTTCATCTAAGATAATTATAATCAAATCAAGAAACTAAAGAGCAGCAAGCAACAACATAAAAGGAAGCTGTTCTCCACCCTTAGGATTTTCATGCCTATAGCCGTCTCATTATCTACATTCTCTGTTTAATAATGTATTATATACTTTTAGTTTATATAGTTATTAATATAAATAAATATATATTAACTTTAGTTAGTAAAATAAAATAGTTGTAAATTATTTATCTGAACACTTAAAATAAATATATATAATTAATATCCATATTGTCACAAAACATATACGTGACACAAATATATCAATATTGCATAGAAACGCACTACTCAGAGTCTAGACACTAGTATTAGTTGGCGTTATATAGCATTTTCCATACAGTGTTGATTGATTGTAAAAATGTCCAAAAAATATTATATTAAGCTATTTAGAAACATTACAGTGATCACCAAATGAACCTAGATAATCAAAGCTCTAATATACTTATCATTTCATCTAATTGAAGTTTTAATAAATTAGATATTATTAATTAACTTTTGTTTGAAGTTTGAATAAGAAAAAATTTCCGAAAATAATTTCAGTAAGTTTCACTTTACCAGTAGTTGGCCAGTTTCAGTTATTTGTTAGTTTACTTTCCTATTTGTGTTAGTTTTCCATTCCTGGTATTTTCTTCCCTCTAATAGGGCGCCACTAAAGATTGTTATTGGAATTCTGACTAAGACTTGATTGATGATATTGAATTTCTAGATTCCCTCTCTATTGTTCATCTTCTTCTCTCTCTAAATTTTAAACTCTTTCTCTGCTCTGATTTCTCTTCTGTTTCTCTGTCTTTCTCTCTCTCTTCCTATCTCTTTCTTTCCTTCAAAGTTAGTGTCATTAAGAATTTCTTATGGTTATATTATTTCGATCTCCTTGCGAATAATACATATCAATCTTGACCCGTCATAAATATGTCGTGGATCAATCGATAGTACCCAATTAATCATAAATTGGTGACTTTGAAAGTAAGAGAGAGTGTTAAGTATTAGGAGAAATTCTTTAGTAGAGTAAGAAAAAAAATATTTTTGGTAAGATTAGAAAAAATCTTATTGATAAACATAATTCTAAACCGTTAGATTTTCATCAAATTCTCTTAAATTATCGTCCTCTTTCTATAATCTGATATAATTTTAATACATTTTGATGGTTTCAGAATTATGAACGAGTGTCTTACCACTTTTATAACTTTCTCTCTCTCTAACTTTATTTTTTCTACATAATCTCAGTCCCTCTATTCATTTAACTACATAGTAGTACCTACAATAAAGTTGATACAGAAGCTTTTTACTCAAGCTAGTTGTCGTTTTTCTAAGTCTAGTAGTAGAAGCTAGCGTTATTTTGTCGTTAAAGCTGTGCATTTAAATAAAGCCTTGAGTCTAGAGTTTTTGTGTCGTTTAGTGCTTGAGCACTTGTCGTTTCTTTCTATCTAAGCCCTATGTCGTCTCTCTTGTTAATTGTTATTACTTGACAAGGGAATTGCATATTGATAATAAAATTGGTGACTTTCCAAGTGAGACAGTCTGAAGTGTTAAATTAACCAGTGAAGTGTCTTATCATAAAATTTTCTAAACTATATCATCCTAGTGGAAATGAAATACATATTCCAATCTAAGTTGACTAATCAATGTTCAATTATAGATAAGAAAACAGATTTTACATGGCAATGAAATGAAGAATATGTGGTTTCATGCCCAAATTGAAGGCTGATATTTAACATTAGGAGATATTTACCTACACTTTACATGTGAGTTTATCATCTACTCACTTTACTCACTTTACAGTTCTTCATTTCATAACAAGAAAATATAGAGTTAGTTCTCTATTTTGTAGGAAAGAAAGTGTTGTAGAGACAACTTGGATACGATTCTCTCTCTCTCGGCATATCTTGTTCATCTTTGACCTCGCATCTCTGCAGCCGTGGCGGCGCGGCGACGGCTCTCTCTCTGCCTTTCTCGTGGTCGTCATGGTTTTGGTTACGTTTTTTTTCTTTTTTGTATTTTTTGTTTTAAAAAAAATTTTCTCCTGATTTTTATAATATTATTCTTTTAAGAAAGTTATATAATTCTTTTAATATGCTAAGTATTTTATTTTTGTATGATTCTTTTATTGATAAATTATAAAACATGATAAATTAATATAATCATTTTAAAATAATTTATTTTAAAACAATTTGATGTTAAAAAATTTGGTTGACAGAAAAAAAAAAAAAAAAAAAAAGACTCCGATAGAATATATTAAATAATTTAGTAGAATAGCAACGTGTTTTGGTAGAATACGAATAATACTATCAGTGGTTTATGTTGAGTCTGGTTGAATACTGATGGTATTCTCATTCATATTCTTTTTCTTGGGCCATGTTAAGCTGCCAAGGAGAGCACTATTGAATCTTTACATTATGAGTTGGCTGCCCTTGAAAGAAGAATTTGCACCCTAAACATACAAATGTAAAGTAATTTATGCCTATTGATAATAATATTAATATTTAAATTGACAAAGCATCCGTTTACAACCAAACATTTGGGGAATTCCATTTTTGAACAGTCATTCCAAATATACTTTTATAAGAAACAACTAGAAATAAAACTTTTAAAAAGTCATTTGAATTTTTGTTCTGAAATGATAAAAAATCCTCCCTAAAAGTTACCTCCATTCTTACATATATTCTACAGTGAAATAAAAAATAAATTAAAACTATTTCAGATGTCATTTTCTCATTTCTCACATCTTTTGAGATAGCTACTTTCAAATGCATATTTCAATGTTTTTGTTCAAATATTATGTTCGAAATGTTAATATCCAAACGTCCGTTCGGATAACAGTTTAAATGTTATGTTCAAAATTTTCCATTCAAATGTTTTCATCCCAAATGTTTTCATGTGGATGTTATCTTCGGTGGATAACCTTGGCCTTGGCATAGATCTTCCTACAAATTGTTAATTGCAACTCTACGGCCATTGTCACCATCTTAGAGAGTACAGATGTTAATTGTAAGGGGTCGTTGGGATCTTTCTTGGAGCAAATATGGAAGATGCTAAAATGCTATTTTTCAACAGTACAGTGCCTCTTTCTACCAAGATCTTAGAACTTCTAGCTCAAATCAAAAGTATTATAGACCTACTCAATTGGTGTTCTCTGCACTGCCACTATCATAACATAAACTACAGTTGAGTAAATAGACTACAAAAATCTATAGATGTCCGAGAAATAAAGGATCAGAAGCATTTCCGGTGGACGACAGAAGGTCCATTCTCATCATATTCGGCCTTGGTTACATGCTGGTTCTGTGGGAACACAACTTTGGCAAGTATGGCACCTCCAACCCACGCTGAGTACATCGACAAGTTCTCGGGCATATATTCCGGAGGCTGCAATGAACAAACAATTATCTCTCACCAAACTAGTACAAGAATTTGAAAAAAAAAAAAAAAAAAATCCTAAAATATAAATTCTAGAATTTTGCCAGTTTGAATATATTGATCCCGTGTACTCTATCACGGGCTTATTTGAAAAAGTTTAAACAAAGGGCCTCTTGTGATAAGAATAAATTACCTTAACTAAAGCAGGACGGATAGCAGATGAGCAGAGACCAGCTTCTTTCTGAAACCTTTCTTCAAAACCTGTGCAAAACTGCGAGTTAGTTTCTGTAAAACGAGAGAACCAAATAATGAAGTTCACCGTAGCATCACTGCCCCTCTCAAGTAAATAAGATTTGCTTAATTAGCATTCCACGGAATTTTCCATCCACACACAAAATACTTTATCAATCGGCATTCGTTAACTAATTTTATTATCATGCACATTACTTGTACACGGAGACACCCTTTAAGATCACAATAACTTTTTTCTCATGCCAAACCTCAAGCCAATAGTAGAATCAAACCAAGCAATTTGGGTTAACTTTAATTGTGATAATTCATTACAATAGAGAAACCGAAACAGTGTAGGTAAGATAGTCCAGCACTCCAGCTACTATAAAATGAGTATGATAACTGATAGTCTGATATTACTTAATAAATACTTATAGCGAACCATCCAACTTTTCAGTTGGTATAACCAGATCATCAAAAAGCAGGAAAACAAAGATTACCACACCATAATTTTGGGGCCAAATTTAGCACCAAAAATAGCACAACATTGGAGAGTATTTTCCCTTCCAAAAAGCCAAAATTGGGCATTGGCACATTAGTTTTGCACTGCGTTGTAGATTCTATAAAAATCCAAGAGTTACCATGTGATCAAATCCATATTAACTCACCAGTCATGGATGCAGTGCCACCACATAGTACTGTGTTCTCAAGTAACTGCCAGTAATTATCAGATGATACAGCTGATATACTCGAACAAGCTGCTCAACAATCCCATGTGCCTCTAAACCCAATATAGATGGTTGGAATAAAGCCTCACCGACAGTATATCTTTCTCTTCCAATCGTAATAACCTGAAGTTATATTGTTCGGAAACAAATATTATATTTTGATTCCTGGTAGAGTCTGAGGAGGAACAAGAATAGACTATGAGGAAGATCAATATATTAAAATAGAAACTAGTGTTAGTTTAATTTCCTTTTCTTTTTTTTTAAGTTTGAATAAGAAAAAATTTCCGAAAATAATTTCAGTAAGTTTCACTTTACCAGTAGTTGGACAGTTTCAGTTATTTGTTAGTTTACTTTCCTATTTGTGTTAGTTTTCCTTTCCTGGCATTTTCTTCCTCTAATAGGGCGCCGCTAAAGATTGTTATTGGAATTCTGACTAAGACTTGATTGATGATATTGAATTTCTAGATTCCCTCTCTATTGTTCATCTTCTTCTCTCTCTAAATTTTAAACTCTTTCTCTGCTCTGATTTCGCTTCTGTTTCTCTGTCTTTCTCTCTCTCTTCCTATCTCTTTCTTTCCTACAAAGTCAGTGTCATTAAGAAAGTGTTCGTCAAGCAAGGATTTTTCTGAAAGAGGGGAAAAGGAAAACGATAAAATCAGGAAGATGATTAAAATAAGGTCAGATAAACATTTAGTTTGGACATGGTGAAACATGAACCTGTCCATCGGGAAGAGTATACTTTTCCGTCGGGCATTCAAGCTTCCCATAAGCAAGTTCATCTTCAGCACAACACGAATATCGCTCCTTTATTTTCTCAACATCAGACATGCTGATATTAACAAGCGGATTGGATTTTCCAAGTTCCTGAGCTAGTAACTTTGTCAAATCGATACCTCCTATTTCAAACCTTCTGGAAGCAATGTGATGAACTGCACCTTCAATTACTGGTGCAATATCTAGAGAGAAAAAGAAGGGAGAATGAGAAGGTATAAGTTAGAAACTTAGAATGTCATCATTATCGTAAAGCCTTCATTACACTTGAAATGGACCATATTGTCTCATCATGAAAATATTGCATGATCTGTTTTGGTCCTATTAAAATACCACAAGTAATGATTGGAGAAACAGAATAATATTGTTTCTTAGCAACAGTATATTAATTAGCTTTAGACTTATTTTTGACCTTCCACGCTGATCTCAATATCTTTTGCAATTTAGACATCTGTCAAGACTCAAAATCATCTATCGTTTTTTCAATGAATTTAAACATTGGACTGAAAAACAAATTCTATGAGACTCATGATCTCATCACCGAGGACAAAAAGTTCTTGGATTCGACAGACAGCCAAAAATTAGACATGGTCAGTTATCAAAAGAACCGGGAGTCCAAATTACCAAACATGCCGATTCACAAAAATTTCAACTAAACTCTAAAGACAGTAAAGCTCATAAACATGGCAACATAAAGGTATCAAGAATAGGCCCTGTTAGGAATGTGCTCCTATATATATATGTGTGTGTGTGTGTGTGTGTATGTATCTCTACCACAAATCTATCAAAATTGAAGGATTCCACTGATCATAAACAACGCCACTCCAAATCTGTCCTCCGACACTTCTTTTATGGCTTCTATCATCGAGGAATGACCTAAACCTCTAATTTACTTCACAGTTATGTTTCTCACTTGGTATTATATTATAACAAAAAGAGTTAAAATAACAATGTACTCACTAGTCACTATATATTATAAAAGATAACAGAGCAGCGAATTATAAACTTAGCTTAAGTTTTAAGATTCTTTCAATTCGCAAGAGATTGACAACCAATAGCTGACAAAACGACCCTTGAGCATGATAATATACCTATCTTTCCATGACCAATGTCAACAGTGCATCCCGAGATTCGTCCTACTGCATAGAGTGACAATACAGCTTGCTCTGAAGCATAGAAGCCCGATATGTTAAACGTTTCAAACATCAGTTGCACCAATTGTTCTCTAACAGACTGGACATTAAAACAAAATGTCATTATATCATTAGACAGAAATCTACAGAAAGAAAACAATACTTCGATTGTCGATTAAAACTTCGGTTCTCTACAAATAATTGCACATAATTCGTCACAAGAATCCACTAGCTTATTGAAGGACAATAAATATTGACAAAGCTGTCAAACCTTCGGGTCGAAAGCGGGTCGGTAAATAGAATCTGGCCCTCATTGCCGATTTCCCATCCGAGTCCAGTGTAGAGAACATGGTGCAAGAGATCCTCCCTTGCATCCCAATCTCTAATAAAACCCCGAACGACGGGGTCAACAGTGATTTCCTCAGACAACGAGCTCTCGTTCAATGACCCGTCTTCGGGAAGGCGTCTCATTTGTGTGGGAATTATCTAAATCAAGAATTAAACAAGTTCAAAACCAAAGAGAAATTGAAGTTATTCACACAATCATATACATAATAACAATCTTGAGACTAAAAGATTGAATTTTAGCAGTGTGAGTAGTAGATTTTGTAGAAATTGGGTGATTACCAAGGATGGAGCTTGGTCGGGAATGGCAGGTCCGGCTTTGAGGAGCTTCGAGCCAGTGTCGACAACTGCGGCCTCCATTGTTACTCAGTTGACCGAAGAAAAACTCCACCAAAACCCTAATTCCCAAATTCACTCACTCTCTCTCTCTCTATCTCTCCTCTGTTTCTCTCTCTAGAGAAGGTGCGTGATGTTTCGTTTCATCTCAGGACATAGCTAACTGAACAAAAGAAACTTAAAAGAAAAAAAGAAATTCCAAAGCTTTTCACTTTCTCAGCAACCAAACAGAGGCTTAACGAATGGGCAAAAGAGAGGCGATAAAGGAGTGCGTGAAAGCCCAAATCGCCGATGGAAAGAAACCGTAGAAGAGCTCGAGCTCAAGCTCGCAGCACAGCAGAGAGACCGGCTCCGGGCGTGAAAATGAAGAGAGAGAACTGAAGGGGCGTTTTTGTAATAAATCAGGGTTAAAATTTTAATTTCTCAAACATATAGGGATAAAAGTGCCAACTCAGAAAAATATATACATTTTTTCATCTCTTAAATCTCGTAGAGATTATGGTCCGTTTGGTGAAACGGTTTAAGTTAAAATTTTTAAGTTTGAGTTGGTTGATTTTTTAAAAATTAGTTATAATTTTTGTTGACTTTTCAAAAAAGGAAAAAAAACTGAGATAAAAAAATACAATTTAGTTTGAGTTGAACCGTTTCATCAAACAAGCCATAAAATTAATATTTTTTCTCACAAGTCCATTAGTTCGCTAATCGGGGATTTGCATCGCTCACATCCGCAAGAGAGAGTCTCTTAACTTAGCACTTTACCAAATAGCAAATTGACAATTCTATTTAAATCCCTTGACATTTGTGACTTCCAACACTGTCCCACGTGGGACTAGTAATTTTTCCTGTGTTACTTATAACTTTTCCCAACTTCATAAGTCTATTTAGAGTCATTTTCTTAGGATTATATCATTTCAATCTCTTTACGGAGAACATATATCAATCTTAACCCATTATAAATATGTCGTAGATCTATTGATAGTACCCAATTGATCATAAATTGGTGACTTTAAAAGTGAGAGAGTGTGTTAAGTATTAGGAGAAATTTTTTAGTAGAGTAAGAAAAAAGATCTTTTTGGTAAGCTTAAAAAAAATCTTATTGATAAGCCTAATTCTGAACCGTTAGATTTTCATCAAATTATTTTAAATTATCGTTTTCTGATATAATTTCAATGTATTTTGATGGTTTAGAATTATGTTCGATCTCTTCCCACTTTTATAACTCTCTCTCTCTCTCTAACTTTTTTTTTTTCTACATAATCAGAGTCCCTCTATTCATTTTACATAGTAGTACCTACAGTAAATTTGATGCAGAAGCATTTTACTCAAGCTAGTTATCGTTTTTCTAAGTCTAGCAGTAGAAGCTAGTGTTATTATGCGTTAAAGCTGTGCATTTAAATAAAGCCTTGGGTCTAGAGTTTTTGTGTCGTTTAGTGCCTGAGCACTTGTCGTTTCTGTCTATCTAAGCCCTCTGTCGTCTCTCTTGTTATTACTTGACAAGGGAATTGCATATTGATGATAAAATTGGTGACTTTCCAAGTTAGACGGTCTGAAGTCTTAAATTATCGTACTTGTTTTTTAATCTAATATGATTCTGACATGATTTGATAGCTTAGAATTGTAACGACCCGCCTTCTTACGTAGGCCGTTACCGTACTTATCTTACATAAAAACTGACACTTACTTAACTAGCGGAAAATACGGAATATATATATTTTTTTCTTTTTGTTGCAATTATAAAGGTAACTCGACCATATAATTACTTATAACCATATATACATATTTATTTGAGTATTTAAGTATTAAGCTTAATTTGAAATACAACTAATTAAACTCAATAATAAGGACATATATTTGACACAAAACGCGTAGCGGTCTTCATCTCGTAGTTTCACAGTTAGCCTTACCATGCCCCACCATCTTGTATCAAGTATTGCTCATAGGGAGCTTACCTACAGCATAAACGTAAGTTGTGAACTTTCGCTCAGCAAGTACAACTATTAACCCGTAAAAACAATTTAAACTTAATTAATGCATGATCCAATTATGCTTTCTTATTCTTTCTTAACTTAACATACTATGGGCCCCTAACATAAGTGTACGTACCGTGGCGCGCTGCCATGGAATGGTTGGGGCGGCCAGCCCTGTCCAACTCATTGCCATGAACCAACCCTGACCTAGTGCAGGTCGATACGACACGATTTAAAACTGCTTAACATCTTACTTAAAAACATTTTCTTACTTAAACTTAGTCTTACTCTTATCATGTACATTATCATTAGTGAACATGCTTCATGATGTTACAATAATAAAACATAATAATATGCATCACATACATAAGTGCATGAATTTTAAAAACATGCAATCAATAAAAATAATTAGCCTATACTGTACGGAATTGTACTTACAGGTTATACTAGCACTGGGGTTTGTTGCTTCAACGAATCGCAACAACAGGTTACTTACCTGTTTCCAAAAAGGACGTAAGAATCATTCTATCTCACAATAGTTCATTATATTAAATGTTGGTATCCTAACCAACACTCAACATTTACCGTAGTTATATGTCCCCTACTAACATGGTATCCTTTTCGGTTACTGTAAGTAACCCTAGATATAAGCCCAAACATAATTAGGTTACTATCCTATTGGGTTGCTAAGACCCATTAGTGGTATCCAATTTAGTTATCCTAAGTAATCTTAGTTTCAAAACTTAGCATATAAAATTAGTAACATATTTGGTTACTATAGGTATACTTTCAATATACTTAGTTCAATAATAATCTTTTTAGTAACATATCTAACTACTATGTGTTTTAACATAGTTTACCTATTACTTAACTTACTTAACATACTTCAAAACCTTTTTAAAACCGTTTTTATAAAACTGGAACTGACTATTTTGTAAAGATAGAAAAATTGTGACGTTTTGAAAATCCTGTGCAGGATTGCCTATTTCCTGCTTAGCTTGAAAATTCAGTTTTATTTTAAAATCTACTTGAAATTTGAAAAAGTTTTTTTCATGAAAGTTGTAGACCTCCTAAAGCCCTACAACTTTCGTTTTTACACAAAGCCTAATTCTGCTCTTAACCTATTCATTTTCCTCATTGAAAAATCCTGGCCGTGCATAGGGTCTGGGACTGGCCAGGCTCGGTTTTTCCCAAAAATGGAAGCCTTTGGAGCTTATTTTTCAAATTCTGTCCACGTTGCCCCCTAGGATTTTTAATTTTCTACAACTTTGTAGTTTTGACTTTTGCCAAAACCTGCCTCTAAGGGCTTCAAAATTTTGTTTTAAAATTACTGCCCAGTTTGGTCCGAAAATTGGCAGCTTGTTTCTTAATCGTTTGATACGCGAAATAACTCACACCCTACCTCAAACGGTCGCAACCGTGAGCTTACATCATACATGCAGCATTTTACGCAAAATTTTCATTAACATACACTTGTTCAACCATTTTACCAAATAGTTCAATTTTTACCAATTTAGGGTTTTAAGTTGATTTTTCTCATTCTAATTCAACATACAACCAATTAATCATAACATAAGCATACCATAATCTTTCCTAGACATGTGGGGACATAAAAATCAGCAGCTACTAAACATACACATACAAGCACATAGTTTAAAGCATAGCTTCAAAAATATAAGCCAAAAACCTAGATTTAGCATATCAAAACTTAGATCTAGCTCACCCTAAACCAAATCAAGCACATACTAATTTAAACCAAGCCATTGAATGAAAAAAATAATTGAGCTTAAGCTCATACATACCCAACTGAAAAATACACCTAAATTCTTGAACAAAAACTCAAATGAAAAGCTAAAGGGTTGAATGGATTTACCTTAAACTTGGAAGTGGATTTAAGCTTGGTTTTCAATTTTTTTCTCCTTGATTTTCACTCAAAAAAAAAAAATCTGACCACTCCACTCTTTTTTCTCTCTTGATGGTCGGCTTTCTTGGAAGAGAAGAGAGCAAGAAGATGAACCAAAAAGGGTGATGTGTCTTAATGACTCTAGACCAAATTTTACCACAATAAAAAAAAAGCCAAACTTTAATTTTTATTGTCTAGTTTGCATTTAGGTCCTCTAAAAACAACTACAATTTCACCTAGACTCCAAAAGGTGGCCGGCCATTTGAGGAAGCTTGTTGGCCAAGTTTGTTCCATGCTTAATTAATGCTAATACTTTCTAGCATTTTCAAAAATTCATTTAATTCCAATTTAATCATTACAAGGGTTAGGTGTCCCCTAACAAGGTTCCATTTGGTTATCCTCTTCTAATGCAGTCCATAATCATTCTAATAAGGATTTTACAAATACTGTTTTCACTAAAAACAGTACTGTTTTACTGAACTGCAGTCCAGAATTTATCTGCACTTAACCGAACTGCATAAAAATTTTTCTTAGAACTAAAAACTACTTGGTTCTTCTTACTCTAAATATTGTGCTTGATTTTTCTACAATAGCCCCATACCTAATTTTGGCTTCGTTATCAGTAATTACAGTTTTTTTCACAGTATAATTTTATACTGTGTAAAAACTGCAAAACTGACTAAATCATACCTTAGATTATTCTGATCAAAATTTGACCGAAATAAAATCATACATAAATCATAATTCTGATAAATCAGATCAAGCATTTCATATTAACATACATATTACAAACTTTTGATTTCTTACAAAGAAGAAATCATAAATTTGTAAAAAGATTGGTTATTACAAGAATTATGTTTAATCAGTGAGTGTCTTATCATAAAATTTTCTAAACTATATCATCCTAGAGGAAATGAAATACATATTCCAATCTAAGTTGACTAATCAATGTTGAATTATAAATAAGAAAACAGATTTTACATGGCCATGAAATGAAGAATATGTAGTTTCATGCCCAAATTGAAGGCTGGCATTTAAAATTAGGAGATATTTACCTATGCTTTACATTTGAGTTTATCATTTACTCACTTGACAATTCTTCATTTCATAACAAGAAAATATAGAGTTAGTTTTCTACTTTGTAAGAAAGAAAGTGTTGTAGAGACAACTTGGATACGATTCTCTTTCTCTTTCTCAGCATCTCTTGCTTATCTTCGACCTCGCATCTCTGCAGTAGTAGCGGCGTGGCGACGACTCTCTCTCTGGCTTTCTCATGGTCGTCACAGTTTTGGCTCTGTTTTTTCTTTTTTGTATTTTTTTGTTTAAAAAAAAAAATTCTCCTGATTTTTATAAGAGAATTTTTTTTAAGGAAGTTATATAATTCTTTTATTATGCTAAGAATTTTATTTTTGTATGATTCTTTTATTGATAAATTATAAAACATGATAAATAAATATAAGCATTTAAAATAATATATTTTTAAACAATTTGATGTTAAAAAATTTGGTAGACAAAAAAAAATGTATTCCGATCGAATATATTAAATAATTTAGTAGAGTAGCAACATTTTTTGGTAGAATACGAACAATATTCTACCAGAATGCTCTGCTGTGACTAGAGAATATCGGTGGTTTATGTTGATTCTGGTTGGTGGAGTATATTCTGGTAGAATATAGATGGTATTCTATTAGAAAATATTTTTAACATGTCATGGTTA
This sequence comes from Ficus erecta, assembly GCA_008635985.1. Taxonomy (NCBI): domain Eukaryota; kingdom Viridiplantae; phylum Streptophyta; class Magnoliopsida; order Rosales; family Moraceae; genus Ficus; species Ficus erecta. The sequence goes on from BKCH01002133.1 coordinate 144,847, forward strand.
ATTTTGAAAAGACATTTAGGGCCCGTTTGGACCTCTGGTTCAGATGGGATTTTCAAGTTCAATCCCAACTCAAGGTGTTTGGTGCTTTAGTTCAGCTTGAACTTCCATTTGACCCGTTATACAGTAAACCCAAATGGGTTTACTGTTCACCCCAGCTCGCCTTCACCCCAGCCGCCGGCAACCATCCCCTCCGGTCAGCCCATCCACCATGGCCCCCCACCAACCCAGTTATGAGCTTCATATTCCCCACTCGCCATCGAATCGCGAGCTCACCGACCTTGCGAGTTGCAAAAGAAAAAACGGAAGAAGAGACGGAGCCATTGGAGGCTCCGCGGTTCTAGGCGGCGACGGTGCTAATGGGGACAAGGTTGCGAAGCCTAGAGGAGGAGAATGAGATAGGTGGTGGCGGCGGCCATGGTGACGGTGTGCCTGACGGTGATGGAGGTAGGGGCAGAGACAGGAGAGAATTGGGAAGGTTGTAGAGAGAGAGAGAGAGGGAGAGGAGAGAGAAGCGATTGAGAGAGGATTGGAAAGGTTTTAGAGAATTGGTAAAGAGAGAGAGAGAGGGAGAGGACTCCATGAGCCATATGACGACGGGGATGTTGTAGGTGACGCCGTGGAAGGAGATGGGGACGGTGCCATCGGCCTGGAGGAGGTTGACGGAGCAGACGTCGTTGTGGGTGAAGGAGGCGGTCTTGGGCTCGAGGGAGGGGAAGGCGGCGGAGATGGGCTCGCCGGCTGTACCATCGGGGAGGGTGGTGTTTGGGGAGAGAGAAAAAGAATGGGAAAATAGTTTAGAGAGAGAGAGACAGAGTGAGAGAAGGAGAGCGAGTCTGAGAGAGTGTACCATCGGGGAGGGAGAGAGTTTTTTTTTCTTTTTTTTTTTTTTTTTTTGTGCTTAAGAGGGAAGGAAAAGGAAGATGACTGGTACGAAGTTAATTAGCACTAAATTAAGACATCAACAGTTATTTCATAGACAAATAAGTAATGATCCCAGTGACATATGTGATTCTTCATAATTAACATCCAAACAAGGTCTTTGTTTTTTAATTTTTTTTCAACTTAAACTTTTTTACCAAACACAACTCAACTTCAACTTTTTAACTTAAACTTTTCACCAAACACTCAACTCAACTTAAACTTTTCAACTCAAACTTTTTACCAAACACTCAACTTTTAAACTCAACTTAACTTAACTCAAACTAAACTTAAAAATCTTAACTCAAGCTTGTGAACCAAACAGACCCTTAGGTTGACGTTTGATATATTTTATAAAAGGTCAAAAATAGTGAAACCATATAAATAAGACAATATTCCAGAGGTATGCTCTTTTTGGACAATCCTTAAAATTACCTTATAAATCCAGAATATCACCCAAACCTTTTGTTTTGTTTTTTGTTTTTGTTTGTTGTTATCCCCTTTATCTTATTTTTGAAGGTAAGAAAGTAGTTCATCCTTCATCGAGCTTTGACTATATAATTTGCCTTTAGTTGTTATTAGATTAGACACGTGCTTGTACATGATGGGTAGCTATGAGTAGTTAGTTAGATTTATTGCTCTCCATACATAATCCCATTCGAGAATCATGTACGGTTCTAATAATCAAGACAAGGTCATTCGATTCATAAAACTTAAAAGACTAAAATTAAGCAAGATGAATATGCATAGTGTGGTTCCAATACACTTTCTAATGTGACAAGGCTTTAACTGTTTCAGATTCATTTTTCCCTATATCATCTTTTTTTATATTATTTTTTTAAATTTTTTTGAGCAAACTAACTTCAAGAATCAATCACACAGAAACAAATAACACAAGAAAATTAGAACATATTGAAGAGAATATGATACTCCAGTTTACGTGGTTAGGTCCTGAGCAATCTCGGTCAACAGCCAGTCTACAACTTATTCACATTAATCATACATGAAATCCAAAGAATCAACTAAGATCTTCAAGAAGGAATACTACTACGGGCTCCGAGTATGTGAATTACAAAAATTTTCAATGCAATTGAAGTTTGTGAGAAGAGGGAGACTTCCTCTGGTTTTTAGGTAAAGTGGCTCAAACTTCTGATTCACTTGGATGGTTTAACTTTGTATCTCATCTAGTAAACCAGATGAAGTATAAAAAGACAAAAGCTTATTTCGATATCATATCCTTGAATGTGAACTCCGAAAGTAAATTAACTTCAAAAAAGTTCTTAACAAAATGATAAATCTATTTTATAGGTAAAAAAATAGAGAGAAAGCAACTAGTATCAAGGAATTTTAGTACATCCCAACTAGGTTGGCACCCACTAACATTCCTGTCCCACACCAAGCTCCCCACTCATATTTATTTTTGATAAATGTTAATGAATACAGACAGCTCAGGAAACTAAAACACATGCCTCATGCATAGGCTTACAAATCTGAAACGCATAGATGTATAAAATACAAAAGATGTTACTAAAACACTTGAGCTAACAAAAAGATGCTTATAATATGCGAAATCATGGGATCTAATCCTTAGCAAAAAATGCCTCATTAAAACCTTGAATGGAAAAAACCCAAAGGGAAAAAAATCCATCAAGGAAAAAGAGTGCATGATCCCGAGTCAATACTGCACATGAGAATTAAAATTCTTCATTAAGCAAAGGATCTCGTATACCAACTGGCAGAAGCAAAGGACAACGGCAGCAACAGCCAAAACTTACACAAGCACAACCCAACAACCAGGGCAGATAACCTCCAAAATGGGGCACAGTAAATTTGGTGAAGAGTAACACAGTAATTGAGATGACGAGTCGATTGAAGAACTTACAAATTTATCCACAGCTTGATTACCTATATGAAACACGATAAATATAAAATCACTTGTTTTAAAAAAATGACGTGTAATAATCTTCGGTATCCCTTGGCACTACAGTTGTCATTCATACATTTGAAGTAATGACTTTGACTCAAACGAAAACTTTATAAACTGGGATACTGAACAAAGTTTGAGAGAACTTGTTAGACACTTGGTTTCAAATTAGTTTTCAAACAGCAACTATGAATGAATTAAAAGAAATATAAAGTTAATGTTAGTAACAAATTTCTCAATAAATATTTCTTGCCTCTAAATAATGATGCAGAGCAAAAATGATATAAAACACCTTAATTTATGGCAGAATGTTAAACATCATTAGTGCTTAATTGCTCCTTTTTCTGTTGGAAAACTGAAAATCCAGTCAACATTTGCTTGTTAAAAAAGGGAAAAAAATTAACTAAAAGAATTATTCTTTGCTTTGGTTACTCCATTTTCAAAAATGTCAACAGTAGAAAGTCCCCAGAGAAGAAAAACAAAAAAAAGGACAAAAAGAAAAAACAAAAAGAGGGAAAAAAATGAAAACCGATATAGGGAAGTGGAAACAAATTAAATCCTTGCCAAATTCTTGTAACAAAATTCAGATGAGTATTTCAACCACCAATTGTGAAGCTCTTAAATTGTAAAGAGCATAAAAAGCTTATGACTGACCTTTGATCTGTACAGTTCGCGCAGTTTGTTTTATTACCAACCATCTGAACTTGGATTCCTGAAATAAAAAGAAAAGACCAAAGGAAATAAATAATTTTGGAGAACAAATTTTCATTTCTCTTTGATAGACACATTTTTACTGTGATGAAACTAATTCAATTTTGAAATACTTTTGTCTTCCTACAGAAAACAAAATTAATTAAACACAAATTTTGTCAAATGCTACTTTTCCATGGCAGCGAATAAATTAGAGGTATATGATGAACTAACCTCAGAGAAGTAAAGGAGCATTATACTTTGACAATCATTATCTGTTTTGCTGCAGGAGGTATTCAGCCAATGCGTTCATTGGTATTTGAGCGCAAGCCTTCCTATTAACCCACTTCAGAGAGGGAAGGTTGCCTATCCCTTCTGGAAGTGAGGCCAAATTGCTGCATCCTCTAATTGTAAGATCTGTAAGTGATGAGAGGCTGCCTATCCCTTCTGGAAGTGAGGCCAAATTGCTGCATCCTTCAATTGTAAGATCTGTAAGTGATGAGAGTCTGCCTATCCCTTCTGGAAGTGAGGCCAAATTGCTGCATCCTCCAATTGTAAGACCTGTAAGTGATGAGAGTCTGCCTATCCCTTCTGGAAGTGAGGCCAAATTGCTACATCCTTCAATTGTAAGATATGTAAGTGATGAGAGTCTGCCTATCCCTTCTGGAAGTGAGGCCAAATTGCTGCATCCTCCAATTGTAAGATCTGTAAGTGATGAGAGTCTGCCTATCCCTTCTGGAAGTGAGGCCAAATTGCTGCATCTGTAAGTGATGAGAGTCTGCCTATCCCTTCTGGAAGTGAGGCCAAATTGCTGCATCCTTCAATTGTAAGATCTGTAAGTGATGAGAGTCTGCCTATCCCTTCTGGAAGTGAGGCCAAATTGCTGCATCCTCCAATTGTAAGACCTGTAAGTGATGAGAGTCTGCCTATCCCTTCTGGAAGTGAGGCCAAATTGCTGCATCCTTCAATTGTAAGATATGTAAGTGATGAGAGTCTGCCTATCCCTTCTGGAAGTGAGGCCAAATTGCTGCATCCTCCAATTGTAAGATCTGTAAGTGATGAGAGTCTGCCTATCCCTTCTGGAAGTGAGGCCAAATTGCTGCATCCTTCAATTGTAAGATCTGTAAGTGATGAGAGTCTGCCTATCCCTTCTGGAAGTGAGGCCAAATTGCTGCATCCTTCAATTGTAAGACCTGTAAGTGATGAGAGGCTGCCTATCCCTTCTGGAAGTGAGGCCAAATTGCTGCATCCTTCAATTGTAAGACGTGTAAGTGATGAGAGGCTGCCTATCCCTTCTGGAAGTGAGGCCAAATTGCTGCATCCTCCAATTGTAAGACGTGTAAGTGATGAGAGGCTGCCTATCCCTTCTGGAAGTGAGGCCAAATTGCTGCATCCTTCAATTCTAAGATATGTAAGTGATGAGAGGTTTTCTATTGCCTTTGGCAGGGATTCAAAATCGCTAGCATTAGAGATATCCAAATCTTTCAATTTGGAGAGTGGGAAGGAGGAAGAGAAAGAAGAAGATGCTGATGATGTTGCAACACCATCACTCTTCAATTTCATCATGATCGTCTGTTCTAGTGGTTTGGAGCTTGTGTAGTGTAATTCCAGCTTTTCAAGATTCGGAAACAGGGGCATGGTAACTAGAAGAGGACAGTTGGATATTTCCAGGATAGTGAGAGAAGGAAAAAAAGGATGTTGTTGGTCCTCTGTTGGTGGTCCCACTATTTCACCAACATCCTTTATTTCTCTGCCCCACCATCCTTTCAGACTAGTGCATCCTCTAATCTTGAGACTTTTTAAGAATGGGAAGAAGGACCTGGATGAAGTAGATAAGTGGTCACCTCGGTCCCACTCCCTATCCCTATTTGAAACAAACTCTAGAGCTGACAAATCATAAAGTTCAAGATTCTGAAGAGAAGATAAATGGTGCAATGGCGCCAGATATTTGCATTCTTTAAAACCTGCAAGTCTCAATCGAACAAGATCAGTGAGAGAAGAAAGCCAATTAGGAGGAAATGTCTCACCAGGATAGGAATTCACTTCTAAGGCTTTCATATTTTGATGTGGTGGCTCTAAGCACTCCAATGCTTCTTTAGCGTTCCCGATCGTATCTTGTTCTACTTCCCAATTCAGAACTAAGGACTCAAGATGTTCCTTGTTCTTCAAACATTGTGCAGCTCCTGATTCGCCAAGTCCCTTAATCTGAATGATTAAACCTCCACGCAAGTTGTTGAGCTTGCCGAGTTCATCAAATCCAGCACTTTCACTTGATTGCCTGGCTGCCACTACAAACATGTCTAATGTTTGAAGTAATGTCAATTCACCAATTCCATGAGGCATATGAGTCAACTCACAACAACCATCAATCTCAAGATGCCTCAAAATGGTAAGATTTTTTATATCTACAGGCAAACTTACAAGACATTCACAATTAGAGAGGATTAAAGTATGCAAATTATACAACTCTGTTATGGAATTTGGAAGCTCCTTCAATTTGTAAGATGAGAGATTAAGATATCTAAGATGCTTTAGTTTGCCCAAGCTATTTGGCAAAGTCTCCGAATCAATTCTGAAACTCAATGCCCGCAAAAGCTTTAAGTTTGACAAAATGTCATTGCAATCGGATGAAGTCAAACTTTCAAACTCATCATCATGTAAAATAAATGTTCGCATCTTTTTTTGTTCCAACAATTGTGTTTTAATTTGGCCTAAACAATCATATTTCAAACCAAAAACATGACGAACTTTTTCAAAAGATTTTTCTGCAATATTTTCATCTAATATTTTTATACTCTTACCAGCCACTAAACTTGCAAGATCATGCATGAGATCGTGCATTTTACAGGATTTTGCAGTTCCTAACAACTTATCTCGTTCAGCTTCTTGGAAAAAGCACCCTGAAAATAAAATCGTAAAATAGTCGTACCCAATTTCTTCTAGTTGTTTACTACTCCCTTCATGTTTAATAATAAAACCATGTGCCATCCAAAGTTTTATTAGTTGTTGAACATCGATCTCATAATCCTTTGGAAATAAGCTACAGAAAGCAAAACAATGTTTCAAATGTGATGGGAGATTATCATAACTTAACTTAAGCGTTGGCAAGATGTTAGCTTGATTTTCATAATCTATTTCTGCAAGTTTAGTGTCCCTAAACGACTTCCACTGGCTTTCAAGGTTTTGCATGGGCTGTTTCGTAGACAATAATCTCCCTATTGTCTTTATAGCAAGAGGAACTCCTCCACACTTTTTTACTATACCCTTTCCTATTTCTACGAGGCGATGGTATTGAGCAGTTCGTTCGTAATTTCTCTCCCAAAATACCACTCTCTCAAACAAAGCCCAAGACTTGTGTTCATCTAGACCATCTAACATATATGTTTCGGTAGAATGAACGATATCTGCAACCTCTTTACTCCTAGTAGTTATTAATACTCTACTTCCCTTTGCACCTACTTTTAAGAATGTGCTTAGCTCATCCCATTTTTTACCATCCTTATTCCAAACATCATCTAATACAAGAAGGTATTCCTTACCTTCTATTTTTTCCCTAAGCTGATTTTGCAGCTGCTGCAAATCCAGGTTTTGATCTGGACTTGTACCAGTTACAGACCTAATAATTTTTTGAACAATTAACCTTAAATCAAAAACATCAGAAACACAAATCCAATACGTTTGTTTCTCAAAATGTTTTTGGATTTCCTCATTATTGAATACAAACTTAGCTAGCGTGGTTTTTCCTAATCCGCCGATACCAACTATGGAAACTATGGACACGTTTTCTTTATTTTCGCTGTCATTGTCTAACAGAAGTTTTATTATCTTATTTTTATCGTCATCCCTCCCAATCACTTCCTCATCAATTACAAATGAGTGAGTCTCCCTCTCACTCATTTTAGAGGGACCACGCGTCTCTTCAGAATTGCGCTTATCTAATTGAAGAAAAACCTTATCGGTTTTAATCTCTTCTAGAGTCTCCCTAATTTTCTTAAGTTTCTTAGCCATTTTATATCTGAAAAAAAGCTGGTTTGATGATCTAGAGAAGAAAATGCGTACCTTCCTCGCCTTTTTCTTACCGAAGAGCACTTTGCGCCGAAGGTGTTGGTAATGAAACTCGTCCACCAAGTTATCAGCATCGTAGATAACCTCCTCAAGACGGTCGAGCCACACTTTGACTCCGCTGTCACTCGTTTGCTTCTCCTCCGCATCAAGAAGAACGGCTTCGATTACGGTGAGGGTGTTGTTAAGTTTGCGGAGCTCGTCCTTAACCCCCAACGACAGTTTGATCTTCTTGAAAGGTTCAGAAGCGACGTTTGCAGCGAATCCTGCAACAATGTTGAGGAGTACTCCTTCTGCCATTGATTATTACTCCTTTAAATGGATGGTATGTAGGAATTAAACGAAAAACTCCGATTGGAAATCGGAACAAAATAGTGTTTTCAGAGAAATCAAAACAAAAACAAAAAAAAAACAAAAAACAAAAAAAAATAAAAAGGAAAAGATTGGATCTGCTGTAAGGAAAGGAATGATGGAGTGCTTTTAGTTGAGAGCTATCAAAAGAAGGCAAAGATTATTATGATTGCAGTGTGAGAAAGGGAAGTGAGAGCTACTGTCACTTTTTATAAGAAGAAATATAAGAAATTTTTTATTTAAAAAAAAAAAAGTGTAGCCTTACTATCCGTTATGTTGGGAAATTCTATTTTTTTTTTTTTTTTTTTTAAGGGAACGATTTGATAAATAATTATCCGATGCCTCTTCATTGAAAATTAAAAAATAAAATAAAATAAAAAGAAAAAGAATTATATCCGTTGGAAATGCTGAATGTTTGAATTGTTGTTGTAAAGTGCAAAAGAGAAAGAGGAAAAGACAAAACGTTATTAATTGCACTATACATGTCAAGGGACCCACATCTTAACGTTATTGGCTTCAATTATAGTATGTCTGAATAAAGGTTACCCATCACATGTCCTAACTGCTCATCCTTTACCAACTTTTTTTTTTTTCCATTTGAACTGTAGAAATATAGTAACTATTTTTTGAGGTGTAGTCATTATTGAATTGATGAATTCCCATTAGTGGGCTCACTTGTAGCTTTACCGGAATATTTGTCAAAATGACAATAACCTAAAAAATTAAAATTAATAAAATAACTTTCTTTCATCTTGATACGAAACGATCGATTAAAATATCAGTCGTTTTCGACCGTTCCAATACGTTAATAAAAGTTTTTAGAAGATTATTTAATTAAAAAAATAATTGAATCATTTTCCTAATTGACTCAATTTTATCTTATGGGTGCTTTTACTATAAGAGTTCTATTTTGTACTATGCTTAAAAAGAATTAGATTTTTATCTTAAAATGTTACTCACACATTTATTATTGTCTTGAAGATTTACGAACTTGGATTTCTTTTTATACTTAGCACATCCTGACAAGATATGTTCTTTTTGGAGTTGCGCTCGATTGAGATTTTTAGACTTTAATATCCTTGATATTTGAGGCTTATAAGGGATTGATGCTTTTCTTTGTCGTCATATCCAATTCTTAAATTGAAAAATAAGAAGAGATAGCAATGTCAGAGAAAAGAGAGGGAGAGAAAATGGGGAAGGTGGGGCAAAATAAGTTTTTCTTTAAAAAAATTTTAAAAAAACTTAATGATTACTAATATTGTTGATAAGGTGTACCCATCAGGGTTCTGTGTTGTACTTGTACACATGAAATTAAAGTGAGTTTTTACGATTGAGCTATATAGAAATGCTATTTTCTTAGCTGAAAATATACATATTCTTTTTGGCCAATGTACAATGGAGTAAAAAAGGAGATGGAAGAAGATGTAGGAGAGATTTTAGAAAGGAAAATTAAATATCAAGTTGTTCAGGGTGTTAAGAATTATATTAGGATTATGTTTATGGGATAATTATTAGGATTATTTATTTCCTTCATTTGTAAGGATAAATTATTTATTTTGTTTAGTTTGGTTTTTATTGTTTACATAAAGGTCTATATATGTAAAATTTCTTTTTGATGTATTTTTATTAAGCAATTGCAATAATGTAAAATCCTAGCATACGTTTCTCTGTCTTCTTTTTTTTTTTTAAATTTAATTTTGCAATGGGTATTCTCAAGTAAAATATGTTTGGTTGGAGGTAGAGAGACGGAGGAAGAGAGTTATTTCTTATTTGATTGGAAGAATGAAATGAGAGAAATGTCAGAAAATTATAAAATTTTTAAAAAATTTATGCAGGATAATAAATTTTCAATAGAATAAAATTAGAAAAATATAAAGTTTTTAAATATAATTATAAAAAGAATTCATTAAGAGTTAAAATCTCTCAATCGGTCGTCGATAGCTCTGCTTCTAATCGACGTTGCTCTGCTACGTTCCATCAAAAGACAGAGGAAAAGACAAAACGTTATTATTGTACACGTACCATATATGTGGGAGACCCACATCATAACGTTATTGGCTTCAATAAGAGGGTCTGATGAATAACGTTACTCTGCCATACGTCCAACCAAAGAAAAGCAATAAAGAAACAAACTAAGCCATGTGAGTGACTTCATTTTAGAGAAGAATAAAGAAACAAAAAAATATTGAATAAAAATAATAATAATAAATAAAAAGCATAGTCGTAGGCTAACAGCCGATCAACTACTAACTCTGTAACTTGATCACAACTATTATTTTTTAATTTGGTAAGTTCATATTTTATATTGACTTGGTCACTACTAGCCGTTGGCATATCCAGCCAATTTTTCTTTTGTTTCATTATATATATATATATATATATATATATATTCTTTTAATGCAAGTAACCATTGACATGCATATTTCATTATTTTAATCTAACTATCATAATTTTTTGAACATAATGTGATTTATAATTGCTACTTTCCTTCTAATATTTAAAGATCTCGAACTCTACACTTTGTGACTAAATCAGGTGAATAATTGTGTACTAACACTCTCCTTATAATTGTTTAAATTGAAATTAACCGTTAGTTTCTTATGAGAAAAGTTGGCATATTTTATTATATATTCGAAATGTGATTCTACATTTTAATTTGACAGTCAGCCATTAATTTCGTTTTGTTTATCTTTTATTGGAGACTGTTGAATTATAAGAATTGTTGCCACTATTTATGAGGACGGCCATGCCATGAAATGAACAAGAGAATAACCAAAGAAACCAAAAAATAAAATAAAAGAAAATTGTGGTCATTGGTTAATTAGCCAATCAACGATGGCATAAACATAACAATAATAACTAGCCAATCAATCATTAGCTGTGTTATTATTTTTTTTTTGAAGATGGAGTGTGTGGGATTAAAACTTTACATCTCTTATTAAATAATTTTTTCCGTTTAATTTGCAAAAGCATATTACTTTATTTATTTGAAGGAAATACCAGTACTTTTTTTTTTTTTTTAAGTCTAAAAGGATTAGCCGTTGGCATCTCTCATATGGCGCACACGCACAACAAGGCCTTTATATTCTATATGTTATTAATATTGTATTATTCTACTACTGCTTTTACCCTTGTAAGAACTACTAGTACAGTTAGCACATACACGCACATAACAAGGCATTTAAAACTTTTATTATTAATACACACAAATTGTTAGCCGTTGGTTTCTTAACTTATTTTATTTTGTTTTGTTTTATTTTATTCTATTTTTTCCTCTCTCTTTTTTTGAGGAAGTTGCCGTTGGCATGCCCCCACTATTTAATATAAGAGTACTGTTTTAATCATGATCGAATAATTTACGGCACAAAATTCTGAATTTAATGAGAAAATTATGATGTAAATTCTATGAAATTCAAGTGTGTGTGTATATATATATTTTGTAAATTTTAAGTGCACCTGATTATCATGCATGATATATAGGTAAATTATGTAATTATATTTATTCGAATAACTTTTATGTTATGCGATTTGTAGGAAACTTAGAGAATTTTCAAAGATGCAGTCACATACAACGTGATTTCTTAATTTCCAAACACATTACTAAATACATTGTGTTTCAAAGATTGGGAGAACTGCTAGCTAATGCATCCGACTCCACGGGTAACTTGGAGACTAAGCAAGAGATCGCTTTGGCTTCAGCATCTCTAGAACATAGAATAGCAGCGAACGACATAGCCAATGCAGCCATACTAATCGTTGGATGAGTCCCGAATGATAGTTCGAATACCGACTTGGCTGGTTTCTACATGAAACTTTCATCTTGTAGCATTCTTCCGATGGGGGACTCCGCTTTCGGACAAGATTGTCCCAATGAAGAACTAGCTTGTGTAGCTTGGTGTTCGGACCATGAATTTCTCTGTTACGCTGATCTTAAATACACCACAAGTGGTCCGCCGACCACTCCTTTTTTTTTTTTTTTTTTTTTTTTTTTTTGTATCTCTGTTTCGAAAAGGGAAGGCAGAAATATCCATGCATAGAAAATTGTTGATTTGCTTGAAATTAAGGCCTGAAATCTCTAACGTGCACAGAACAATGAGTAAGTGGCTGGCCACAAGCAGTTTCAGTAAAACACAAGACAACCGACTAATGGAGTTCACTGCAGCATCACTACCAATTAAGCTAACAAGCTTTGCATAACTTTTTTTTTTTTTTTTTTTCGTTATTTTCTTTTCTGAAAAAAAAAAAAGAAAAAGAAAATGAATCAGACAAGCATCTGTAATTACACTCTGAATTATATGAGGCAAGTAAAAAGAAAAACAAAACAAAACAAAACAAAAGAGGTAATCGTAGAGCTACCGAGTAATCAACCAATAGAAACTCACCAGTCATGGATGCATATTTGCCATCTCATATTTCGACACGACAGTGTATCTTTCTCTTCCCATCATAATATCTAACCTGAAATTAGTGTTCGAAAGCAAGTGATATTTTGAGTCCAAATAGAGTGTCACAAATTATAAAGGTTTCCATCAAGTAAGGATTTTTCTAAAAGAGGAGAAAAGGAAAATGGTAACAGGAAAGACGTGAAAAATAAGATAAACATTTGGACATGGTGAAACATGGACCTGTGCAGCGTATGTTTTTCCTTCCGGCACGAACCTTGAAGCTTTCCATTATAACCAAGCTCATCTACTCTCAACATCAGACATTGCGGATTTAACAAGTGGATTTAACAAGTCGATATATATTATAAGTATATAGATTTAAAAAAAAACTTTAAACATCCCAACTAGGTTGGCACCCATTAAAATTCCCATCCCACACCAAGCCCCCCCACTCAAATTTATTGATTGAAAAAATGAATACAAACACTTCAGGGGAAAAAAAAAATGTCACATAGGCTTACAAATCCAAAATGGACAGAAACGGAAAACGAAAAACATTACTAAAACACCTAAGCCAACATAAAGATGCTTATGATACAAGAAATCATAGGATCTAATCCTTAGTTAAGGATGCCTCGTTAAAACCTCGAAAAAAAAAGGGGAAGATGCAGTACTTGTAACTTTACCAGATTATTTGTCAAAATGACAAGTGAAAGGGAGGGAAAAAGGGGAAGGTGGGGCAAAATAAGTTTCTATCATTAAATTTTTTAAAAACAAATTTTTTTTACGATGAATAGTGAGTTTTTAAGATTGTGCCTTATAGAAGTGCCATTCTTTTGGCCTATGTATAGTTGAGTGAAAATGGGAGATGAAAGAAGTTGTAGGATTTGAAAAGGAAAATCAAATATTATTAATTTATTTAGAGTGTTGAGAATTATATATATATATATATAATTTTTTTTGAAATGGAAAATTTCATTTAATTCAAAATAGATAAAAACCCTTAAGGAAAACCGGTACCATTGGTGCATTCTGATAATGCATAAAGGGAAAAACAGATGTCTCGACATACCAACATCGAGCACGCATTAGGCTCATTTTCAACAATTCCTCTACAATCGATGGAAACTCCGGATTAATTGAAAGGCTACCAACTGTTGCACCGAGGCCACCACTAAATCCGTCTAGATCCATATCTAACAAAACTAAAACACTGCACAGACTCAGATCTGACGTGTAACAAACCAATTCGGAAAGTGGGAAACCACCATTGTTATTACAAACTATAACATAATACAAAACACTAAAGTATTAAACCTAAAAGGCGAAAACAAAGACACTATTATTAAAATTAAAATCCCATAATAAACTAGGGAAATCTCATCGCCACAAGTATAATAATCGACTACAACTCGGCCATTGTACTTGCCAAGACCAAACTAAACAAAGTCATTGAGAAGAAATTTGTCACTGAGAGACCAAATACCCAACAAGTCCTTGTCTTCTACACGCTATATCCATCCAAAAACAACTTTGAATAGCCGTGCCGTAACCCATTTATCCTTCTTATGGTGATGAGATCTCCACCACACGGATCGGGAATTCGGAGGCCAGCCTGAAGGCACCGCTGAACTCAGCCCAAAAAGAGGAGAGGCAAGACTGCAAAATCCTAGAGCAGAGAGAAGTTTAGAGAGAAAGAGAGACTCTTATTAAGAATTATATTAGGATTACAGTTATATTAGGATAGTTATTAGATTTATTTATTTTCTTTATTTGGAAGGGTAAAATTGGTGGTTCCATTGACACATCATTCTTGACTCTTCACACCCTTTATTAATTAAATTATATAATTACAAAAACAATCCTAAAACAAAATGACATAAAAGGGCAATAATAATAGACTTAATTGCATAAATGAAATTCTATCAAAAAGGAAATTCAATTATATATATATATTTTTCTTTTCACACAAACCCACATATCAAATTCCTAAATAAATAACTTAAAAATAATACTTCTTTGAAATCTATTATAAAAATCCTAAGTTTCATCCTAGTTTTATTCTTCAATGAGTAGTCCAAAAAATTTTGAGTTATGTTAAATGTTGTAGTTTTTTTTTTTTTTTTTCTATACTTTTATGTCGCGGTTGATATTTTTTTTGTACACGTATTTCTTTTTATGTATTGTTCCTTGGCTTTTTTATTTTTTATTTTTTTGGTTCTATATCTTTGTTCTTCGGCTTTTTCTTTAATTTATCCGATTTTGTTCTTCGGCTTTTTCTTTAATTTATCCGATTTTATATGCCGTTTTTCTTTCATTAAATATGTCAATATATATATGAATATATATATTTTTAATTTTTTTTCTTGCAGAATTGATATTTTAATCTATTATATATATGTATGCATACGTCCTCGTCCAAACTGCCTAACATACGTGTTTTGGTAGAATTAACAATGTGTGCAACTGTTCTACTCCTAGTAGTTATTAATACTTTACTACCCTTTCTACCTAGCTTTAAGAATGTTTTTAGCTCATTCCATTTGTTAACATCTTCATTCCAAACGTACTCTAAAACAAGAAGGTATCTCTTACCTTCTATTCGTCCCATAACCTTACTTTTCAATTGCTCCAAAGAAAGGTTTGATCTAGGCCTGTTTTGGTTACAGAGCTAATAATTTTTCCCAAAGGTGATCTCAAATCAAAAGAATCAGAAACACACACCCAAAACATATGTTTGTCGAAATGCTTTTTGATTAACTCATCATTGAATACAAACTTAGCTAATGTGGTTTTTCCAAATCCTCCAAAACCAACCAAGGAAACAATGGACACATTTTCTACAGTTTCAACATTGCTATCTAATGAAAGCTCTATTATCTCCTTCTTGTCACCATCCCTCCCTATAACTTCATCATCAATTACAAATGAGTGAGTCTCCCTCCAGCTCATTGTGGAGGCGACACGTGTCTTTTCAGATCGCTCATTTAACTTAAGAAAAGCCCGATTAGCTTTAATCTCATCTAGTGTCTCTCTAATTTGTTTGATTTTCTTAGCCATTTTATATCCAAAAACAAGCTGGTTTGATGGTCTTGAAAAGAAAATGCGTACCTTTCTTACCAAAAAGCACTCTGCGTTGTAGTTGTTGGTAACGAAACTCGTCCAGCAAGTGATCAGCATCGTAGACAACCTCTTCAAGACGGTCGAGCCACACTTTGACTTGGTTGTTGATCTCTATCTTCTCCTCTGCATCAAGAAGCACAGCTTGGATTATGGAGAGGGTGTCATTAAGTTTGCGGAGCTCGTCCTTAACCCCCTAAGGACACTTTGATCTTTTACAAAAGAAGGCAAAGATTATTGTGAGAAGGGAAGAAATAACTATTGCCCACTATTTATAACAAACTAAAAGCCATGTGCGTGTGACCATTTTATAGAAGAAGGAAGAGACCAAAAATATAGAATATAACCGACAAACCACTAACTTTATTTGTTTATTTTTTGTTGGACTTTTTTTTTTTTTTTTAAATTACTTGAATGTGGTTTCTGGTTTCTGGTTTCTAGCCGTTAGCCAATTTTTATATTTTGTTTAAAGGGGGTCGCCGTTGGAATCTCCCATACTTTAGGGTTTGTTTGGCATTTACACTCATTTTAAACTAAACTGTACTTTTTTCATCATGTTTTTTGTCTTTTCTGAAAAAGTTTTTTGTCTTTTCTAAAAAAGTCAACAAAAATTACTATTCAAACTAAAAAATCTCAACTCAACTCAAACTCAATTCATTCACCAAACACCCCCTTAATCTAACTACCTTAATTATCAATCTAAAAAAAAAATGGCTATCATAATTATCGAACATACATTTTATGGTTGAGTCGGGTATAAACTTCTGTAATAATCCTATCATAATTATCGAATATACATTTTATGGTTGATTTTGAACCTATGTAATAATCCTATCATTATAATTGTTCATATTGAAACTAATCGTTGATTTCTTCTGAGAAACGTTGGCATACTTCGTTAAATAATCAAAATTTATGACCAAGTAACCTGTAAATTTAATTAAATAGTCAACCTTTTTATTATTATTATTATTTTTTTTGGCTGGAAACCTGTACCCTCCTTTGTAACTTGCAAATGGTCACTAGCCGTTGTAATATTTATTTATTTTAATAAGATGGAGCAGCCATTGGAATCCCCCATATCCATATGGCACACCCAATAAGGCTTTTAACAGTCTCTCCCAAAAAAAAAAACGGATTCGACAACTAATACTACTACTATATATTATACCCTCAGGAAAAAAAAAAAAAAAAGCCTTTAATATTTTATTTTCAATATTATATTATTCTGATACTCCTACTACATAGAACCGTCGTGTAATGTACCTTCATTACACGACGGTTCTCAGCAAGAACCGTCATGTAATATACAACATTACACGATGGTTCTCGGACAAACCGTCGTGTAATGTAAACAATCAACGAGAAAAACAAAAAAAAAAAATTTTGAAGTAACATTACACGACGGTTCGCTAGAGAACCGTCGTGTAATGTCAACATTACATTACACGACGGTTCACCCGAGAACCGTCGTGTAATGTTACTTCAAAATTTTTTTTTTGTTTTTCTCATTGATTGTTTACATAAAACGACGGTTTAGAGTCGGAACCGTCGTGTAATTACTACATTATACGACGGTTAAACAAAACCGTCGTGTAAAATTCAACATAACACGACGGTTTTGACTCAAAACCGTCGTATAATGTGGCCAATCTGTCGCTCTCTGCAACTGTATTCGATGTTTCGACGATGATTTTAACCGTCGTGTAAAATTGAGATACGACGACGGTTATATTACCGTCGTGGTATCTTCCACGACGCTGGATTACATGACGGTTGCATGACGGATGTGCAACCGTCGTGTAATCCACAATTTTACTAGTGAAACCAAGCAATTTGGGTTAACTTTAATTGTGATAATTCATTACAATAGAGAAACCGAGACAGTGTAGGTAAGATAGTCCAGCACTCCAGCTACTATAAAATGAGTACGATAACCGATAGTCTGATATTACTTATTAAATACTTGTAGCGAACCATCCAACTTTCCAGTTAGTATAACCAGATCATCAAAAAGCAGGCAAACAAATATTACCACACCATTATTTTGGGGCCAAATTTAGCACCAAAAATAGCACAACATTGGAGAGTATTTTCCCTCCCGAAAAGCCAAAATTGGGCAATGGCACATTAGTTTTGCACTGCGTTGTAGATTCTATAAAAATCCAAGAGTTACCATGTGATCAAATCCATATTAACTCACCAGTCATGGATGCAGTGCCACCACATAGTACTGTGTTCTCAAGTAACTGCCAGTGATTATCAGATGATACTGCTGATATACTCGAACAAGCTGCTCAACAATCCCATGTGCCTCTAAACCCAATATAGATGGTTGGAATAAAGCCTCACCGACAGTATATCTTTCTCTTCCAATCGTAATAACCTGAAGTCATATTGTTTGGAAACAAATATTATATTTTGATTCCTGGTAGAGTCTGATTAGGAACAAGATAGACTATGAGGAAGATCAATTTATTAAAAATAGAAACTAGTGTTAGTTTAATTTCCTAAAGACAGACTATCAAAAATCAGAATTGTTATCTAAGCTTGCATTTTGTTTTCCGGTTTGAGATGAAATTTTCAAATTAGGGTGAGTTTGGGGCATGAGTTTGAACTCATAGATTTCAGTTCAAACTAAACTGATTTCGTTTGGTGGTTTGGTTCAGTCCAAACATTCAACTGAACCGTTATACAGTGATCTGAGCATATGGCACTGTTGCCTGTTGACGCCCACGTGCTGAGATTCCCTTCCTTGTTCTCCGAGAGACACAGAGAAGAAGGCATTCCATTGGGCTGGCGATGCAGGGCAGTGAAGAAGCCAACTCTGGCCAGATTCCACGCCAGTCCAAACAAGGTAGCTGGCGTTTTTTTTTCCCTCTCCCCACCTTCAAGTTCGGCTGCTCTCTCCTCAATAATTTTTTCTCTTTCCCCAGCCCATCCATCGACGACTCCTGAGTCCCAACCGTCGGCAAGTCCCGATTCCGGTCAGCCAAACGAAGGTGGACGAAGAACATTCGGCCACCAAACCCACTGGTGAGTTTTTTTTTTTTTTTTTGCTTTCTCTCTCTACTTTCTCTCTCATGTTTCTCTCTCTAGATCACCTTCCCTACCCACCAAAACCCATTTACAGCTTCTGCAATATTAACAATCACAAAAAAATTGAGGAAATCAGGGGCGGTTTTGCAGGAGAGAGAGAGAGATCGAGAGCGAGAGGCCGAGAGAGAGATCGACAGAGGATGGATGCTGGGGCCGATGTCAATCTCGGTCGTGGGTGGCCGATTTACGTTGGCGGGATATCGGGGTTGGGGAGGTTTCCATCGTTGGCTTCGGGAAGGAGGGATGGAGTGGGCTGGTCGGCGGCGAGGGAGGGGGGCCAGATCTGGTCGGCTGGAGCGTCGTCGGTGTCGGGGGGGAAGGGGGGCGCCTGGGCTCGAGCTCGTTAGGGGGGGTCGTCAGCGTCGGAGAAGGGGGTAGATTTGGTTGGGTGGAGCGTCGCTGGCGTTCGATCGCCCGTCGCCAGCCATGGCCTCTGTCGAGCCCACTGCTCGCCGGAGTTGTAGGAGTTTTTTTTTTTTGCTCTGTTTTTTTTTTTTTTTTTTGCTGGAAAGAAAAAATAAGATATATAGACAATGCCTATCAACTTAATTAGACGTGTAGGAATTGTGCAGCATGTGCTCTGTTTTGATTTTTCTAGAAGACGTAAGAATTCGATCAACTTAAATTTTAATACGTCAAATAGATGTTTTTAAATTTTTTTTGTTGAACAATAAAATTATTGGTGATGTCCTAACTCTTTAATCCCAATGGTTATTGAGTAAATATATTGATCAAATCAGTGAAATAATACACAACTAACAGATCCCAAGACTCAAGAACAGACAATATATGATCATGATTTTTCTTATCAAAAACTAGATTTTACGACTCAGCTTTATCAACAATATTTGCATCTTTATGCTATATATTTATTTGGCTCCTTACTCTTATTTTTTAGGTCCTACTTTCGGATTCCATATCGTCGGTGGCATATGCGTCGTAGATTGAGGTCCGCAAAGCAGAGTAGGACAAAAGGCTTGATTACCCACTATTCTCGCGGTAGGAAAGCATCGGTGCGACCCATTGCTTCCTGCCCTGATCCGCCGGCCTCCACCGTTTATTCCTCTTCCGGTTCGAACTCGGTTAACCTGGTAGGCTTTCTCAAACTTGTCGAACAATTGTTAATTTGTGGGAATTTTGAGTTTCATGATTTCAATCTAGACTTGTTAGTAATTTGTGCTAAATTTGTTGCGATACTAAAACTCAGAAATGTTTGGTTTTCCGTTTATTGTCATGTGTTGAATTTCGATGTTCAAGTTGAGTTTAAACTTTTCATACCCAAACATCGTATCCGTATCGTACACGTATAAATTATTATCGTTTTTTTTTAAATATTTTTTTCCATTGTATTCGCTAGATTACGCAAATGCCCCGTAAATCTTCGGGTGAGACGTTTGCTTGGAACCCCGTTAAGGAAAAACGGTTACTGGAAAAATTGGATGACTTCTACTCATCCAATCCCGGCCGACAACCCGCCATGCAGCTATATGAAGTATGGGCCAATGAGTTTAACATCGAGTTTGGTGGCGTTCACGCTCACGGCTCTACTTTATACCAAAAAAAAGAGCGCATGAGAAAAATTTATAAGGGTTGGAGTGTCTTGAAATTCCAGACCGGCCTAGGGTACGATTCTGCCACAGATAGAGTTATTTGCTCAGATGAGACGTGGTAGAGTTTCATCAAAGTAATATTATTTTTCTAATAAGTATTTCATGCTTATTATATTTATTAACCACTTGACTAGTAGAGACGGATGACGTGGCATATCTCATTTTGCAGGATCATCCACTATGCATGCATCTCCGTTACGAGGGCCTTCGCCATAAGGAGTTGCAGTACAACGTGTTCGAGAAAACGCACGCGGCTGGCGCCTACGGTTATGGATCAGTTACGATGGGGGACGGCAGTAATCCATCCGCTGACTACGAGTTCAACTTCGCCAACTCTGAAACACACCCGTCGTTAGAGGAGGACCTAACCCCGACCGCCGATGGGCGGCAGGCCGACACGCGGCAACGGCCCGACGTCGCCGGTCCGTCCCGACGTAGTGGAAGCCTGGGTAAGAGAAAGTAAATGGATGTAACCGATGCGATGGCGTATGAGGCTATGGAGGAAGTCCGAGACTACTTCCGAGGCATATCGCAAACTGGCGGTGGCAGTGAGCAATCAGTCCAAAACGGTGGCCTAGTGCAGTGCATGAACATAATGAAGGGAATGGGTTACTCATCACATCATCAGATGATGATGTGGCACTACTTTGATTCTCACCAACATCTTATGGGTCCATTCTGTCAGGTTGACGACGACCTTCAGCGAGAATTATTGGCTCCGTCATCAACCCCTAGCCGCCGCCAGCTATATGAGTGCTTATGTGTTTATCCCTGTTTGTTTATGTTTTCATTGCTCTTTTCGACAACATTGACACTATTTTTATAAGTATTTGTTCACAGTAAAAAATTTTATAAAAATTGTTGCTTTACGGCTATTTATGTAATTTCACAAAATATTTCGATGACGTAAGTTGATTGGTGTTATAGATTGAAATTGTTATTCGCGACATTTTGCATTAATAGAACCTATAATAGAATGTTAAATTGAGGATAAATGAAAAATTTAAGTTCTGAGTAGTTTGATTATAATTTTTCTTCAATAAAATAAATAAATTTAGTTGATAATATGAAAAAAGACAATAGTTGAGGTGAAAAAATTCCATTTAGTTGGAGTTAAGATAAGTTACCAAACACAAAAGGCAAAAAAATTGGTTAACTCAATTTTTAAACATCCAAACAGGGCCCTTGTTTTTTTTAAACTTTTTAACTCAAACTTTTTCACCAAACAATCAACTCAAACTAAACTTTTTATCTCAAACTTTTTACCAAATACTCACTTTTTAAACTAAACTTATTTTAACTCAAACTAAACTTAAAAATATCAACTTGAACTTGTGCACCAAACATGCCCGTAAATTTTATTAAATTTTCAGAAAAACACAAAAACTAAGATAAAAAAGTACAGTTTAGTTGGAGTTAAATTGAAATGCCAAACGAAACATAAGACTACGTAAAATTACATAGAAGCTTTGTCCATTGATATAACCAACTATAATGTGCTGCTACTCTCCATTTTGTATATTCATAATATTAGAAATATTACGTATATAAAATTTCGTTTGACATCCTCTAACGAGTGACCTATTTTTGAACAAATAATAAATGCGAATTTGTGGGTAATATCCAATATTTAATAACGAATATAGTCTAGTACTATTTCACTCAAGTTTTCTTAAGTGACAATGCATGAGAATATCCTCAATTTTTGCTTATCCAAAATAATAGACTCTATTTCTATGAAATTACTGTTTTTAGTTATTCAAGATATAGTATCCTAATATACCGAGTTTTTGATTTAAGAAAATAAGTGCACCCACTAGTAAATCAAATATACAAGACATGTGAGTACACTAATCACTTAGGTTTAATGTGAATCCATAAATCGGCCATTAAGTGATAGAATGTAAAGTTTTTTTTTTTTTTTTTTTTCATTTTTAATGGAAATCAAATTTTTAATAATTAACTTATTTAAATATCGCGGTTATTTTCAACGTATTAATAATACATTTGGTGTTCTTATTTGTAATCACCATTGTAATAATTCAAGATAAGATCATTTCATACATTAGGAAAATAGTCAACACCATAATCTTATCAAAATAGATTGCCAAGTTTGAACTTTACATTTATACTAAGTTCTTAAAACTATATCTTAAATACATAAACGCCTCATCTAAGTTGTCAAGGATCTTGGTAAGTATTCGATACTTGTGATACTTTTACTCGTAGTTATAATAATAATTACTGTTAATTAAATAATAATTTGCATTAAATTTATAACACTAAAATAGTAGGATTTACAAATATTAATATTTTAAAGAATCTATCCGAACATCCTCTCTCTCTCTCTTAAGCTTTCTCAAGCCTTCTCATATTCAATTCTCAAATCTATGTAATGAAATCTAACCCATTATATATAGTGAATGCAGCTCTCACATAAAGAGTGATCCAATTCTCAATTCGTGTATCGATTAATAATTATGCACCTTATTTAATTACTCATACACATCTAGATCATCAACTAAATGTAAAGAATCACACTAAAATCGATTAAAAAGCTAATTGAATACCTCTCTTACAATGTCAAGATTGAGTCATTGGCCGTCAATACAAATTCAATTGAAATAAAGTATAAAAAGAACCTACTATATTTAATCCTTCCAGATAGAGAGATTTTGAGAGAGAAAAGTTATGATATACTTGAAATATAATTTATGGTTTCTTGTTTAACCTCATCTTTAAACATGTATTAATAAGTAGGTAAAAAATTGTAATCGTTCGATAACTCATTTTCTCTAATCTCTCTTCTCCTATTTATGCCAAAAAAAAAAAAAACAAACAAAAAAACAAAAAGTAAACTACTTAATTTTCAATCATTCTTAATTTTCTATCACTTATATCTTTGCTCTCCATTTATTTCTCTCCAGCATACAGAACAAATGTTGGAGAAGACATTTTTCCTCACAGAGACAGGCCTTGTTGGCGATCCACCTGTAATTATAAGAGGAGGATGAGAGATCGCTAATGAGGTTTAGAGTGAGGATAAAAATAATATATATTAGTTGATATATGGTATGTTATTCCTAATCTTGATTTTTTTTAAAGAGGTAATTATGATCTCAATATTGTTATTTATACATGTTTTTGTTGAAATTTGATTCGTTTAATTAGGGCCCATTTGGGGCAACGTTTTCGGACTACAAATATGCCATCTGGATCTAAAACTCCACATTTAATGTCAAACTTTCTCTCTCTTTTCTCTTTTCAAAAAACTCAAATTTTAAAAGCACATAATTTTCTCATTTCAAATCAAAATGAGATGATTGTTTTATCAAAATGCTTGCAATGATGAGACGAACAAGACAAGATTCATTTTGTATATTTATTTCTGAACACATTTTAATTTTTTGCACTATTTTTTTTATATCAAGTGGAACTTTTCCAAAAGTCTTCCTCCAAACACACATTTCCATCTCCAAAAATACAGTCTCTAGACATCCCCCGAACGGGGCCTTGGAACATTGAATTTGAATTTAATTCAAATAAATTTCAACTTATTGAAATTTTTGTAAATGATAGATATCATAAATAACGAGTATGATGGTATGAGGAAGATTCCTTAACTGGTATTCTCTGACCTCATTTCTACCTTTGTTTAAGCAGGAATGAGGTCGGAAAACAACCGTCGATTCCAACCAGTCCTGTCTTGTTAAGGATGGCAATGGGGCGGGGCAGGGTTTCCTATCCCCATCCCTGCCACAAAAATCATCCTCATCCCTGCTTAAATAGAAGTGGGGCCAGAGACGGGTATTCCCATTTGGAGGGGCTTTTCTCATACCCGCCCGTTCCCTATCTATTATAAATATAAATTTTAAAATGTAACAAAGTGAAAGCAAACAATAAAGTATAAATGAACCATAAAATTTTGTTAAAAACCAAATATTTCATAAACAAACCAATTTCTAAATATATGCACATAAAATCTTAAAAATAAAGCTATTAAAAATCTCATAAACACGTTACAAATTCTTAAAACTAAGCCATTATAAAATATTTAAGCTAAAAAAAAAAACTTGAAACTATAAAAAATAAATATAAAATTATCATTTTATCTGTTTCTCATAGTTTTAATATTCATTTTATGGATACACACATTTTTAAAAATAATTTTCATATTATATTACATACTTATAAATGTATATGAAATCACACATATACATACATATATATATATATATATATATAAGGACATGGGCAGGATGAGGAGTGCTTTCTTATTCTTCGCCCCGCTAAGTTTCGGGGATAAGATTTCATACCCATCCCCATACCCATCCCCATTCCTGAATTTTATCCTCCATCCCTACCTTATTCGGGTCAAATCCCTACCGGGTCCATCCCCGCAGAAAATATTGTCTTCGTTATGTCCTGTTTGTCTTATTGTCATCTCATAAATCCCTTATATGTATGTCCTTATCAGTAATTTCGTCGCTCCACCATTGTTCGATTAATTTCACCACCCCCTCCAAACCTTTCCCGCCCAAAACTCCCTCCCTTTCTCTCTCTCCATTTTTCGTTTTCATTTTTCCCTCCCTCCCTCTCTCTCTCTCTCTCTCTCTCTCTCTCTCTCCTGTTTTTCTTTCTCTCTTCTCTCGCATTCCCATTCACCTGCAAAGAACTCCCAAATTCTCAAGGGTTTCCCTTCTTCTTCTCCAACCTATGCCGGACCTCGGAAACCTAACTTTCTCGGCTGCTCTCACCGTCACTCGGTGTCCTCCCACCCACAAATCCCTCGGCGATCCGCCCGATCCCGGCGCCGTCAAAGCCGTCGGCGTCGACTGCAATTGGGATCAGAATTTTTGCATTCCGTGTCCGAATCGGAGCGAGCTCAGAAACAGCGGCGAAGTTAGGGTTGCGCGGCAGAGCAAAGTCGGAGTGAAGGTGAACCACCACCACCACCACCACCACCACCGGGCCAAGAAGGCTTCCCATGCGAAGAGTTTGGAGGACCATGTGAGAGATTGGGTTGGCAGGAAGAAGGAATCGGGAGCTCCCGAGTCTCGCTGCTTTCTGCCGTTCCTTGTCGGCGGGAAGAAAATGGTGCGTTTTCTTGCGTTTTGTCTGGTTGCTTAGAAAATGTCGGAAAGTAGAGGAAGAGAAAAGAATTTCGAATCTTGATGTCTGAAATTCTTCATCTTTCGATGTTTTACCAGTAGAGAAAGAGAAAAATTCTGTTTTTTTTTTTCTTGTATTTTTTTTCTTCAAAGGAATTTTTGTTGTCTTTTGTTTGGTTTGTTAGAAAATGTAGGAAAAATAGAGAAAAAGAAAATACTTTGGATCTTGAGGTTTGATATTGTTTACATTTTGGTGTTCTGTGAATATAGAAAGAGCTTTATGATGGTTGAGTGTAAAATATATGTTTCTTGATTCATGTTACTCTTTAGTTGTTTGGTGACTGTCTAATGAAAACGTCCGAAAATGGCGGAAAATAACAGACTTTTGGGATCTTGGGGTTTGAAATTGTCCATCTTTTGTTGTTTTGTGAATTGTGAGCAGAGACAGATGAATTTTACGTTCGTTTAACATAAATGTTACGTTTCCAAACTTTTACTTTAACTAAATTATGTATTTGGACATTGTCATTATGCTGAACCTGTTTGTGGGGATAATGTTTCATTATTTTTAGGTGTTTTAATCTTTCTATTTTAGCACGGTCGTTGAAATCTAAAAAATTTGGATGAATTATTTGACATCGTAGGTTCCTTGAAATCCTATCAGAAGGTTAAAGTTAACCTTGGTTTATTTTTCCATGAAAGCTTACTGAAATGAATTTGCTAAGGTTTTGTCTATCTTTGGACATTTTTGTCACTGTTTTGAACACCATTTGAGTCGGAATTAGGATTTGAATCAGTTATGGATTTAACTAATCACCATTGATTTCATTATTCTCTGTAGCTTATGGATTAAACTTGATTTTTCAGGTTGGCTGTCTTGTTTGCCGTTCTTTTATCTACCCAGGAGAAGGGGTATTCTGCTCTGTTCGTGGCTGCCAAGGAGTCTATCACGCAACATGTGTGAAGGACAGGCTAGGAATCTGTAATCTGAAAAAGTTCAAGTGCCCACAACATGTAAGTGTGTACTTGAGACGAGGACTATTAATAATTTTTTGTTGGTAAACATGTTGGTTTCTTTCTTTCTTTCCATTATTGTTCCTTGAAAGATGATTTATTAATTTTTTTTTTCCATATTGAAATCTGTAGTGTTTAATTCTTTCTTGAAGATAAATTAATTTACTAGTTCTTGAATTTACTTAATAGTTAATTGATCTTTGGTTAATCAAGAGTCATCATAGTCGTGGACGGAAAATCTGGTTTAGGGCATCATAATTAGTCGGGCAAACTCTTATTAAAGTTATGTTTCTCGTAATTACAGTTCCTCTTTCCATTATATTACTATTTTCTAAGTCTCATATGATTTGTAAGGAGTGTTGAACCTTGCTTGCTATGTTTCTTGTTCATTCAATTTTTGATTAGTGAGCTTTGGGAATTCTTGTTTCCCAGAATATCCATGTAGAATAATTTTAACTTATACGGTTTCTTGCCTCAATTGCATTATTTTGCTGGATAGGTGTGCTTCATTTGCAAGCAGAAGTTAAATTGGCGGTGTGTGAGGTGCACAGTTGCATCGCATACTAAATGTGCACCATGGCCAGACGAAGTGAGAGATTTGAAAGACCAGCCTGGGCAAGCTGCTGTTTGTTGGAGGCATCCTACTGATTGGCGGCTCGATGGGAAGGTTTCTTCTTTCCTTCATTAGTAATGTCTTTATTACTTCTGAAATATCAATATTCTAAGGACCAGTATAATAATAAACGCTTGAATGGTTTATCAAAAGCATTCCTTACGTTACGTACTTTATGAGCTTATCGTATCATGATGTCTTTTTTTTTTTTTTACCCTCCTCAATTTTTTGTCTGCTAAATCAGTGTGATCAACACAAGTGCCCGTGCCCAGTTAACTATGTTAGCATATGGACTAACAAAATTTATTTTCCATATATTTCTCTGTTCCTGGAGATTTTTTTTTGGGGTCCTTTTTTCCAATATTGTAGTTCTTCTATTAGAGAACCAAGAAGCTACGAACGGAATAATTGTAAAGAAATACATGTAACCTATGAAAATTCCAATACAATCAAAAAAATAGATTTGGTAATTTATACCCCTTTCTTGTAATTGCATTGAAAGACCCTAGATGAATGAATCAAAATAAGCCTTTCCCTTGTTATTTTGTTAAGAAACTGAAACTTTAATCTGAATAAGAAAGCAAGAGTAACACTTCCTTGTGCAAAACTGTGATGAAATTAAGAGATTGAGCGTCTTGGAATTTGTTTTGAAATCTGTTAGTTATGGGAATCGATACGTTGAACTGCTAGTTTTTGGGCTTCTTTTTGTTATCTATGATGAAATAAGGGACCAAATGCTTTTGAGGTTGGCAATATGATTTTAAATTTCGTTTCTTATGATTAGATTGATATGTGTTATTTTCTTTGTTGAAGTTTTATTTTTCGTCTGTATTTTTCATTGATTAGGCTTGATGACAGGACTGATCTATCTGTTGAATGAGCAGAATGCAGCTTCAACAAGCAACATAGAGGTCAGATTTTGTTATAAGTTGTTATCTGCACTTTTAAGTATAAATATTCATGTTAGACTTGACATGCAATGTTTTTTGGCGGGCAAAAAATCTGACACATTATCAGTTACTGTATTGCTTTCTTTCCTTAAATTGTAACAAGTTCATGGCAGGATTTTTTTTTAAAATTTTTTAAATTATGATATACAAGTTGTTTCTAATGTCTATAAGCCAACACGACTGCTAGAGTTAGTATCCACCATAAAATCCTACCTGATTTCTTGTTCCGCATCGTATCTTCTCTCCACTTATTTCTCTGATATTAGAGAGCTATGAAAAAATATTCTCGTATTTTTTCTATTGTGTTTTGGAAATATAGAAGTTAAAAAGCCTAGTCATCCCTGACTTAGTCTATTTTTGCTATTTTAGGAGATTTTCTGCCGATTGCCTCTGCCTTACACTGATGAGGAATTCAAGATTGAGTTTACATGGAAAGACACAGAAAATAAGATGGAGCCTCCTCCATATGTGCACATTAAGAGAAGTATCCTTAGCATGTATTTATTATATTCTGATTAAGAAAATGTGATTGGTAGCTCAAATATTCAACCATACACATTTATTGAAGGACTGGCGATCAGTAATATTGAAAATAAATTCACACAGTTCATTTTCAATGTTCTAATTTTGGCTGGTAATATTTGGTTACTAATCATTTGTCATCATGTTCATAATTACAATGGACACGAGCCTTAACAAAATGTAGATATTTACCTTGTTAAGAAGAAGCGTGATGATGCTGGTGACGGAACTGGTTGCACGAGTTGCAGCTCGACCTCTGAATGCTCTCAGGATTGTGTGTGCAGGTACGTTTGAATTAAGATCCGGATTCGGGAGTACTCATAAGTAGTGCATGTGTTTGCCCAGGATTTGCAAAATTCGGTATTGAATTTGGTGTTGGAAGGGGATTTAAAGTCAAAACTACAAATTCACAAATTAGGGACCTGGCCATGAATAAGCCACAGTAAAATATGCCATAAAACATGGTCGATCCCTCCCTAATGTTAATTCCTTCCTATTCCTCCTCTCTTCTTTGGGGTTCTTTTGGTTTACCAACTCTAATCTAAAAATTCCTATTCAGTTTTTGTTTTTTTCTGAGAAGTCAACTTATTTCTTAACTAGTTTTTGAAAAGTCAATTAACTCCAACTTAAAATTCCAACTCAAGCCGGCTATTAATCTCTCTTTTTTTTATTGCTTTCTGTGATTAAGGATTGTCAGCATTTTGTCTTACTTGCCAATTTACTGTGTTTCAAGTCCTTTGCCCTTCCTTTGTTGTGCTGTTTAGCCTCTACTTTACCGTAACTGTGTCTGATACCGCTCGTTTGAAGTTTTATTGTATCTATTCCAGCTGCTTCATCATTATGGTTTGTTAGGATACTGATTCGTAACATATATACATCTAATAGGGTTCAATGCATAAGTTGCTCAAAGGCTTGTCGTTGCTCAGAAAATTGCAAGAACAGGCCTTTTCGTAAGGATAAGAAGAGCAAACTTGTCAAGGTGAAATTATTACTTTGAAAGTGCATGACAATCTTACTCAACTTTTATCACTTTAGCAACTTTCTTTCCTTTCTTGAACCCCTGGTTCTAAATTATTCTCTTACAAGTTCATTTCTCGACAGACCGAACATTGTGGTTGGGGAGTAGAGGCAGCTGAACCTATTAACAAAGACGATTTTGTTATCGAGTATATTGGTGAAGGTATTTTTGTTTCATTTCCAGGCATATTATTCCCAATACCGAACGTTGAAGCATTCAATTTATCTGTCTAACATTTTCTCTAGTTTTGAGCTTTGCTAAATTATCAGAAGAGAAATCTTTCTTACAAAGCTGTGGCCTAGGATTTCATGCCTTCTGTTAGCACGTCATGTTATATCCGATTATATAGGTGATATGATAAAATCCTTTGTTAAATCAAATATTAAAGGCTACATTGGTTAGAATTTCTGCCTTTGACATGAATTATTGTTTGCCCTTTGTCGGCTTTATAATTTTTGGCAAAATAAGTTAAATTTTATGCTGTAAGATACTCAAGTAATTAAAACTATTTTTTGCTTTTGGTTGATGTGCATATAATTTTTCCATACGGAACAATACTTCTAGATAATTACTATACATGGAGCCTGCTTTGACAAGTAGTGAACTAATAAGAAAAGCTAAAAGAATCATGGTTTCTTCAGTTTAGCAAAAGTGTATTCCAGATAACAGTTGGTTTCAATTGGACACTGGATTTCGGAAAAAAGCGCAACTGTAAAATGCAGGATTTATATCAAATTATCAATAATGGGTCTTTGGTATCTAAGCTAATTTGTATTCAGTTGTATGTAGAAATCATTGTCATGTGTTTTGGAAGCTTAAACGAGAGAAGAGGTTCCAATCGAAACTGTCTATAATCCCACATTTATAACTGGCGCCATTAACTTAATCTTTTGTATTATTTATGTTCTATCATGTAAAGTTTTCCACCCAAATATATACTATTTTTTCTTCAACCTATTAATTATTTCTGAAGTAATTTCTTGGCGTTTTAGTTATCGATGATGCTTTGTGTGAGAAAAGGCTGTGGGATATGAAAGGCAAAGGTGTGCATAATTTCTATATGTGCGAAATTAGAAAAGACTTCACAATCGATGCGACTTATAAAGGGAATTTATCTAGATTTCTAAACCACAGCTGTGATCCCAACTGTGTCCTGGAAAAGTGGTAAGTGCAAGTTAACATGGGCACCTTTATATCATTTGGGTAACTGGAGTAACTGGTTTATTCAATTGTCTGCAAGTAATCCAGGTGAATCTCTCGACTTCTATTTTTCAGGCAAGTTGAGGGCGAGACACGTGTCGGTGTGTTTGCAGCTCGATCAATAGCAGTTGGTGAACCGTTAACATATGATTACAGGTACATCGAAATCTCTAGAAAGTGATTGTTGTTTTACTTTTTCTTCCTGAAACCATATACTTTCTACTTCTAGGTCTGGTATTGTTGGAGTTCATTAAATATCAGTTGCAATGAGGGGGTGTCAAATAGTCGTCTTGAACATTTTTTCCTTGAAAAAGAAACTGGATTGGATCTTTCAATCATCATTTGAGTCTGTTTTTTGCCTTCAACGTTTACTAAACTGGTCTATTAACAATTTCCACTGTCGACGAACGACGTTTACTAATCTGGCCTATTAACCAAAACGTGGATGTTCATGTGATCCTGTCAGTCATAGACAACTTGGTTATTCTACGTGTACAAAGTCTGAAATTCTTTTACCAAGGTTCAAGACCAAGCACTAACTGGTTTTGGGCATGTTCCGCTGTAGATTTGTGCAATTTGGACCCGAGGTGAGGTGCCATTGCGGTGCTCCCACTTGTCAAGGCTATCTCGGAACCAAAAAGAAGATAGATAGGACGGAAGTTGCGGTGGAACGTTGCTGGGGTTCGAAACGAAAGAGAAGTAAGCCGCGCAAGGAGAAATCTAACAACTGTATAGTAGCCTTGTCAAATTCACTTTCGGTATTGCCCATAGTCTGCAAAGAATAGAAACCGAAGATTACCCGGGAATAAGAGATAATTCATCCCCATATTTTTTTTTGACACATGAAAATGTAGATTTCATGCCCAAGTACTTGTCATTGCATATTGTAAGATTTTCCCATCTATCTAGTATACCTAGATTTTTTTCTTCAACATCTGGTATACTTCACTGTGTCCCATCTCATGGATTTAAAAAACTTGTACCAAAACACAATAAAAAGATTGTTGGCACGTTTTCCCAGATACTTTTGGACATTGAATTAGAAAATTTTTGGGGATTCCTGTAACGAGAGCTGAAGCCTGTCTGCTTGAAAATATATACACACACGCACACACACGTAGAGATTTGAATAATGTTACACAAGAATCTTTTTTTCAACAAGGGTCAAATGTTGGTTGATGCAGGCTAGGCTTGTGGAGAACAAGTTTTACATATTGTACATATAGATTGGAAAATGTTAAAAAAAATATATATATTATGGTAAGAATCTAGTTTTGCACTATTTTTTTTTTTTTTTTTTTTTTTTATGGTTTGATCTACATTGTAAATTTTTAATGAGGCTTTCTACAATGACCCAAGGTATTTTTACCCCATCAATAGGGTAAAAAAATCTTGACCATCCGATTGATTTTGGACGGTTAAGATGGGGTGATTGCACAAAATTCATTATGCACTCACCATATCTGATTCTAGCAAATATTAAGGGAAATATATATATATATATATATATATATATAATCCGGTCTTCTTTCACTTCACCTGCCAGCGAAGGAGGCAGAGCAGGTCGAGCCGAGGTTTGGGGGTGGACGGCCGGGGATGTGGATCTGGCTCGCGGGGGTCGTTGTCATCGGGGTTTGGGCACGGTACCGTCGGGTTGGAGGGGTAGGGGGCGTTTTCGTAGGGGTTTGGGGGTGGGGGGGCCGAGAGGGCTCGACGTTGGGGGGGGGGGGGGGACAAGGTCGTGCGGATTTGGCTTGCGGGGGGTCGCGTGGTGGTGGTTTGCCGTCGCCGTGGGGAGCATTGGGTCGCCGTTGAGGGTGGGGTGGCTGTGAAGAGTTTTTTTTTTTAATTACATGTCGAAGGAAACATTCTAATTTGGTGTACCTTTGTAATTCAATCATTCTCATCTGTTGATTCTTAACCCATTAATGGGGTAAATTTTTTTACATCATTGTAAAAGGTAGATACCCTTATTTTTAATTGGATACTCACAAATTAAAACATTAAAAAGTTAATCTAACAATAGTATTTGTGGATGGGATAAAAGTATTATTTTTACTAAAAGTTTTGTCTCATAAATTGTACCGATTGATTCATGATGATTGAAAAAATTAATAATCATAATAAAACAGACAAAAACCAGACCAAAAAAAAAAAAAAACTAGCGTCCAAATTTGGAATGATAATGGATGTTGTTTTTTCTAAAGATACAAAGTCTAAATCATAACCTCAGATCAAAAAAAAAAAAAAAAAAAAAAAAAAAAATATATATATATATATATATATATCTATCTATTAGTTTTTTGTTTTGAAAGTGGTTGTTATTGGAAGTTTTCCACTCAAGTAGTTAACTCGTTAGATCGTAAGGTCTCTAAAAAAGTATCTAAAAATATTAAATTTAGATAATTGTATCCTGTTGAAGTAAGGAACCACGGTATATATATATATATATATATTTGAAATATATTATATTTTGAGTGAGTTAAAAAAGCAGTATCTCATTAAAAGGTTCTATATTTTAAATTAAAAGGTTCTACATATTAAATATATATATATATATATATATATATTTTAAACGAGTAGTGGTTTAAGAATGGATGACGACATAAAAGAAGAATTAAGAATAAGGACACGGTGATTTAAAAAAAAAAAATTCGGGGACCATAATAGTAAGACAAAAGAGTTTATGGACCAATGACAACATTTTTTTTTAATTAAGTAAAGGCAAATTTAAAATGAAGATACATTATTTACATATACATATGTAACCCATTGGTCATCCTTGTTAGTGCAATTTTGATCTCAGTGCTAATTGTGTGGTTTCATCTGGAGTTACAAGGTACAACTGAAACATTTTTAGGCAGGGAAAAAAAAAAAAATGGTGTCCATTGGCAGAGACAAAAGGTGGTGAATTTTTCTCTTATCTTCCTTTGAGAAACCTTCTGCAGATCTTTTCCAAGTGCTTCCTATCTGGCTCAGCTATTTGCAACAGAATCTTTGCATTTTCAGCAAAACCTCTCTGCAATCAAGTTTCAAATGATCTAATTAGTAAATTAATTGAAATGAAATTGTAAAAACTAACATATAAGATTATTCGCTGTCATTTCATGTCATCCTTCAACTTTAATCACGATTATTCTCACTTTGTCTTCTCAACTTTAAAAACTTTCACATTGCCTATTGAATTTTAAACATTACAATTTATATTAAAACAGACGGAAAAATAGAGGGTTAAGTGCCGTCATATTAATATTATTTTTCCCGTTTGTTTTAAGTATAAATTTTATAGAATTGGAATTCTTAAAATATAGAGCTTAGTGAATAAAATATTCGCAATATTTAAAGTTTAGGGACACGTACGAAAATGATTGAAATAAATAAAAGGAAAGATAACGGATATATATATATATATATATATATAACCAACTTGTAAAGCATATTATAAAGTAAGATAATTGACAAGTGGAAGGTATATATACCTCAATGGAATCATTATTGAGAAGGCGATCAATGAGGTTATTAAGAATATCTTTGGTGTATTCAGGATGACCTTGGATTCCAAGAATGTGGTCTTCAATGGCAAACATTTCAACACCAGTTTTGTCGGAAAATGCAATCACATTTGCACCCAAAGGGACCTCCCAAACCTCATCTTGGTGGCATTCTATTATGGAAAGAGAAGATGGGATTTCATCCAATTCCTCAAGGAAGTTACTCATAGGTTTTAAGTAGTCCTTCACTATTTTCACTTTCCTTATCCCTATATCCCAACCACTATATGCTTTCCCTACCTTCCCTCCCAATGCTCTGCAAAGCACCTGAAAAAAAAAAAATTATTGTTTATAATTGAAACTCATTATTTATCGATAATTACCTACAATGACGATGAAGCCAGAAATTTTGGTGAGGGGGGCTAATAACTACATGTTTTTAGTTTTCAGAAGAATAAAATATAGTCTTTAACTTATTAGGGGTAGTTATTTGTAAGTTTGAGTCAAATACGTATATAAAAAGATAAAAGAAAAAGTTGAGGGTAAGCCCACTCTTTTCAAAATCAATTAATGCATAAATATAAAAAAAATTTAATGAAAATCTAACGATTAGAAACTTTTGTGTCACACTATTAGGGCATGTCTTTTCAATAAAGTGAGAAAATTCTGAAAATTAAAAATGTGCCACCTTCTTATTAGCTACTCTTTTGATTATATTCCTCGTTTTGAATAATTATTGAGTAAGAAATCACTATCTTAAACGAACTATAATCAAGAATCAACTAGAATTATTAAATAGAAGCGTAAAATTTTAATTAAGAGAAAAGAAAAGAGAATGATTCCAAGAAATTAATCTTTCAACAAAATAATGTTCAAGAATCCCCAAGAAAAACTGTATCCAACTAATTGCTTACTATATTCATTACAAAGACGTTAAATATGGGACACAAAGTTCATGTCAACAATAATCTTGCGAAAACTCTTACTGTTAGATGTAGAGTTCAAATCGTCACCACCTCGAAGTAGAGAAAAATTTAGGGTGGAAAGTAAAATTTAATTACCTGATGGCCAAAGCAAATTCCAAGGACTTTCTTGGCCATAGCATCCAAAGTTTGTAAGAGAAAGCAGAGCTTGACGATCCAAGAGTCATTCCCATAAGCATCGTAGGGACTTCCACTAACCACAAAGCCATCATATTTGTCCAACTCCTCCATCTCCGGAAACTCTCCCTCCACAACCCTAAACAAGTCCCACCTCTCCCCTTCTTCTCCGAACGCCGCCACAAACACGTTGAAGTAGCCGCCGTACACTTTCTTCACGTACTCCGAATCCCTCGCCGCAAGAAGCAGCGCAAACCTTTTCTCGGCAACGTCGTCCTTCATGATCTTGATTCTTGATCAATGCAGACCCGAAAGAAGTTTTTTTTCTCTCTCTCTCTCTCTCTCTCTTGGTTATTATAGAATAGGATTAGCTACGAGTTGTAGAATTGGTTTGAAGAGAGTCTCTATTTATAGGATAATAGATATTCCTAAAGTTCTTTGGAGTACTTGATTTAAAACGTGGAAGTTTCTTCAATGGCGTTGTTTTTTGTTTTTGTTTTTGTTTTTTTGAAGTAGTGTTGAAATTAGTTTTTGGCATGGCAGCACGGAGAGAATATAAGTGACACGGTATTTTTTGTTTCCTTTTTGGTTTCATATTTGCTTTTTGTTTTTTTTTTGTTAATTAACTTAAACGTGCTTAACATGTGATTATTAGTATTACACAAATATCTATCCGTTAAAAATTAATACTTATTTCCTTCAAAAAAAAAATTAATACTTATTTGTAAAGGATAATTATTTGGAGTGAGGCACAATATTGTTCCTATGTTTGTCTAGATTCCTAATTCATCAGGGAATATATATATATATAATATATTCCCTTTTCTCCTCATCTGCGGGAAATTTTTGTTGCACTACTTGGTTGGTTTAATTCAAATGGGAGATAAAGAAATTACGAATACGTAGAATGTTAATCGAATCTGGTTCAAATTCAGGGAAGTTTCGTTCCCACACATTCTTGGAGAGCTTTTTTTTCAAAAAAAAAAAAAAAAAAAGTTTTAAATATTAAAGTTGTACTACAATTTGATACAATCTTTTTTTTTTTTTTTTTTTTAAATTACAGAGCTAGTAATTTCTAGGATTTGAATTTTGAACCTACCTCACCTTTATCAAGTGGACCGGCACTAGTATAGAGACAGCCTTGTTGTTTGGATGATTCTCAATTTCTAAAAATTCTTTGTATACTAAGTAAAAATAATTATAATGATTAGAAAAAACTTAAGCAATATGAGCTAGAAAAAAAAATATTTTCTAGTAAAGCTCTCAACTAGTGTGGAAATAAAGATGTAAATAAATCTAGATAAAAAAAAATAAAAATAAAAAAACTAATGCACACACATATGTATGTATGTATATAGTGATGTTGTTGAAGAAGCTTGGAACACATTGCACCATATATATATGATGAAAGAGCTAGAAAAAGAATTTTTCAGAATATAGTTGAATATATGCAGGAATCATTGTGGACATATTGGTCCGTTTGGTGAATGAGTTGAGATGAAATTTTTAAGTTTGAGTTGAGTTGACTTTTTAAAAAGTAGTTATAAACTTTGTTGACTTTTCAAAAAAAGATAAAAATTGAGATGAAAAAATAAAGTTTAGTTGGAGTTAAACTTTATTACCCTAATTTTTAATTTTTATTTCCAAATCAAAAAGTGAATCAATATCTTCGCGTTTATTATTTTCAAATATATTATATATTTCTGTTTTTTTAGTGAATATAAATATATATATATATATATATATTTCTTCCCCCTTTTATTTTCCCATATTAATCTGAAAATTCTCTCCTGCCAACTCTATATTCGAACATAGGCAAATTTTCCTAACAACGATTTTGTTCTTTATTCCTAGCTTGTTATGAATTAGGACTTCATTTCCTTAGTATTACGGAATATTAACGTTCTATAAATTATGCCAAATTCATTAAGCAATTTGCTAGCTTAAGAGGAGTTTAGGTTTGCTATCCTATTTTCCTGTCTTAAAGGTTATCCCTTCAATAAGCTTTTGACAACTCATCAATTTATTCAAGAATTGTTAATATTTAGCATTTTTCATATGACTAAATTCTTAAATTCAGATGACATAACATGATACTTTTGGGGGGGACCGCCAATGGGATAAGAAATTCAGGACAGCAGATCTCGATTCGCTCTAGAGACACCTTTTTTTAAATTTTTTTTTATAAATTTTTTGGAAATAGCATGAGTTTTCTTTATCATGGATTCCCAAGTGGAAAATTTTGGCAACTTATCTAACTTAATTGGCATTTTAATTTCTTTTAGCTCGGCTATATATGCTTTATGTGAACTTTTAACTTATACCCTTGGAATATCAACTTCGTTTAGGATTCTATGGAGAAAAATAATAAAAATATTATTGAAATAAAGTGAAGAAAAAGAATTTAATTTGTTGACTCTTGGAATCAAACGTGAAATTTAACTTAATAAACAAACATTAAAGCATCTAATTAGTTTTGAACGCCTAACTTGTTTAATGGAGTCTAGACGTACTTTCCAAGAAATGTTGTGTGGTAAAGCCTAAAGTTTTAAACATTAAAAGAAGAAGGGAATTCAATTAAGAATAGAATATATTTAAAGGTTAAACGTGATTAGAGAATGTATTTATATCTTGGACTAGGCAAAAAGGAAATATTCATTAATTAATAAGGAATGCTGTAAATGGGCTCCTTATAAACATAAGTTACAATAAACAAAATCAACGCGTAATTTAAAATAGGGTTGATTAGAAACAATGGAATAAATATATTATAAAAAAGTAGTTCAACGCCATTTTAGAATTCTAGATATATCCCTTGTTTGGATCATAAGTTCGAATTCACAATTCGAAAATTTTTATTTTTACATTATTTTCTCCCACAAAAATTTGAGTTTTCTATTCAAACTTATAATTTAAATCTATAATCAAAATGAGTCAATAGTTTTAAAGATTTAGAGAGTTATCTTTATACGTAGCTCATATTTTTGAGTGATTTAGGGGAAGATCACTATAAAAATGTTAGAATCCAAATGTAATACTTAAATAGAAAATTTAAGCCTAATTTACATATCAAAGTTATAAAATGAATTACGTACTAAACTTCAAAAGTGATATATAACATGGCACGGATTTACATTAGTGCCGGGGGCAGTTGCCCCCCCCCCCCACTCCCTCCCTTCAATTTTTTGAAATTTAAATTATACCTCTATTTTTTCTTAAAATTTTGTAATTTGTCCTCACTCAAAAGTTTTTTTCTCTCAAATGTACCCCCACTCAAAAGTTTGCTCTTCAAGTGTATCCTATAACATTCAACTTATTCTTATATTAAACTTTTTATTTTATAAAGTTATTAATTTTAAAAATTGTTTCGTGTGTCCCTACTAAGAGATATTTCTGGATCCGTCACTATATATAACCCATTAAAATCAAATTTTTTTAAGCAAGATTAAACCTTTAAACTAGTACAGAAGGTATAACAAATTTGGTTATGATTCTACGAAAAGAAAAACAAAAAATAACCAAACAAGCCTAACTTTAACGACCATTCTGTCATCACTATCAGTGGTAACCGTTCTTTTTTCTTTGTAACGGTTTTTCTTTCTTTTCTTTTTGTGTGGTGTGTGTTTTCCCTCCCCGATTGGTATATGTACAAATTGCCCACGTCAAGAGAAAGACAACATGTAAACAACGACATAAGAAAATGATTCTCTCAACTGTTGTGGAAAAAAGGAAGCATATATAAATGTTGAGTCCCATAGAGGGCTGAAGACAAGTGGGATCAACTTTGGCGAATATATATGTACACACACACACACACACACATATATATATAATATATATATGTTAATACATATTGATGTTGCAAGCGAGTATTATAACTTCTAAAGGGTCTAGGTTCATAACCAATGTGAAAGTATTTATAGTACCCATATAATTCCATTTAAGTTTATTCAAGGAATATTAACGTTTGGCTAGGATGCTCATGTGTTTAGTTCAAGTTATTCTACGTGGTGGAGTTGGACGATAAATATTATGTATGTTAAAAGTCAGCCATCTGATCCCCTTCAAAAAAAAAAAAAAAAAATTTAAAAAGAGGGATAATTAGGGGGGGGGGGGGGGGGGGGGGGGGGGGGGAGGAGGAGGAAAGACAAAAAAGAATAAACACCCTCAAAAAAAAAAAGTAAGATTAAATTCTATGTTTCTATTGTGTTTATTATCAATATTCTTTGATATGTCAAATAATTAGTGAAATTCATTTTAACCATATATATAATGATATTTTCCTGAATCTTTATAATGATAATAAAAAAGTAAAAAT
Source organism: Ficus erecta (assembly GCA_008635985.1). NCBI lineage: Eukaryota > Viridiplantae > Streptophyta > Magnoliopsida > Rosales > Moraceae > Ficus > Ficus erecta. The sequence continues at coordinate 184,343 of BKCH01002133.1, forward strand.
AATGACGACAAAAATAAAAAAAAATATTAAAAATAACATCATATATTAGAATCCAAAATAGGTAAATGTTATTTTTCACATTTTTTAATGATAAATACATGGCATTATTGACATTTACATATAGGTTTGAAATAGTCTACTTGAATAGCCATTCCTATAAAACTGCTATTCTACCAAAATGACTGAATAATCATTACTGAAGTAAAACAATGGAAATTATGGAATGACCATTTCTTTTAGTAAAAATTGATATTAACTAACATTATTTTTTCTTAAACTCCTAATCTTAGCCTACGTTTGGTGTTCCATTTCATTTTGAACTCAACTGAATTTTACGACTGGTTTTTTGTCCTTCTTTTTTTATTTTTTATTTTATTTTTTTGTGTAAAAATCAATAAAAATTATAACTAGTTTTTGAAAAGTCAACCAACTTCAACCTAAAAATTTCATTTTATTTCAAACTCAACTCAAACACCAAATGCACATTTTTGTTTCATTCTATTAAACGAAACGTACCCTTGGAACATGTTAAGACTGTCGCTTTGATTCACATATTACCCATGTGTTTTGTTTAATATCTGTGACATAGGGCAACATGTGTAGTGTATAATGGTTGCCTTAAATACAAACAAATACCAATGAGACTAGAAGTATGATTTCACCAAACAAGCTGAGCTTAGTAAAACCTATGATAGGAAGAGGATGGAGAGGAGGAAGGATTGAGAGAGTCTGAGGTATAGAGAATATGAATGATAGAGAGGATTTATCGAAATGTTTTCTGTTATTTGGAAAGATGGAAGGAGAGTTTAAAAAATAGATGATAGTTATTTATGTAATTACTATATTGTCCCTCTATAATATCTATTAATAATTTTTATTGGGTTAAATTGTCATTTCAAGCTCAAATAAGAGAGAGAGCTTGCAATCCCTTCATTTGATTTTCGTGTCCCATAATGTGTACTATTTTTGTGACAAAAGTCGGACATGATTTTCAGGTCCTGAAAGTGCACATTTTTCATGACGTTTTCTTGCCAAATTAGAGTACGATTTTCATGTCCCGAAACATGTACTTTTTTTCATGACATTTTCGTGTAAAAAATCGGGTGCGATTTTAAAAAGGGTGTAAATTGGTGGGTTAGAGGGAGACTCTCTCCCTCCACCTCTTCCTTTCCGTCCTCTCTTCCATATAACCAAACAGTAGACTGTACCTTTCCTTTCACACTTCTCCCTCCACGCATATCCATCTCTCTATCTCCCCCCTCTAACCATACATAGTGTAAAGGAATTGCCACAAGTATTGTAGAATTTATTACATCATTATCGTAGGGTAGATCAAATAAGGGCTAATTATGAGAATGTTAAAAATTTGGACAATCATTAGGGTTTGGGAATAAGTCTATAAAAAAGAAGTTAGGAAGATTGAATTGGCGAAAGGCTGGAATTGAGGGGCCCATTTAGAGTCACGTGCCAATTTGTCCTCTTAAGACGATTAGCGAACGCACGGACTTTTATTAATTGGATGGTTGTATATGTAGCCTCATGATTTGATGATTAGTTAGTTATTAGATACTTCAGCAAAAAAAAAAAAAAAAAAAATAGAAGAAGAAGAAGAAGAAGAAGAAGAAGTTAGTTATTAGATAATTTTAATAATCTTTTTGTGATTACTTTTATATTGTAGACCTAATTAGTTTTGTATGCCTAACTTTTTACTGTATGTCATATTACTTTAAATAGAGTGTAGACCTACATTCCATGAAATGTTGTGGGTTTAGCCTCAAGTTTTAAATGTTAAATAAGAAGAGAATAAAAGGGAGAATAGGATACAAAGGTTAAACGTGGATAAGCATGATGTTCCGGCATATCCCCCAGGCAAGTAAAAGAGAGGGGAAAAAAAAAAAAAAACCTAATAAATAGTAGTACAAATGGACTTATATATATATATATATATATAAGTTACTTTAGATACAAAATCCGATAAATTATCAACTGCTATTATACAATTAAATACGAAAAATCAACATTCCCTGATATAAATTGAGTTGAATATTAGATACCTTGATATAAATTTATTCTGAAAGGGTAGTTTTCCTTACTTGCACGAGAAATTTTCCAATGGATCAAGTGTACCACATCATATGTGATGTATTCTTCTAACAAATATCCGACGTTTAAGTTATTTCTCAATGTTAATTAGATTCTAAATTCCTAACCGTTATTCTCTTAACTCTTTCTAATAAGTTTATCTATTTAGGTGATTAGGATAGAGTTGTCATTTACAATCACCTAAATATTAATTGTTTATTGGACAGATACACCATATAAGTGTATGATATGATAAAACTTGATTCAACTGATTAATTTCTCATACGTAGCTTGTCATATTCGTGAACAAGGGTTCAACCTTCTTTTTCTTTCTTGTGTTTGTGTTTTCTTCCCTCCCTTATTGGTACTTGTACAAACAGCGATGGAGTCAATTTATTATTTCAGTAGGGACGTACACTAAAATACAAAACTTTTATTGTATTTATATATAAACAATCAATTTTTAGTAGAGACAAAATGAGAAAAATGTAAGGTTATTAAAGATAAAATTGCTAAAAAAATAAAATAAAAATTCTCAGAAAGCGGAAGTTTTCACTCGATCATGGGTGGCTCCGCACATGCGTACAAATTGCATGTGTCAAGAAAATCACATGATGTAGACAATGACATGAGAGACTAGTGATTCTCTCAACTGTTGCTGAAAAAGGAAGCACAAATATTGAGTATCAGCAGACAAGTAGGATCAATAATGGAATATTGATATTTACAAAAAAAAAAAGAAAAAAAGAAAAAAAAAGGAATATTGATATTGCAAGAGTATCATAACATCTATATGGTCTAGGTTCATTACCATTGTGAAAGTATATGTATAGTACCCATTATGATATAATTCCATTTGAAATCTTCATGGAATATAATAACGTTTGGCTAAGATGCTAATGTGTTCAGCAATTTATTATAGATGGTGGAGTTGGACGATAAACATTATCTATGTGTAAAGCCAGCTATCTGATCCGTTAAAAAGAAAGAAAGAAAAAAATAATAATAAAGGTGATAAACATTATCTATGTGAAAAGCCAGCTATATGATCCGTTAAAAATATTAAATTTAGATAATTGTATCCTGTTGAAGTAAGGAACCATGGTATATATATTTTCGAAATATATTATATTTTGAGTGAGTTAAAAAAGCATATCTCATTAAAAGGTTCTATATTTTAAATTAAAAGGTTTTATATATTAAATATATTATTTTTTTAAGCGAGTAGTGGTTTAAGAATGGATGACGACATAAAACAAGAATTAAGAATAAGGACATGGTGATTTAAAAAAAAATTTCGGGGATCATAATAGTAAGACAAAAGAGTTTATGGACCAATGACAATATATTTTTTTTTAAATTAAGTAAAGGCAAATTTAAAATGAAGATACATTATTTACATATACATATGTAACCCATTGGTCATCCTTGTTAGTGTAATTTTGATCTCAGTGCTAATTGTGTGGTTTCATCTGGAGTTACAAGGTACAACTGAAACATTTTTAGGCAGGGGGAAAAAAAAATGGTGTCCATTGGCAGAGACAAAAGGTGGTGAATTTTTCTTTTATCTTCCTTTGAGAAACCTTCTGCAGATCTTTTCCAGGTACTTCCTATCCGGCTCTGCTATTTGCAACAGAATCTTTGCATTTTCAGCAAAACCTCTCTGCAATCAAGTTTCAAATGATCTAATTAGTAAATTAATTGAAATGAAATTGTAAAAACTAACATATAAGATTATTCGCTGTCATTTCATGTCATCCTTCAACTTCAATCATGATCATTCTCAATTTATCTTCTCAATTTTAAAAACTCTCACATTGCCTACTGAATTTTAAACATTACAATTTATATTAAAACAGGCGGAAAAATAGAGGGTTAACTGCCGTCATATTAATATTTTTTTTCCCGTTTGTTTTAAGCATAAGTTTTATAGAATTGGAGTTCTTAAAATATAGAGCTAGTGAATAAAATATTCGCAATATTTAAAGTTTAGGGACACATATGAAAATGATAGAAATAAATAAAAGGAAAGATAACGGATATATATATAACCAACGTAAAGCATATTATAAAGTAAGATAATTGACAAGTGGAAGGTATATATACCTCAATGGAATCATTATTGAGAAGGCGATCAATGAGGTTATTAAGAATATCTTTGGTGTATTCAGGATGACCTTGGATTCCAAGAATGTGGTCTTCAATGGCAAACATTTCAACACCAGTTTTGTCCGAAAATGCAATCACATTTGCACCCAAAGGGACCTCCCAAACCTCATCTTGGTGGCATTCTATTATGGAAAGAGAAGATGGGATTTCATCCAATTCCTCAAGGAAGTTACTCATAGGTTTTAAGTAGTCCTTCACTATTTTCACTTTCCTTATCCCTATATCCCAACCACTATATGCTTTCCCTACCTTCCCTCCCAATGCTCTGCAAAGCACCTGAAAATTAACCCACAAAAAAAAAATTATTGTTTATAATTGAAACACATTATTTATCAATAATTACCTACCATGACGATGAAGCCAGAAATTTTGGTGAGGGGGGCAAATAATTACATGTTTTTAGTTTTCAGAAGAATAAAATATAATCTTTAACTTATTAGGGGTAGCTATTTGTAAGTTTTGAGTCACATACGTATATGAAAAGATAAAGAAAAAGTTGAGGGTAAGCCCCCTTAGTTCCTCTCTTTTCGTAATCAATTAATGCATAAATATAACAAAATTTGATGAAAATCTAAGGATTATAAATTTTTTCCGTCACACTAATAGGGCATGTCTTTTCAATTAAGTGAGAAAATTCTGAAAATTAAAAATGTGCCACCTACTTAGTAGCTACTCTTTTGATTATATTCCACGTTTTGAATATTTGTTGAATAAGAAATCACTATCTTAAACGAACTATAATCAAGAATCAACTAGGATCATTGAATGGAAGCGTAAAATTTTAATCAAGAGAAAAGAAAAGAGAATGGTTCCAAGAAATTAATCTTTCCACAAAATAATGTTCAAGAATCCCCAAGAAAAACTGTTGCCAACTAATTGCTTACTATATACATAACATAGACGTTAAATATGGGACACAAAGTTCATGTAAACAATAATCTTGCCAAAACTCTTACCGTTAGATGTAGAGTTTAAATCATCACCTCGAAGTCGAGAAAAATTTAGGGCGGAAAGGAAAAGTTAATTACCTGATGGCCAAAGCAAATTCCAAGGACTTTCTTGGCCATAGCATCCAAAGTTTGTAAGAGAAAGCAGAGCTTGACGATCCAAGAGTCATTCCCATAAGCATCGTAGGGACTTCCACTAACCACAAAGCCATCATATTTGTCCAACTCCTCCATCTCCGGAAACTCTCCCTCCACAACCCTAAACAAGTCCCACCTCTCCCCTTCTTCTCCGAACGCCGCCACAAACACGTTGAAGTAGCCGCCGTACACTTTCTTCACGTACTCCGAATCCCTCGCCGCAAGAAGCAGCGCAAACCTTTTCTCGGCAACGTCGTCCTTCATGATCTTGATTCTTGATCAATGCAGACCCGAAAGAAGTTTTTTTTCTCTCTCTCTCTCTCTCTCTCTTGGTTATTATAGAATAGGATTAGCTACGAGTTGTAGAATTGGTTTGAAGAGAGTCTCTATTTATAGGATAATAGATATTCCTAAAGTTCTTTGGAGTACTTGATTTAAAACGTGGAAGTTTCTTCAATGGCGTTGTTTTTTGTTTTGTTTTTGTTTTTTTGAAGTAGCGTTGAAATTAGTTTTTGGCATGGCAGCACGGAGAGAATATAAGTGACACGGTATTTTTTGTTTCCTTTTTGGTTTCATATTTGCTTTTTGTTTTTTTTTTGTTAATTAACTTAAACGTGCTTAACATGTGATTATTAGTATTACACAAATATCTATCCGTTAAAAATTAATACTTATTTCCTTCAAAAAAAAATTAATACTTATTTGTAAAGGATAATTATTTGGAGTGAGGCACAATATTGTTCCTATGTTTGTCTAGATTCCTAATTCATCAGGGAATATATATATATAATATATTCCCTTTTCTCCTCATCTGCGGGAAATTTTTGTTGCACTACTTGGTTGGTTTAATTCAAATGGGAGATAAAGAAATTACGAATACGTAGAATGTTAATCGAATCTGGTTCAAATTCAGGGAAGTTTCGTTCCCACACATTCTTGGAGAGCTTTTTTTTCAAAAAAAAAAAAAAAAAAGTTTTAAATATTAAAGTTGTACTACAATTTGATACAATCTTTTTTTTTTTTTTTTTTTTAAATTACAGAGCTAGTAATTTCTAGGATTTGAATTTTGAACCTACCTCACCTTTATCAAGTGGACCGGCACTAGTATAGAGACAGCCTTGTTGTTTGGATGATTCTCAATTTCTAAAAATTCTTTGTATACTAAGTAAAAATAATTATAATGATTAGAAAAAACTTAAGCAATATGAGCTAGAAAAAAAAATATTTTCTAGTAAAGCTCTCAACTAGTGTGGAAATAAAGATGTAAATAAATCTAGATAAAAAAAAATAAAAAATAAAAAAACTAATGCACACACATATGTATGTATGTATATAGTGATGTTGTTGAAGAAGCTTGGAACACATTGCACCATATATATATGATGAAAGAGCTAGAAAAAGAATTTTTCAGAATATAGTTGAATATATGCAGGAATCATTGTGGACATATTGGTCCGTTTGGTGAATGAGTTGAGATGAAATTTTTAAGTTTGAGTTGAGTTGACTTTTTAAAAAGTAGTTATAAACTTTGTTGACTTTTCAAAAAAGATAAAAATTGAGATGAAAAAATAAAGTTTAGTTGGAGTTAAACTTTATTACCCTAATTTTTAATTTTTATTTCCAAATCAAAAAGTGAATCAATATCTTCGCGTTTATTATTTTCAAATATATTATATATTTCTGTTTTTTTAGTGAATATAAATATATATATATATATATATTTCTTCCCCCTTTTATTTTCCCATATTAATCTGAAAATTCTCTCCTGCCAACTCTATATTCGAACATAGGCAAATTTTCCTAACAACGATTTTGTTCTTTATTCCTAGCTTGTTATGAATTAGGACTTCATTTCCTTAGTATTACGGAATATTAACGTTCTATAAATTATGCCAAATTCATTAAGCAATTTGCTAGCTTAAGAGGAGTTTAGGTTTGCTATCCTATTTTCCTGTCTTAAAGGTTATCCCTTCAATAAGCTTTTGACAACTCATCAATTTATTCAAGAATTGTTAATATTTAGCATTTTTCATATGACTAAATTCTTAAATTCAGATGACATAACATGATACTTTTGGGGGGGACCGCCAATGGGATAAGAAATTCAGGACAGCAGATCTCGATTCGCTCTAGAGACACCTTTTTTTAAATTTTTTTTTAAATTTTTTGGAAATAGCATGAGTTTTCTTTATCATGGATTCCCAAGTGGAAAATTTTGGCAACTTATCTAACTTAATTGGCATTTTAATTTCTTTTAGCTCGGCTATATATGCTTTATGTGAACTTTTAACTTATACCCTTGGAATATCAACTTCGTTTAGGATTCTATGGAGAAAAATAATAAAAATATTATTGAAATAAAGTGAAGAAAAAGAATTTAATTTGTTGACTCTTGGAATCAAACGTGAAATTTAACTTAATAAACAAACATTAAAGCATCTAAGTTTTGAACGCCTAACTTGTTTAATGGAGTCTAGACGTACTTTCCAAGAAATGTTGTGTGGTAAAGCCTAAAGTTTTAAACATTAAAAGAAGAAGGGAATTCAATTAAGAATAGAATATATTTAAAGGTTAAACGTGATTAGAGAATGTATTTATATCTTGGACTAGGCAAAAAGGAAATATTCATTAATTAATAAGGAATGCTGTAAATGGGCTCCTTATAAACATAAGTTACAATAAACAAAATCAACGCGTAATTTAAAATAGGGTTGATTAGAAACAATGGAATAAATATATTATAAAAAAGTAGTTCAACGCCATTTTAGAATTCTAGATATATCCCTTGTTTGGATCATAAGTTCGAATTCACAATTCGAAAATTTTTATTTTTACATTATTTTCTCCCACAAAAATTTGAGTTTTCTATTCAAACTTATAATTTAAATCTATAATCAAAATGAGTCAATAGTTTTAAAGATTTAGAGAGTTATCTTTATACGTAGCTCATATTTTTGAGTGATTTAGGGGAAGATCACTATAAAAATGTTAGAATCCAAATGTAATACTTAAATAGAAAATTTAAGCCTAATTTACATATCAAAGTTATAAAATGAATTACGTACTAAACTTCAAAAGTGATATATAACATGGCACGGATTTACATTAGTGCCGGGGGCAGTTGCCCCCCCCCCCTCCCTCCCTTCAATTTTTTGAAATTTAAATTATACCTCTATTTTTTCTTAAAATTTTGTAATTTGTCCTCACTCAAAAGTTTTTTTCTCTCAAATGTACCCCCACTCAAAAGTTTGCTCTTCAAGTGTATCCTATAACATTCAACTTATTCTTATATTAAACTTTTTATTTTATAAAGTTATTAATTTTAAAAATTGTTTCGTGTGTCCCTACTAAGAGATATTTCTGGATCCGTCACTATATAACCCATTAAAATCAAATTTTTTTAAGCAAGATTAAACCTTTAAACTAGTACAGAAGGTATAACAAATTTGGTTATGATTCTACGAAAAGAAAAACAAAAATAACCAAACAAGCCTAACTTTAACGACCATTCTGTCATCACTATCAGTGGTAACCGTTCTTTTTTCTTTGTAACGGTTTTTCTTTCTTTTCTTTTTGTGTGGTGTGTGTTTTCCCTCCCCGATTGGTATATGTACAAATTGCCCACGTCAAGAGAAAGACAACATGTAAACAACGACATAAGAAAATGATTCTCTCAACTGTTGTGGAAAAAAGGAAGCATATATAAATGTTGAGTCCCATAGAGGGCTGAAGACAAGTGGGATCAACTTTGGCGAATATATATGTACACACACACACACACACACATATATATAAATATATATATGTTAATACATATTGATGTTGCAAGCGAGTATTATAACTTCTAAAGGGTCTAGGTTCATAACCAATGTGAAAGTATTTATAGTACCCATATAATTCCATTTAAGTTTATTCAAGGAATATTAACGTTTGGCTAGGATGCTCATGTGTTTAGTTCAAGTTATTCTACGTGGTGGAGTTGGACGATAAATATTATGTATGTTAAAAGTCAGCCATCTGATCCCCTTCAAAAAAAAAAAAAAAAAATTTAAAAAGAGGGATAATTAGGGGGGGGGGGGGGGGAGGAGGAGGAAAGACAAAAAAGAATAAACACCCTCAAAAAAAAAAAGTAAGATTAAATTCTATGTTTCTATTGTGTTTATTATCAATATTCTTTGATATGTCAAATAATTAGTGAAATTCATTTTAACCATATATATATAATGATATTTTCCTGAATCTTTATAATGATAATAAAAAAGTAAAAATAATGACGACAAAAATAAAAAAAAATATTAAAAATAACATCATATATTAGAATCCAAAATAGGTAAATGTTATTTTTCACATTTTTTAATGATAAATACATGGCATTATTGACATTTACATATAGGTTTGAAATAGTCTACTTGAATAGCCATTCCTATAAAACTGCTATTCTACCAAATACTGAATGACTGAATATCATTACTGAAGTAAAACAATGGAAATTATGGAATGACCATTTCTTTTAGTAAAAATTGATATTAACTAACATTATTTTTTCTTAAACTCCTAATCTTAGCCTACGTTTGGTGTTCCATTTCATTTTGAACTCAACTGAATTTTACGACTGGTTTTTTGTCCTTCTTTTTTTATTTTTTATTTTATTTTTTGTGTAAAAATCAATAAAAATTATAACTAGTTTTTGAAAAGTCAACCAACTTCAACCTAAAAATTTCATTTTATTTCAAACTCAACTCAAACACCAAATGCACATTTTTGTTTCATTCTATTAAACGAAACGTACCCTTGGAACATGTTAAGACTGTCGCTTTGATTCACATATTACCCATGTGTTTTGTTTAATATCTGTGACATAGGGCAACATGTGTAGTGTATAATGGTTGCCTTAAATACAAACAAATACCAATGAGACTAGAAGTATGATTTCACCAAACAAGCTGAGCTTAGTAAAACCTATGATAGGAAGAGGATGGAGAGGAGGAAGGATTGAGAGAGTCTGAGGTATAGAGAATATGAATGATAGAGAGGATTTATCGAAATGTTTTCTGTTATTTGGAAAGATGGAAGGAGAGTTTAAAAATAGATGATAGTTATTTATGTAATTACTATATTGTCCCTCTATAATATCTATTAATAATTTTTATTGGGTTAAATTGTCATTTCAAGCTCAAATAAGAGAGAGAGCTTGCATCCCTTCATTTGATTTTCGTGTCCCATAATGTGTACTATTTTTGTGACAAAAGTCGGACATGATTTTCAGGTCCTGAAAGTGCACATTTTTCATGACGTTTTCTTGCCAAAATTAGAGTACGATTTTCATGTCCCGAAACATGTACTTTTTTTCATGACATTTTCGTGTAAAAAATCGGGTGCGATTTTAAAAAGGGTGTAAATTGGTGGGTTAGAGGGAGACTCTCTCCCTCCACCTCTCCTTTCCGTCCTCTCTTCCATATAACCAAACAGTAGACTGTACCTTTCCTTTCACACTTCTCCCTCCACGCATATCCATCTCTCTATCTCCCCCTCTAACCATACATAGTGTAAAGGAATTGCCACAAGTATTGTAGAATTTATTACATCATTATCGTAGGGTAGATCAAATAAGGGCTAATTATGAGAATGTTAAAAATTTGGACAATCATTAGGGTTTGGGAATAAGTCTATAAAAAAGAAGTTAGGAAGATTGAATTGGCGAAAGGCTGGAATTGAGGGGCCCATTTAGAGTCACGTGCCAATTTGTCCTCTTAAGACGATTAGCGAACGCACGGACTTTTATTAATTGGATGGTTGTATATGTAGCCTCATGATTTGATGATTAGTTAGTTATTAGATACTTCAGCAAAAAAAAAAAAAAAAATAGAAGAAGAAGAAGAAGAAGAAGAAGAAGTTAGTTATTAGATAATTTTAATAATCTTTTTGTGATTACTTTTATTATTGTAGACCTAATTAGTTTTGTATGCCTAACTTTTTACTGTATGTCATATTACTTTAAATAGAGTGTAGACCTACATTCCATGAAATGTTGTGGGTTTAGCCTCAAGTTTTAAATGTTAAATAAGAAGAGAATAAAAGGGAGAATAGGATACAAAGGTTAAACGTGGATAAGCATGATGTTCCGGCATATCCCCAGGCAAGTAAAAGAGAGGGGAAAAAAAAAAAAAAAAAATAACAATATATAGTACAAATGGACTATATATATATATATATAAGTTACTTTAGATACAAAATCCGATAAATTATCAACTGCATATTATACAATTAAATACGAAAATCAACATTCCCTGATATAAAATTGAGTTGAATATTAGATACCTTGATATAAATTTATCTGAAAGGGTAGTTTTTCTTTCTTGCAGAAATTTTCCAATGGATCAAGTGTACCACATCATATGTGATGTATTCTTCTAACAAATAATCGACGTTTAAGTTATTTCTCAATGTTAATTATATTCTAAATTCCTAACCGTTATTCTCTTAACTCTTTTCTAATAAGTTTTATCTTATTTAGGTGATTAGGATAGAGTTGTCATTTACAATCACCTAAATATTAATTGTTTATTGGACAGATACACCATATAAGTAGTATGATATGATAAACTTGATTCACTGATTAATTTCTCATACGTAGCTTGTCATATTTTGAACAAGGGTTCAACCTTCTTTTTTCTTTCTTGTGTTTGTGTTTTTCTTCCCTCCCTTATTGGTACTTGTACAAACAGCGATGGAGTCAATTTTTATTTCAGTAGGGACGTACACTAAAATACAAAACTTTTATTGTATTTATATATAACAATCAATTTTTAGTAGAGACAAAATGAGAAAATGTAAGGTTATTAAAGATAAAATTGCTAAAAAAATAAATAAAAATTCTCAGAAAGCGGAAGTTTTCACTCGATCATGGGTGGCTCCGCACATGCGTACAAATTGCATGTGTCAGAAAATCACATGATGTAGACAATGACATGAGAGACTAGTGATTCTCTCAACTGTTGCTGAAAAAGGAAGCAAACATATTGAGTATCAGCAGACAAGTAGGATCAATAATGGAATATTGATATTTACAAAAAAAAAAGAAAAAAAGAAAAAAAAAGGAATATTGATATTGCAAGAGTATCATAACATCTATATGGTCTAGGTTCATTACCATTGTGAAGTATATGTATAGTACCCATTATGATATAATTCCATTTGAAATCTTCATGGAATATATAATAACGTTTGGCTAAGATGCTAATGTGTTCAGCAATTTATTATAGATGGTGGAGTTGGACGATAAACATTATCTATGTGTAAAGCCAGCTATCTGATCCGTTAAAAAGAAAGAAAGAAAAAATAATAATAAAGGTGATAAACATTATCTATGTGAAAAGCCAGCTATATGATCCGTTAAAAATATTAAATTTAGATAATTGTATCCTGTTGAAGTAAGGAACCATGGTATATATTTTTCGAAATATATTATATTTTGAGTGAGTTAAAAAAGCAGTATCTCATTAAAGGTTCTATATTTTAAATTAAAAGGTTTTATATATTAAATATATTATTTTTTTTAAGCGAGTAGTGGTTTAAGAATGGATGACGACATAAAAAAAATTAAGAATAAGGACATGGTGATTTAAAAAAAAATTTCGGGTCATAATAGTAAGACAAAAGAGTTTATGGACCAATGACAATATATTTTTTTTTAAATTAAGTAAAGGCAAATTTAAAATGAAGATACACTTATTTACATATACATATGTAACCCATTGGTCATCCTTGTTAGTGTAATTTTGATCTCAGTGCTAATTGTGTGGTTTCATCTGGAGTTACAAGGTACAACTGAAACATTTTTAGGCAGGGGGAAAAAAAAATGGTGTCCATTGGCAGAGACAAAAGGTGTGAATTTTTCTTTTATCTTCCTTTGAGAAACCTTCTGCAGATCTTTTCCAGGTACTTCCTATCCGGCTCTGCTATTTGCAACAGAATCTTTGCATTTTCAGCAAAACCTCTCTGCAATCAATCAAGTTTCAAATGATCTAATTAGTAAATTAATTGAAATGAAATTGTAAAACTACATATAAGATTATTCGCTGTCATTTCATGTCATCCTTCAACTTCAATCATGATCATTCTCAATTATTCTTCTCAATTTTAAAAACTCTCACATTGCCTACTGAATTTTAAACATTACAATTATATATTAAAACAGGCGGAAAAATAGAGGGTTAACTGCCGTCATATTAATATTTTTTTCCCGTTTGTTTTAAGCATAAGTTTTATAGAATTGGGTTCTTAAAATATAGAGCTAGTGAATAATAAAATATTCGCAATATTTAAAGTTTAGGGACACTATGAAAATGATTGAAATAAATAAAAGGAAAGATAACGGATATATATATAACCAACACGTAAAGCATTATAAAGTAAGATAATTGACAAGTGGAAGGTATATATACCTCAATGGAATCATTATTGAGAAGGCGATCAATGAGGTTATTAAGAATATCTTTGGTGTATTCAGGATGACCTTGGATTCCAAGAATGTGGTCTTCAATGGCAAACATTTCAACACCAGTTTTGTCCGAAAATGCAATCACATTTGCACCCAAAGGGACCTCCCAAACCTCATCTTGGTGGCATTCTATTATGGAAAGAGAAGATGGGATTTCATCCAATTCCTCAAGGAAGTTACTCATAGGTTTTAAGTAGTCCTTCACTATTTTCACTTTCCTTATCCCTATATCCCAACCACTATATGCTTTCCCTACCTTCCCTCCCAATGCTCTGCAAAGCACCTGAAAATTAACCCACAAAAAAAAAATTATTGTTTATAATTGAAACACATTATTTATCAATAATTACCTACCATGACGATGAAGCCAGAAATTTTGGTGAGGGGGGCAAATAATTACATGTTTTTAGTTTTCAGAAGAATAAAATATAATCTTTAACTTATTAGGGGTAGCTATTTGTAAGTTTTGAGTCACATACGTATATGAAAAGATAAAGAAAAAGTTGAGGGTAAGCCCCCTTAGTTCCTCTCTTTTCGTAATCAATTAATGCATAAATATAACAAAATTTGATGAAAATCTAAGGATTATAAATTTTTTCCGTCACACTAATAGGGCATGTCTTTTCAATTAAGTGAGAAAATTCTGAAAATTAAAAATGTGCCACCTACTTAGTAGCTACTCTTTTGATTATATTCCACGTTTTGAATATTTGTTGAATAAGAAATCACTATCTTAAACGAACTATAATCAAGAATCAACTAGGATCATTGAATGGAAGCGTAAAATTTTAATCAAGAGAAAAGAAAAGAGAATGGTTCCAAGAAATTAATCTTTCCACAAAATAATGTTCAAGAATCCCCAAGAAAAACTGTTGCCAACTAATTGCTTACTATATACATAACATAGACGTTAAATATGGGACACAAAGTTCATGTAAACAATAATCTTGCCAAAACTCTTACCGTTAGATGTAGAGTTTAAATCATCACCTCGAAGTCGAGAAAATTTAGGGCGGAAAGGAAAAGTTAATTACCTGATGGCCAAAGCAAATTCCAAGGACTTTCTTGGCCATAGCATCCAAAGTTTGTAAGAGAAAGCAGAGCTTGACGATCCAAGAGTCATTCCCATAAGCATCGTAGGGACTTCCACTAACCACAAAGCCATCATATTTGTCCAACTCCTCCATCTCCGGAAACTCTCCCTCCACAACCCTAAACAAGTCCCACCTCTCCCCTTCTTCTCCGAACGCCGCCACAAACACGTTGAAGTAGCCGCCGTACACTTTCTTCACGTACTCCGAATCCCTCGCCGCAAGAAGCAGCGCAAACCTTTTCTCGGCAACGTCGTCCTTCATGATCTTGATTCTTGATCAATGCAGACCCAAAGAAGTTTTTTTTCTCTCTCTCTCTCCTCTCTCTTGGTTATTATAGAATAGGATTAGCTACGAGTTGTAGAATTGGTTTGAAGAGAGTCTCTATTTATAGGATAATAGATATTCCTAAAGTTCTTTGGAGTACTTGATTTAAAACGTGGAAGTTTCTTCAATGGCGTTGTTTTTTTGTTTTGTTTTTGTTTTTTTGAAGTAGCGTTGAAATTAGTTTTTGGCATGGCAGCACGGAGAGAATATAGTGACACGGTATTTTTTGTTTCCTTTTTGGTTTCATATTTGCTTTTTGTTTTTTTTTTGTTAATTAACTTAAACGTGCTTAACATGTGATTATTAGTATTACACAAATATCTATCCGTTAAAAATTACTTATTTCCTTCAAAAAAAAAATTAATACTTATTTGTAAAGGATAATTATTTGGAGTGAGGCACAATATTGTTCCTATGTTTGTCTAGATTCCTAATTCATCAGGGAATATATATATATAATATATTCCCTTTTCTCATCTGCGGGAAATTTTTGTTGCACTACTTGGTTGGTTTAATTCAAATGGGAGATAAAGAAATTACGAATACGTAGAATGTTAATCGAATCTGGTTCAAATTCAGGGAAGTTTCGTTCCCACACATTCTTGGAGAGCTTTTTTTCAAAAAAAAAAAAAAAAAGTTTTAAATATTAAAGTTGTACTACAATTTGATACAATCTTTTTTTTTTTTTTTTTTTTAAATTACAGAGCTAGTAATTTCTAGGATTTGAATTTTGAACCTACCTCACCTTTATCAAGTGGACCGGCACTAGTATAGAGACAGCCTTGTTGTTTGGATGATTCTCAATTTCTAAAAATTCTTTGTATACTAAGTAAAATAATTATAATGATTAGAAAAAACTTAAGCAATATGAGCTAGAAAAAAAATATTTTCTAGTAAAGCTCTCAACTAGTGTGGAAATAAAGATGTAAATAAATCTAGATAAAAAAAAAAAATAAAAAACTAATGCACCACATATGTATGTATGTATATAGTGATGTTGTTGAAGAAGCTTGGAACACATTGCACCATATATATGATGAAAGAGCTAGAAAAAGAATTTTCAGAATTAGTTGAATATATGCAGGAATCATTGTGGACATATTGGTCCGTTTGGTGAATGAGTTGAGATGAATTTTTAAGTTTGAGTTGAGTTGACTTTTTAAAAAGTAGTTATAAACTTTGTTGACTTTTCAAAAAAGATAAAAATTGAGATGAAAAAATAAAGTTTAGTTGGAGTTAAACTTTATTACCCTAATTTTTAATTTTTATTTCCAAATCAAAAAGTGAATCAATATCTTCGCGTTTATTATTTTCAAATATATTATATATTTCTGTTTTTTTAGTGAATATAAATATATATATATATATATATATTTCTTCCCCCTTTTATTTTCCCATATTAATCTGAAAATTCTCTCCTGCCAACTCTATATTCGAACATAGGCAAATTTTCCTAACAACGATTTGTTCTTTATTCCTAGCTTGTTATGAATTAGGACTTCATTTCCTTAGTATTACGGAATATTAACGTTCTATAAATTATGCCAAATTCATTAAGCAATTTGCTAGCTTAAGAGGAGTTTAGGTTTGCTATCCTATTTTCCTGTCTTAAAGGTTATCCCTTCAATAAGCTTTTGACAACTCATCAATTTATTCAAGAATTGTTAATATTTAGCATTTTTCATATGACTAAATTCTTAAATTCAGATGACATAACATGATACTTTTGGGGGGGACCGCCAATGGGATAAGAAATTCAGGACAGCAGATCTCGATTCGCTCTAGAGACACCTTTTTTTAAATTTTTTTTATAAATTTTTTGGAAATAGCATGAGTTTTCTTTATCATGGATTCCCAAGTGGAAAATTTTGGCAACTTATCTAACTTAATTGGCATTTTAATTTCTTTTAGCTCGGCTATATATGCTTTATGTGAACTTTTAACTTATACCCTTGGAATATCAACTTCGTTTAGGATTCTATGGAGAAAAATAATAAAATTTATTGAAATAAAGTGAAGAAAAAGAATTTAATTTGTTGACTCTTGGAATCAACGTGAAATTTAACTTAATAAACAAACATTAAAGCATCTAATTAGTTTGAACGCCTAACTTGTTTAATGGAGTCTAGACGTACTTTCCAAGAAATGTTGTGTGGTAAAGCCTAAAGTTTTAAACATTAAAAGAAGAAGGGAATTCAATTAAGAATAAATATTTAAAGGTTAAACGTGATTAGAGAATGTATTTATATCTTGGACTAGGCAAAAAGGAAATATTCATTAATTAATAAGGAATGCTGTAAATGGGCTCCTTATAAACATAAGTTACAATAAACAAAATCAACGCGTAATTTAAAATAGGGTTGATTAGAAACAATGGAATAATATATTATAAAAAGTAGTTCAACGCCATTTTAGAATTCTAGATATATCCCTTGTTTGGATCATAAGTTCGAATTCACAATTCGAAAATTTTTATTTTTACATTATTTTCTCCCACAAAAATTTGAGTTTTCTATTCAAACTTATAATTTAAATCTATAATCAAAATGAGTCAATAGTTTTAAAGATTTAGAGAGTTATCTTTATACGTAGCTCATATTTTTGAGTGATTTAGGGGAAGATCACTATAAAAATGTTAGAATCCAAATGTAATACTTAAATAGAAAATTTAAGCCTAATTTACATATCAAAGTTATAAAATGAATTACGTACTAAACTTCAAAAGTGATATATAACATGGCACGGATTTACATTAGTGCCGGGGGCAGTTGCCCCCCCCCCCCCACTCCCTTCAATTTTTTGAAATTTAAATTATACCTCTATTTTTTCTTAAAATTTTGTAATTTGTCCTCACTCAAAAGTTTTTTTCTCTCAAATGTACCCCCACTCAAAAGTTTGCTCTTCAAGTGTATCCTATAACATTCAACTTATTCTTATATTAAACTTTTTATTTTATAAAGTTATTAATTTTAAAAATTGTTTCGTGTGTCCCTACTAAGAGATATTTCTGGATCCGTCACTATATATAACCCATTAAAATCAAATTTTTTTAAGCAAGATTAAACCTTTAAACTAGTACAGAAGGTATAACAAATTTGGTTATGATTCTACGAAAAGAAAAACAAAAAATAACCAAACAAGCCTAACTTTAACGACCATTCTGTCATCACTATCAGTGGTAACCGTTCTTTTTTCTTTGTAACGGTTTTTCTTTCTTTTCTTTTTGTGTGGTGTGTTTTCCCTCCCCGATTGGTATATGTACAAATTGCCCACGTCAAGAGAAAGACAACATGTAAACAACGACATAAGAAATGATTCTCTCAACTGTTGTGGAAAAAAGGAAGCATATATAAATGTTGAGTCCCATAGAGGGCTGAAGACAAGTGGGATCAACTTTGGCGAATATATATGTACACACACACACACACACACATATATATAAATATATATGTTAATACATATTGATGTTGCAAGCGAGTATTATAACTTCTAAAGGGTCTAGGTTCATAACCAATGTGAAAGTATTTATAGTACCCATATAATTCCATTTAAGTTTATTCAAGGAATATTAACGTTTGGCTAGGATGCTCATGTTTTAGTTCAAGTTATTCTACGTGGTGGAGTTGGACGATAAATATTATGTATGTTAAAAGTCAGCCATCTGATCCCCTTCAAAAAAAAAAAAAAAAAATTTAAAAAGAGGGATAATTAGGGGGGGGGGGGGGGGGAGGAGGAGGAAAGACAAAAAGAATAAACACCCTCAAAAAAAAAAAGTAAGATTAAATTCTATGTTTCTATTGTGTTTATTATCATATTCTTTGATATGTCAAATAATTAGTGAAATTCATTTTAACCATATATATATAATGATATTTTCCTGAATCTTTATAATGATAATAAAAAAGTAAAAATAATGACGACAAAAATAAAAAAAAATATTAAAAATAACATCATATATTAGAATCCAAAATAGGTAAATGTTATTTTTCACATTTTTTAATGATAAATACATGCATTATTGACATTTACATATAGGTTTGAAATAGTCTACTTGAATAGCCATTCCTATAAAACTGCTATTCTACCAAAATGACTGAATAATCATTACTGAAGTAAACAATGGAAATTATGGAATGACCATTTCTTTTAGTAAAATTGATATTAACTAACATTATTTTTTCTTAAACTCCTAATCTTAGCCTACGTTTGGTGTTCCATTTCATTTTGAACTCAACTGAATTTTACGACTGGTTTTTTGTCCTTCTTTTTTTTATTTTTTATTTTATTTTTTGTGTAAAAATCAATAAAATTATAACTAGTTTTTGAAAAGTCAACCAACTTCAACCTAAAAATTTCATTTTATTTCAAACTCAACTCAAACACCAAATGCACATTTTTGTTTCATTCTATTAAACGAAACGTACCCTTGGAACATGTTAAGACTGTCGCTTTGATTCACATATTACCCATGTGTTTTGTTAATATCTGTGACATAGGGCAACATGTGTAGTGTATAATGGTTGCCTTAAATACAAACAAATACCAATGAGACTAGAAGTATGATTTCACCAAACAAGCTGAGCTTAGTAAAACCTATGATAGGAAGAGGATGGAGAGGAGGAAGGATTGAGAGAGTCTGAGGTATAGAGAATATGAATGATAGAGAGGATTTATCGAAATGTTTTCTGTTATTTGGAAAGATGGAAGGAGAGTTTAAAAAATAGATGATAGTTATTTATGTAATTACTATATTGTCCCTCTATAATATCTATTAATAATTTTTATTGGGTTAAATTGTCATTTCAAGCTCAAATAAGAGAGAGCTTGCATCCCTTCATTTGATTTTCGTGTCCCATAATGTGTACTATTTTTGTGACAAAAGTCGGACATGATTTTCAGGTCCTGAAAGTGCACATTTTCATGACGTTTTCTTGCCAAAATTAGAGTACGATTTTCATGTCCCGAAACATGTACTTTTTTCATGACATTTTCGTGTAAAAATCGGGTGCGATTTTAAAAGGGTGTAAATTGGTGGGTTAGAGGGAGACTCTCTCCCCCCCTCTCCTTTCCGTCCTCTTCCATATAACCAAACAGTAGACTGTACCTTTCCTTTCACACTTCTCCCTCCACGCATATCCATCTCTCTATCTCCCCCTCTAACCATACATAGTGTAAAGGAATTGCCACAAGTATTGTAGAATTTATTACATCATTATCGTAGGGTAATCAAATAAGGGCTAATTATGAGAATGTTAAAAATTTGGACAATCATTAGGGTTGTGGGAATAAGTCTATAAAAAAGAAGTTAGGAAGATTGAATTGGCGAAAGGCTGGAATTGAGGGGCCCATTTAGAGTCACGTGCCAATTTGTCCTCTAGACGATTAGCGAACGCACGGACTTTTATTAATTGGATGGTTGTATATGTAGCCTCATGATTTGATGATTAGTTAGTTATTAGATACTTCAGCAAAAAAAAAAAAAAAAAAAAAAGAAGAAGAAGAAGAAGAAGAAGTTAGTTATTAGATAATTTTAATAATCTTTTTGTGATTACTTTTATTATTGTAGACCTAATTAGTTTTGTATGCCTAACTTTTTACTGTATGTCATATTACTTTAAATAGAGTGTAGACCTACATTCCATGAAATGTTGTGGGTTTAGCCTCAAGTTTTAAATGTTAAATAAGAAGAGAATAAAAGGGAGAATAGGATACAAAGGTTAAACGTGGATAAGCATGATGTTCCGGCATATCCCCAGGCAAGTAAAAGAGAGGGGAAAAAAAAAAAAAAAACCTAATATAGTAGTACAAATGGACTATATATATATATATATATAAGTTACTTTAGATACAAAATCCGATAAATTATCAACTGCATATTATACAATTAAATACGAAAATCAACATTCCCTGATATAAAATTGAGTTGATATTAGATACCTTGATATAAATTTATTCTGAAAGGGTAGTTTTCTTTACTTGCACGAGAAATTTTCCAATGGATCAAGTGTACCACATCATATGTGATGTATTCTTCTAACAAATAATCGACGTTTAAGTTATTTCTCAATGTTAATTATATTCTAAATTCCTAACCGTTATTCTCTTAACTCTTTTCTAATAAGTTTTATCTTATGGTGATTAGGATAGGTCATTTACAATCACCTAAATATTAATTGTTTATTGGACAGATACACCATATAAGTAGTATGATATGATAAACTTGATTCACTGATTAATTTCTCATACGTAGCTTGTCATATTCTTGAACAAGGGTTCAACCTTCTTTTTTCTTTCTTGTGTTTGTGTTTTTCTTCCTCCCTTATTGGTACTTGTACAAACAGCGATGGAGTCAATTTTTATTTCAGTAGGGACGTACACTAAAATACAAAACTTTTATTGTATTTATTATAAACAATCAATTTTTAGTAGAGACAAAATGAGAAAAATGTAAGGTTATTAAAGATAAAATTGCTAAAAAAAAAATAAAAATTCTCAGAAAGCGGAAGTTTTCACTCGATCATGGGTGGCTCCGCACATGCGTACAAATTGCATGTGTCAAGAAAATCACATGATGTAGACAATGACATGAGAGACTAGTGATTCTCTCAACTGTTGCTGAAAAAGGAAGCACAAATATTGAGTATCAGCAGACAAGTAGGATCAATAATGGAATATTGATATTTACAAAAAAAAAGAAAAAAAGAAAAAAAAGGAATATTGATATTGCAAGAGTATCATAACATCTATATGGTCTAGGTTCATTACCATTGTGAAAGTATATGTATAGTACCCATTATGATATAATTCCATTTGAATCTTCATGGAATATATAATAACGTTTGGCTAAGATGCTAATGTGTTCAGCAATTTATTATAGATGGTGGAGTTGGACGATAAACATTATCTATGTGTAAAGCCAGCTATCTGATCCGTTAAAAAGAAAGAAAGAAAAAAATAATAATAAAGGTGATAAACATTATCTATGTGAAAAGCCAGCTATATGATCCGTTAAAAATATTAAATTTAGATAATTGTATCCTGTTGAAGTAAGGAACCATGGTATATTATTTTCGAATATATTATATTTTGAGTGAGTTAAAAAAGCAGTACTCATTAAAAGGTTCTATATTTTAAATTAAAAGGTTTTATATATTAAATATATTATTTTTTTTAAGCGAGTAGTGGTTTAAGAATGGATGACGACATAAAACAAGAATTAAGAATAAGGACATGGTGATTTAAAAAAAAATTTCGGGGTCATAATAGTAAGACAAAAGTTTATGGACCAATGACAATATATTTTTTTTTAAATTAAGTAAAGGCAAATTTAAAATGAAGATACATTATTTACATATACATATGTAACCCATTGGTCATCCTTGTTAGTGTAATTTTGATCTCAGTGCTAATTGTGTGTGTTTCATCTGGAGTTACAAGGTACAACTGAAACATTTTTAGGCAGGGGAAAAAAAAATGGTGTCCATTGGCAGAGACAAAAGGTGGTGAATTTTTCTTTATCTTCCTTTGAGAAACCTTCTGCAGATCTTTTCCAGGTACTTCCTATCCGGCTCTGCTATTTGCAACAGAATCTTTGCATTTTCAGCAAAACCTCTCTGCAATCAAGTTTCAAATGATCTAATTAGTAAATTAATTGAAATGAAATTGTAAAAACTAACATATAAGATTATTCGCTGTCATTTCATGTCATCCTTCAACTTCAATCATGATCATTCTCAATTTATCTTCTCAATTTTAAAAACTCTCACATTGCCTACTGAATTTTAAACATTACAATTTATATTAAAACAGGCGGAAAAATAGAGGGTTAACTGCCGTCATATTAATATTTTTTTTCCCGTTTGTTTTAAGCATAAGTTTTATAGAATTGGAGTTCTTAAAATATAGAGCTAGTGAATAAAATATTCGCAATATTTAAAGTTTAGGGACACATAGAAAATGATTAAATAAATAAAAGGAAAGATAACGGATATATATATATATATACCACACTTGTAAAGCATATTATAAAGTAAGATAATTGACAAGTGGAAGGTATATATACCTCAATGGAATCATTATTGAGAAGGCGATCAATGAGGTTATTAAGAATATCTTTGGTGTATTCAGGATGACCTTGGATTCCAAGAATGTGGTCTTCAATGGCAAAATTTCAACACACAGTTTTGTCGGAAAATGCAATCACATTTGCACCCAAAGGGACCTCCCAAACCTCATCTTGGTGGCATTCTATTATGGAAAGAGAATGGGATTTCATCCAATTCCTCAAGGAAGTCTCATAGGTTTTAAGTAGTCCTTCACTATTTCACTTTCCTTATCCCTATATCCCAACCACTATATGCTTTCCCTACCTTCCCTCCCAATGCTCTGCAAAGCACCTGAAAATTAACCCACAAAAAAAAAAATTATTGTTTATAATTGAAACACATTATTTATCAATAATTACCTACCATGACGATGAAGCCAGAAATTTTGGTGAGGGGGCAAATAATTACATGTTTTTAGTTTTCAGAAGAATAAAATATAATCTTTAACTTATTAGGGGTAGCTATTTGTAAGTTTTGAGTCACATACGTATATGAAAAGATAAAGAAAAAGTTGAGGGTAAGCCCCCTTAGTTCCTCTCTTTTCGAATCAATTAATGCATAAATATAACAAAATTTGATGAAATCTAAGGATTATAAATTTTTTCCGTCACACTAATAGGGCATGTCTTTTCAATTAAGTGAGAAAATTCTGAAAATTAAAAATGTGCCACCTACTAGTAGCTACTCTTTTGATTATTCCACGTTTTGAATATTTGTTGAATAAGAAATCACTATCTTAAACGAACTAATCAAGAATCAACTAGGATCATTGAATGGAAGCGTAAAATTTTAATCAAGAGAAAAGAAAGAGAATGGTTCCAAGAAATTAATCTTTCCACAAAATAATGTTCAAGAATCCCCAAGAAAAACTGTTGCCAACTAATTGCTTACTATATACATAACATAGACGTTAAATATGGGACACAAAGTTCATGTAAACAATAATCTTGCCAAACTCTTACCGTTAGATGTAGAGTTTAAATCATCACCTCGAAGTCGAGAAAAATTTAGGGCGGAAAGGAAAAGTTAATTACCTGATGGCCAAAGCAAATTCCAAGGACTTTCTTGGCCATAGCATCCAAAGTTTGTAAGAGAAAGCAGAGCTTGACGATCCAAGAGTCATTCCCATAAGCATCGTAGGGACTTCCACTAACCACAAAGCCATCATATTTGTCCAACTCCGCCATCTCCGGAAACTCTCCCTCCACAACCCTAAACAAGTCCCACCTCTCCCCTTCTTCTCCGAACGCCGCCACAAACACGTTGAAGTAGCCGCCGTACACTTTCTTCACGTACTCCGAATCCCTCGCCGCAAGAAGTAGCGCAACCTTTTCTCGGCAACGTCGTCCCCATGATCTTGATTCTTGATCAATGCAACCCAAAGAAATTTTTTTTTCTCCTTTCTTTTTTTTGGTTATTATAGAATAGGATTAGCTACGAGTTGTAGAATTGGTTTGAAGAGAGTCTCTATTTATAGGATAATAGATATTCCTAAAGTTCTTTGGAGTACTTGATTTGAAACGTGAAGTTTCTTCAACGGCGTGTTTTGTTTTGTTTTTTTTTTTTTTTTTTGTAGCGTTGAAATTAGTTTTTGGCATGGGCGGCACCGGAGAATATATGTGACACGGTATTTTTTGTTTCCTTTTTGGTTTCTTATTTGCTTTTTGATTTTGTTTTTTGTTTATTTTTGT
>BKCH01002134.1:0-198741 GCA_008635985.1 Ficus erecta
CAAAAAGAATTTAGAACGCAGAAACCATAAAAACTAATTTAGTGTCTCAACATAGCAAGGTTTGAAAAACAAGTTCCACAGTGAAATTACCAGTTGCTTCACCACCAACTAGAATATCACCCATATCAAACTGATAAAAACAGAAACAAAAAGTGAGACAAGTAGTTAGTAGCAACTAGATAAATATATTGAGAAGAACAACCGCGAAAGAAGGTTGAAGGTACTTGGAAGGCTAACCTGCCAATAGCCTCTTCGAGTTACAGGAACATATGTATGCTTTCCCTTGAAATGATCAGAATCAACCCCGCCAAATACTATTTCACCCCCCTTCTTCGCCTTCAATATTGCGATTCAGCCAGAACGAAAAGACGGGATCTTTAACAAGTCCTTGGTTGACCATATTATACCTATAAAAGTGATCTACTTAAAAGGGATTTTTCTAATGAATGTAAAAGATAGAAACTGACATTTTATAGTCACTTTGTGTAAAGATTACGACAAAAGTATTGTAGCGTGTTTAATAGTCGATAAGGATTGATATATTACCAGACAGGAACAGCATTTCCAACAGAGATCTCTTGAAATCCAAGTCCAAATACACCATCAAACTTCGCTGCCAAGAGCGTGATGCTAGGCTCTCTCGTCACCTCGATAAAATCCTGATTACACTGATATTAATAACGCTGCGTGGTGAAGCCAACAGATAACAAGTTTTTAGCCAAAGTGTACCTGATTATGAACAACCAGCCCACCGACTCGGACATGGTCTGTACTAAAGAAACCTGAAATGGCTCCAGTTCCATATTGGATCTCAGCGGATTTCTCTGCACCAAGAGTGATAATAAAGCACATGACATTGGATGGAAAACATAAGCAGAGAGAAACATGAACACTACAAATCAACAAACTAACATACCGTTCTTCGTATAGGTACTCGATTTTTTAGATTTGTACTTGGAGTGAAATATGCACGCAACCTGTAACACACACTCGAGCGGAAAAGAAGTCATGACAAGAAAACATCGGAAGACTTGAATTAATGAGGGAGGAAAAAATAAGTTCACATACCGAGAAGCGACATTTTGAGGAGGGCACCCAGAGATTGGAACTTCCTGTGTCAAACATCACAGTGAACTTCTGTGAAGGCGTGCCAATACCAATCTCACCAAAGTATTCAGCATCCATGTGGTTCTTTAGTGCGATAACTTGGGTGCCCTCAGAGTTCACACGACTGCCAAGGAGACGATACTTTCTAACCGGAGCTACGAACATTTCCTGTTCCATAGCAGTACTAATTTGTCCCTTGATCACGTTGACGCTTTGATCTAGTCGTTTCTTTTTCAGTCGAATCCGGAGCAACCCGTCATTGTGGGAGGAAAATGCAACAGGCGACAGATGCAACAAGAGAGAAAGAGCAACCAAACATGCTTCAAATTTGCTAACCATTTCTAGAACTGCAAAAACATGAGAGAGATCAAAAAACTGAATTATCCAATAAAATTTCTAGTGTCACTGAAAGGATTCTTTGCAAAATGGAAATCTAAATGAATCTAAAAGAGAAAAAAAAAATACTTACAGTTCGGAGTTTTGGCTTCACAGGTGGAGATGAACTGAATAGAAGAGTGAAACAACGAGGAAGGTAAGTTATAAGAGGACAAAAGAAAGACAGGAGAGGCCTCTGCTACATGGAGGAGTAGAAACCTTAAGGTGCTCCGACCAAATACAATTTAGCTAGAGCCAAGCACGTCATGATATTATAGACCGTGCTGTTGGTGATTACAGCCGTTCCGAGGAAGCCAACCGAAAACAACCGTTATTCGAATCTCAACTACCAGACAGTTCACAGAGGAAAATAGCTACCTTCTATATGTTTGCGTATATATAGCAGTGTTGGGGCACCAGTTGAGTTTCACATACTCAGACCTATATATTGTTTTAGTGGGGACGGATAAAGTTTTTAAGATGGCTCGTACAAGAATAATCAATTTTTACTGTAGTAAAATGATAAAAATATAAAGTTTTTAAAAGTAAAATTGAACAAAATTAAATTTCACTAAGGGCGGAAGCCCTCACTCGGGCATTGGTTGCTTCGCCCCTCTATATATGAGACTACTTGGTTGTAATGCCCAACGGTACTTCCAACTATTTATCTATAGGATTATTCTCATTTATACTCCTTACTTTTGGAATCATTCTTACTTATCTTAAAAATTTCAAA
The DNA here is from genome assembly GCA_008635985.1 of Ficus erecta. Classification (NCBI taxonomy): domain Eukaryota; kingdom Viridiplantae; phylum Streptophyta; class Magnoliopsida; order Rosales; family Moraceae; genus Ficus; species Ficus erecta. Next base: position 2,219 of record BKCH01002134.1, read on the forward strand.
AAACTATCAATTTTCTTTACAAATTTTGAACTATTACCACCTATTAACCCTCCTCAATTACTATTTTTGTTAAAAAAAAAAACTGAAAAATGGTTAAGTGCAGATATGTAATTTTTGTTCATTTGGCTAAACAAAAATTCTAACATAATGTGTAAAGGGAGACTTTTTTTCTTTACATTTATTTTTAATAGAAATTTTAATGATTAAGTAGGATTAATATAAAAAATACAAATAAAGTGAGAGTTTTTAAAATTTAAGAGACAGAATAAAAAGCACACATGAGATTTATTATTTTCAATATATTGGAAAATTTTGACTCATAGAGGTGCAAACAGCTTTATGCACTACAAGAAAACACACCTGTCGCAACCAAATTTTTTCGCGACCAAAAATTTTGGTCGCAAAAGAGAGCCTATTGCGACCAAATTTTCGGTCGCAAAAATTTTTGGTTACGTTTAACATCACATTGCAACCATGTTTTTCTGCGACCAAATAATTGGTCGCAGAAATGTACCTATTGCGACCAATTAATTTTTTGCCACAAAAATTTCGACACCCAATTCTAAAAACACACCTGTCGCAACCAAATTTTTTCGCGACAAAAAATTTTGGTTGCAAAAGAGAGCCTATTGCGACCAAATTTTCAGTCGCAAAAATATTTGGTTGCGTTTAACATCACATTGCAACCATGTTTTTCTGCGACTAAATATTTGGTCGCAAAAAAACATATTTGTTGCGACCAATTAATTTTTGGTCGCAAAAAGCTTGGCGCCAATGGGCAAAAAATGGCGGTTGAACAAACATTCCCTTTTTTGGTCCAAGGAAGTAGATTGTCAGCCACCAATATTTTGGTCACAAAACATCTCATCATTTTAGCAACTAAATTGTGTAGTAATGTTGGTGGCAGAATGTGGTACATTATCTTATGCTAATTATAGCGACCAAAACAATGATCGCAAAAAACTTTTTAACTTGTTTAAGAACAATTATATATTCTTAAAAGGATAAATTTCACTTTTTTCCTCTGAATTTTAGAAAGTTCAATATATAACATTCTTTCCCCCTTGAACTGTGAAAAAGCTTATGAATTTCTCACCTCAATTAAATTTTTTACCAAAAAAATTCATCTAACACTCATTGAAAGCATGAGTTGGGAGTATTAAGTGTGAAATTATGAAATGGTTGTTTGTTGGTAGCTTTCATTAACCTTATTAAATGTGAAGTTACAAAGCTGCCCATAAAAGAGAGGTCAGCCCTAAATATTTACTCTTTTAACCTAATTATTAGGGTATATTCGCAATTTCACACTTAGTACTCTCAACTCATGCTTCCAACAAGTGTCTTATGCATTATTCGTCAAAAATTTAATTAAGGGGGAAATTCGTAAACTTTTTCACAATTCAAGCGGAAAAAATGTTTCAAATGGAAATTCAAATGACATTTTTTGACAAGGCCCAAAATTCAGAAGAAATAGTAAAATTATCCTTCCATAAATGATAATATTTATTTAAATAACTAATTAATTAAAGATAACCAATGAGGATTAAAAATCAATAGTTATAAAAGAAAAAATTATTTTAAAAAATGATGCTCTTGATTACATCCCCGTTCAACTTTTCAAAGAGTTGTTTTCCCGACTAAGAATTACAACATTTTTCTTTAAAGGTCGTTAATGGATCAGTAGGATGGCTTTTTATTTTGAAATGTCGTAGCAAAATGTCATAAAATCTATTACATATCACGATGACATTGTAGCTTTTCTAACGTTATTTTTATTAAACATTGTAAAAACATTAAAATTAATTAATATTTTATCACATTTCAAACTAAAGTAGTTTTGGAATAGTTCTTGAAAATTTTGAACAAGTATTGTAGTCATAAGCTAGCATGATAGAAACTTTAAGAAAGCTATGCTACCTACAGTAGAGCTAGATATATTTTAACTAATAGAAATGATGGCTATCCCGTGAAAATTCTAGTCGGGGACGGCTATAATTTTTCCAAGGAAGATTATCCTCAATTAAATTAAACCTCATCACAAGCAACACATTGACGTTTCCATACCTGGAAAACCAATTGCCAACGAGCAATGTAGATTTTCCATTGGACGGAAAACCCAAGCTTTACCAACGAACACATTTACTTGGCGAAGTATAATAAAACGAAGAAGTCTGGAACACCCACCGAAATTTTCAAGCTTTCAACGACAAAAGTTTTTTCATCTAAGACTTTGTCTTATTTTTAAAAAAATTTTAGAATAGATTAACTATTAGTATAACTGAAATATTTAAAATGTTAAATAAATAAATATAGGATATTAAATCGAACATAAACCATTAATCAAATTCTAGTTCGAAGAGAAAAATGTGCTAAAGTTCTATGGTGTCATGAATCAATTTTTACTCCTTTTTTTCCCCCCTTTTTCTTGCAACTTCAAGATACAAGCAAGAACCAAACTAGAAGAATGAAATTTACCTCCTCTGGCACTGGACTGCATAGCAACAAGAGGAAGAACATTTTCCAGAAAATTTGAGAGTAGATGCGGCCTATTTAGATTCATTTCCCATCAGAAACATTCTATTCCCAGGAACATTTAATCTGAACGATATTAGAAGTCAAAACCCGTAAAAGAAACAGTTCAATCACATAATTCTTATGCAGAAATCGAAGAAGAAACAACACAAAAACACGCTCGTACACATGCATATACGTATTCTGACTGAGTAATTAAAAGTCGTTGAATCAGAAACTAATACCATCTTGTTGTCAACAATCCTTCCCCTCGGACTGGACCATGAGTATGAATTCAACTTGTGCTTATCCCGACCTGTACGAAAATTCAGGATTCATCAAATAAAAGAGCAATGAGAGTGAGAATACTGAGTTTCGCGGTAACTGTTGCACACGATTATGCCCCTGCACCAAGTCCAAAAGGGGAACCATCACAAAATCTTGTGCTTGCATTGTGGAAAACAGCAGCACTGCCAAAGCATATAACAAGTCACATCTCATTAGTAACGGCAGACAGAGAACGGATAACCAAAAACAAACCATGACAGGTTGAGTATTATCACCTGTCAACTTGACGTAGAAAAACTTCCACAACTTCACAAGGAAAAGCATACAAGTTCAAGTTTATTTTCCCTGACTGAGGAGAGACAATTAAAATCAAATGCAACATCAATTTAAGAAAAAGGAAAGACACATGGATAAGAGAGATAAAACATAAATTTGTTGCACTCTAAGGTATATAATAAATGGAATCTAAGGAACCAAAAAAAAAAAAAAAAAAAAACAGAGTAGAAAGAAACAGAGTAAACCAGCCAATAAAGGCATTTTGACAGGCATTTGATGGGATCTAGCATACGAGTCAACGTAGAACCGATGGCTTGCTAAACAAAGAAACAATTTAAAGATAACAGAGACTGAAGAAGACGAAACTCACCTTAAACTTAAAAAACGCTGGAATTGAGAAAAGTTGATCGAGAGAGTTAGTTAACTAAGAGAGATGAAACCTGCAGAATAAAAACTGGATGATATTATGGGGTAATTCAATATTAGACGAGAGAGAATGAGAGAGAGGGGGGGGTTGCGGGAACTAAAGTGAGATGATACTTGCCGAAGATAAATTAGATGAGATTAATTGTGGCGGGCTTGATTTGGCGGGCACAAAGAAGAGCTGGTTTTGGCACGAATGGGTTGTTCTTTTCTTTTCTTTTTTAAAGGGGGCCAAAGAGAGAGAGAACCTGGAACAACTATTTTTAAAAAAAAAAAGTATGTTAAAAACTAGTTTAAAAAGTAATTTAAAATAGAACAAATCAAGAGTTTTTTTTTTTTTCAAACTTAAAAAAAAAAAAAAAAAAAGGAAAAAAAAAACATGTTGAAAATTTCAGAAGTGGAAGAAGATGAGATAGAGGTTTTTTTTTTTTTTTTTTTTTTTTTTTCCAAAGTACATATATAATACTTCAAATGACAGTTTAAAAAAAAAATCTTTGTAGTCGTAATTTAAAAATATGAGAAAAGTAACTTAAAGCAAGAATAAAATAGTGCGGATTCTTAACCGAAAAAAAATCATAAAATTCTAAAACAAATAATTTAAAAGAGAAATATTGTAAAGGTTTTTTTTTTTTTTTTTTTTTCCCAAACTTACCTAAAAGAAGTTTAACAGCGTGGTTGATGGGATAGAGGTGTGTTTACTATTTAGATACATTATATGAAATTTTTTTTCGTGGAAGAAAATAAAATAAAATAAAAAGTTAACTAGGAGAAGGATTCTTAGGTAAAGAAATACCAACAGTAAATAACATTGGGGGTATGTGATGAAGTTAGGTGTGAATGTGTTTTATTTTATTATTTTTTTAAAAGGATGGAATGGATATGTATTTAGAATAAAGATAGAAACATAATAATTACTTGAGAAAATATTGGTCTTCCTCAGCTCATGAAGCGGAGAATATCAAATCTCATGATTTAGTGATCTCCAAGTATCTTTGTGATTTTCTTGACAAGCTATGACTATGCAATTAGCTCGGTTGATTACAAATAGTGATTCCGTATAGGATTAGGATTAGTTGATTTTAATATATTAAATTTAAAGTTATGCATTAGTTATGATTATCTTTATCCTAAAGATTATTTTAAAAGAAGTATTTTGTTTTGGGTAATTTACACAAGTATACGCTATAGTTTTTTTTTTTTTTTTTCTTTTTCTAAAAGTACATATAATTGCTTTAGGATTTGCCAATAAATATGACATTTCTGTTCATTTTTTTTTCATATAATAGTTTATGAATAAATATTTATATGCATTTTTCCTCCTCTTTAATTCTAGTTCTATTTCTATTTGTTTTCTCTTTTGTGGTTCTATTTTTATCTCTAATGCTATGTTTAGTAAAAGTAAAAGATGGAAGAAAAGAAAATGGTGAACAAAATTTTCAAGACAAAATTGAATTTTAACTCTTTTGATAGGAGATCAGATAAGTGGATGGTTCATTATCTTGTAATGCATCTCCAACTTGTCGAGTGAAGTTGTCACCACGTGGTGCTTAACCCTTTGATATGTTAAAGATATCTTGTACAGAGATGTAATCATTTTTATTTTTTTTAATGTGCTAACTGATAAGTCGTGGGCTTGGGGAGTTTTTACTGTTATTATTATTATTATTTTGATTGAAATTATTTATTTCCTTTTTAGTTATGAGGTTTGAGTAGGATCTGTCATCTGCTACCTTGAGACGATTTTTTTTTTTTAAATTTGATTGAATTTTTTAAAAAATTTAAAAGAGAATAAAAGTAAAAAGAAAACGAAGAGTCTAGGACAAAAATTCTCTTAAGAAAAAGAAGTAATGCCAGTAAATAACATTGACTGGTATCTAAGGATTGAAAAATCGACATTTTCATCAATATTTCTACGGAAATTTCCTTATTTTGGAAGTATCTATATGGAGACAGATGTGTAATATCTTTTCTACAAAATATTCATGAAATTTAAATATTGATTTTTTACAGAAACATTGATTTCCGTGAAAAGCATAGTAGAAAAATAATAAAATACCGTCGAAAGCTCATTTAATGTTAATATATATATATTTTAATATGTATGAAATAATAAATGTAATATACCTATATTTTATATGTAGATGGTATGGATTGTTTTTTAGAGAAATATAAAAGAATCTAAATGATATAATCAATGACGAAAAAGAAAAAACAAACTCCAACGGATAAGATATCTATTTTTATCCAAAGGATAAGTTAAGTTAAATTATAAGCAGTTAAAACACAGCTAATTACATAGCTAACTAAATAGCTTAGAGCAAGAAATGAGACGGAAAAAAAAAATCCATATTAATCATAGAAAAGAAATATCATTCTTTGTCATACTTAGAAAATAAAAATTGATTAGTACAAGTTTATATGAGAATCAATTAGCAAAAAAAAAAAAAAAAAAAAAAAAAAAAAAATGCAAATCCAAATTTAAGACTTATCTTGAAGTAAAAACTTCTTGATTGCTTCTCCTCAGTTGATATAGACATCATAAGAGTAGTATGATAATTGTTAGTTCATTACGATAACATATGGAAACACTTATTAAAATACTTTTTTAAATTATTAAGATGACAAAATTCTAATTGGTAGTTAAATGAACGATATAATTAGAAATATAAGTGCATAAGGATCCATCTATTTATCGAAATATAGAAGTGAAATATAATTCTCAAAGAAACACAACCATTAAAGAAATAAAAAAATTAACAAATATGAATAAAATGTCTTTAGCTGACTAGATCTATATATCATGAAATTATATTTAGTGAATACGTTTTATTTTTGCCTAATGATGAGGTCAATTTGACAATGACTTAAATCTTTTTGTGCATTTACCTTAATTTTGTCTGTTGTGATTTTTTTATTTTTTTTTTTTGGTAATTTTGTTTGAGTACATACGAGTATTGGAAAATCGAATCAGTCAATATAGGTTTTTTTTTTTTTAATAGTGATATCAAATAAAAAGGAAAGTAAGTTTTTTTTTCTTTTTTTCAATTTTCGACTAACTACTTTTTTGATTACCAGGAAATATATATATATATATATATATATATAAATATCTATCTGTATGAGAGTCATCGTATTTTCAGATTTTATCATTCTATAATTTTTACATTTTTTCTTTTCGTTTACTTTATACTGCACTTGTTATCAGTTTATGAATACATCCATGGGTTATCGGCGCTTGTTTTAAAAATGTTCAAATACTATTTGAAAATCCAAATCCTATGAAAACTAATATATATATACACACACACGCTTCCGAAAATATATAAAAAAATTTGAAATGAAAAAATATATATAGATCGATTTTTTTAAAGCGCATATATATATATATATATATATATATATATATATCAAATTGGGCATTGTATTGGAAGCAAACTAAATACCTTTTTTAAAAAAAAAAAAAAAATTTAGGATGAGATACTTTGATTTTGAGTCCTTTCTGTGCGTATGCATGGATTTAAACCTTTATTTTTTATTTTATATCTTTTGAAATTTAGGGGTAAAGAACGTGGGATAAAAAGAAAAGCACCTAAAAAAGAGATTGTGTTTTTATTTATGGGCGGGAAGAAGTAGAAAATATATGATTTAATAAAGGGATTTTTTGTAATACTAATAAGTGTGTTAAAAGTACTTAATAAAATTTTAAATTTAATTGATGGGTAATTTAAATAGGTGTGTGGGAAAAATATACAAGGAGGTGTGAATAGATCCTCCTAACAAAAAAATGTCGTCATTTTTTTCTAAACAAGTCGTAAGGGATGATAACAAACCCCATTGAAGTAGAAAAGTTTTATTTTAAATTATGAAACTTAAAAAATGGAAAAAAAAAAAAATAATGAAATCTGCTTATAAAAAAAACTTTTGAAAAGTTGTTATCATATTCTTAAACGGAAACAAACTTTTTTTTTTGGGTAGAATGCCTAAAACAATTAATCAATAAATAATTGCAAAGAAAGTCCATTTTTAGAGTTCCATTTTAAAATTTGTATATTTTTTAAATATATTATATACACGTCTATTTTTTAAGAAATAATATGTCTGCAGTATTTATTTTAAAACAGAAAAAAATAAAATTCATAAAAAGCGGTCGGAAAAAAAAAAAAAGAATCTTGAGAAAAATGTTGAAGGTAAATTTGAAACAAACAAAAAGTATAATTCAAAAATTGTTCAATTTTTGCAAATAGGTTGAAAACCATTATATTTTGAAAGGGTTGGTAAAATTGACCATTTTGTGTAAATACTTCAAGCGCTATTCCTAATAACGTATCAATGTGTTCATAGTAGAGGGGAAAAAAAAACTCCAATCTTTATTTACTATAAATTTGAAGGGCACTAAGGAGGATATCCTGAATATGAAAATTTCATTACTTCCATTATCAGATATCAAAGTTTGACAAGTATCAAGATTGTACATAAGAGCATGTAGCAAGTATTCTTTTAGCATGGTTTGGTGATGGCTGGGTAAACCCCGGATGGCCTTCTGAGAGAAATAATATGAAGAACAAGTCTCCCTGCCATACCTAGGGAAGGGGATTCCTACCTGTGAGGTTAAAAACCTGGAAATGATGGGGTCACTCCCATATCCTTTTTATTCACCAAAATATCCTCTTTTTATTCACCAAATGATTATTTAGGTCAAAGCTATAGAAGTTGTTAGCGATCATTGAATACCTTCCAAATAAATACATTTACTTTGTTGTTATGGATTTCAAAGTTTTTTTGAAAATGCTTGTTAAAATTATGTTATAATAAGATACATAAATACTACGGGTGTGTTTGGTTCTAAGGTTCAAACTTAAAATTTTATATCAGTTTTTGTCTTTTTCTAAAAAGTTAACAAAAATTATAATTAGTTTTTAAAAGTCAACCAACTTCAACCTAAAAATTTCATTTCAAACATGTATACCAAATGCAAACTTATTAAAAAGTGTTCCCAAAGTGTTAATATGATAGAATTCTAAGTAGTAAATAAATGAACAATGTTACTAAAAATAATAAGGGCCTTTTTAGAGGTTAGGTTTGAAATGTGTATTTTGACAGAAAACTTTTGAAAAAAGTTATGTGATATAGAAAATCGTACAAAAATTTAAAATGTGTTTGAAAAACAAAATATGCAAAGTGGATCTTATCTTGTTCGTCTCATCATTACGAGCATTTTGACATAAAAATAATTTCCTTTTGACACGAAATGAGAAAGTTATGGACTTTTAAAGTTTGAGTTTTTTGAAAATGGAAGAGAGAAAGAGAGTTTGATGTAGAATTAATAATATGAAATCAATATGGTAAAAATACCATCTGGAGATATTGTTCCAAACGAGCACTAAATGCATAAATGTCAACCTAATCATGGAAGTATATATAGTATGGGAAGGAAAATATAATTGTCAAAGAAAAACAACCATTAAATAAGAAATGCTAAAAACATCAATTCTAATTCCAACTTTTAAGTACCAACTTATGTAGTATATGAGTTATCATTATTTTATTACTAAGTATTTAAAGTATTGCCACATTAATTGATTGCATATATCAATGAAAATATGATATATGAGTTAGTACTGAAAAAGTTATGAATATTATGGTGTCTCTAATACTATTCATTAAATAACTAAAAAATTAACAAACATTAATTAAATTTCTTTAGTTAACAGATATCGAATCACTTCTAGCAGTTCGGATTGGATCTTCAACGTCGGATATCATCTCACTGTAAATTTTGGGGATTTTTTCTTTTATTTTGGTGTATGTACTTTGATGTTTGCTGGCTATTATGATTTTAATGAATATTTAGGATATTTTCTCATTACTTGTGTTCCACCAATAACAAAAAGCAAAAGCAAATTTAAAAATAAAAGATGCAAAGTTTTCACATAAACAAAAGGACACCTTCCGCATCTCATAGATTATGTACCATGTGCTAGTTTCTAATAAGTGGCGGTATCAAAAATTTTTTTAAAGGGAGCATGAATTGAATAAAAAGTTTGTTCCAAAACTACAATGCTTAAATCTTTTACCATCTTTATCTATTTGTGTATTTGTGTCTTTTATCTTTTTCCTCCATGAACTAAGTTTATAGAGTTTAATTAATTTTGAAGTTTAGAGTTCAAAAAATTGTGAAATTTTGTAGTAGTATAGTTGATTTTGGTTCATTTGAGTTATTACATTGTAAACACTAATACTTTAAAATCAAAATTTATGATAGAATATATAAATAATAACCAAAAGAATTTTAACGGGGCAAAAAAAACTATAGAAAATCATTAAAATTTTCAAAGTTAGAGACAAAAAAGAAACTCTAACCTCCCTCCACCGTTGTTTCTAAACAATCCTAATTTAAAACTTGAAGTGATTTGAATTATGATTACAAATCTTCAAACTCAAACTTTCTAGGTGCAATTTTTAATATCACGTTTATTTAATAGAGTTGATAACTTTAAAGTTATTATGTCGCTCCCAAAAAAATGTTCTACATTATTCTTATGAGTATTAGATCGGTTAACGAATAGAATATAATGAATTCAATATATATGCATGTGTCTTAACTTTATCAATTTTTTCTTTTTCATAATTTTGCGGAAAAATCCTTTAAGTTTTGCTTATTATATAGTTATCTCTAATATAAATACTTTAATATTTAAAAAAGTATAAATGCACTAACATAGAAAATAGAATATTTAGAAGCACCTTTTTTTTTTTTTGAATAAATATATTTAGAAGCATCTTGATTTATAGTTGAAAGTATGAAATTTTCTTTATATTTTAAAATTAAAAAGACTTAAATATTACTGAATAAATATAATAATTTTAAAAAAATTAATATTCGAGTAAAGAAATTTCAGTGAAGTTGGCGCTTATTTTTGCCTCCAAAAGGAAGAAATATTTGAAAAAAAGTGCGCCAGACCTGCCACAAAAAACCTCGAGGAAAAAAAAAAAAAAAAAAACCTCTGACAAAAGAAAACTTCCGTTGGTTTTGACAAGAGAAGTCCTCAAACCCATATCTCCTGTTCTTCGTTCCCTTCTCGCCCTCTCTGTTACGAGGGTTTTTTTTTTTTTTTTTTTTTTTTGCACCTTTTCTTTTCTGTTCTTAAATTTCTTTGATTTTATTTTTGGTTTTTGAGTTTCTGCAATGGCTGAAACGCTACTGTGATTCTGTAAATGGTGGCACTATGAACGAGTATGTTACTCTTTAGTGTGTTTTTCGTGTTCTAATACTGCATATTGGTCTTTCCTTTGGTGTTTTCCGTTCTTATTTTCTCCAAGTTACCTTGTTTATTATCTTAAAGGAATTATAATCCTGTTGAGAGAAGGGGCAAGGGTGGGAAAGAACGTAATTCCAAGAGTTCTCAAAAGAACTCGAAATCTCTCCAAACAAACAACGCTGGCTCGGGTGATGCTGCTGGTCTGAGAAACTCTGGTCAGCTTCCTCCTGGTTTTTTAGTATTTTTTTTCCTATTTCAAAAGTTCTTGCTACTGTAATCGTAGAACTCGAATCGCCTCCATCGTTATGCGGAATATGCAGCACCAGAGGCTCAAACAGCAGGCCATGATGCAGCACTCGTTCTACCACCACGCCGCTGTCGTATCTGCTCCTCAGGTTTCTTTTTTTTTATTTTTCCGATTTTTCCGATTTTTTATTTTTTATTTTTTATTTAGTTTTGAAAGTGAATTCTTTTGTTTTGTTTTGTTTTGTTTTGTTTTGTTCTTGTTTTTGTGTTTGTGTTTGTGTTTGTTTTTGCTTTCAAGAAAGAAGCATTTAGAACTCTCCATGTTTCAGAGCTGTTGGAGGGAAGCGAGTAGAGTGAGGGTCGTCAACAGAGGAGGATGCCGTCCGAGTGAGAGAGCGGAGAAAGGAAAGGTAAGCCGAGGATTTCTACTCCTCTCTTTCTCTTTCTCTGGTCTCTGCCCCTCTCAACCTGTTTAGAATTATCCATGTTTCCTCTGCGCTCGCTGTCTCCGGCCTAAATGTTTCATGTAGGCTTTCCGTTTTCAACTCCAATTTTCAGATTCGTTTTTCTTTGTTATATTGATTAATCTGTTTGATATTTGTGTTTGGAAACTGGAATTGAATAAATTCGTTGTTAATCCTAATCCCCAAATAATAAAACTATTAACAAAGTCTGATTGTGAAATTCTCCTGTTGATGAATTGAAAAATTGTTCAGGTGGTAATGGTTTTGTGTTCAGATTAGGAGCCACTATCATCCCGATTTATCTTATAATATCGGATCTCTCTGTACGTTTGTACTTAGTTTGCTAAGCTTTTGGATCTCTCTGTGTTTTAATCAATGGAAGAGACTTTAGTCACCATGGTTTGGCATTGGATGGTAGAATTTTTTTTTTTCCCTTTTTTCTGGAAAAGATTACTTTGTGGGATGGTTTGATTTTTCTTTTTGTTTGCTTCAAAAGGTGACTTCGTGGGTTTGGATTCTCTTTTATGTTTCCTTTTGTTTACTGTAGTCAGGACAACAAGTGCACATGGAAAACAAATTGAAAACGGAAAGGGATAGACCTCTATGGGATAGCTTCTTATTTAAAGAAAACAGAGGTTGTATTCTTATTTTGATTTAACATGCGCCAATAATAATCTTTGTATTCTTATTTTGATTCATTGCTCTGGAGCCTCTTCCTCTACACTACTGGTTGGACCTGTACATTGACAGAGAAGACCTTGGAGTAACAAAATTTCATAGAGAACGATGAAGAGTGGGTTTTTATTTTTTTTGGTTTCGATGAAGTGTGGGTTATTAGGGCTCTTACCTATTCTGGCACCAGGAAGAGTAGCTGGAACTAAAATAGCCAGATTCTCTTGCCCGTCATTGACGCTTTTTGATCGTCGAGCTCCACTTCTCATGTCCGTCATCTTATTTAAAAAAAATAGAAGTCGTTGCTTTTCTTTTACATATAATCTCAATTTTTTTCCTTCTGGTTTTTTATTTGTTGATTTTGTTGTGATTTCTAGTGTTTTCTGTTTTCTTTGCACTGTCATATAATGCTTCTTGGTCTTTTTTTTTTTCATGGAAAATAGAGTTTCAGGAAATCGTCTGTGTGGGAAAGCATGGTAGGGAGAGATTTTTTGCTTTGTGCTGGTATCCATTTATCTTCTTTTATCCCTTATGTTTTTTTTGAGCTTTATAATTGGTTGCCTATAATATAAAGGAAATGTGAATTGTGAATGGGTCATTGTAATTTGCTTAGCAAACTACATCAAGGTTGGTAATGGAACAAACTAAAGCTTAATTTCTTGTGTTTGCATTCTAATTGAGACAATTGGTATAAATGCATATGATTCATTTTTTTTTTTGTTGGGTTCTATCAATATATGCATAATGTCATCGCCTCTAGTAAATCCTTGATTCTTGCCCAATTATAGGGTCTTATTTTGCACTGATATTGTGCACTCACACCCAAAACATTAAACAAGAAGTTCTCCAAGCTGATGCTTATAACCTATTATTGGACTACTTGGTTAAATGGTTAATTCATATTGCAAAGTGGAAAACTATTTTAGTGCTATCAACATCTACCGCTTGCTATGAGTTATTTCATTAATGTTGCCATTCATGCATATGGCATACAAATGGGTAAGGATATGTCAGCATTTACACTTGAGAGATTGGCACATGCTATCTATTAGTTACCTTTGCCTATAGATTATGTTACTTTTGTTAATTAATAAGATCTTTGCAAAACTGTTAGTGATTCTTTTTTTTTAAGTAAAGTTAGTGATAATAATCTAACAGAAATATTATGCTACTCTTACAGATTTTCTCAAATTCCTATGGATGATGATTGGACTGAAATTGATGGGCATGCATTTGATTCAGAAACTTCTAACAATGGTTTTACTTGGGTGAAAGAATTGGAAAAGTAAAAAATCAGACCAAATGGGCTTATGCATACAAGTTGGTGATGATTAAATTTAAGCTATTTTAGATGTTTCTGTGAGATACTTTACAAATAGAGCATACATGAAATTTGTATATTAGTTTGGTTTACTATAAAATTACTGATAGTATGTACATCAAATAATGTAATTTGTTCTACTTAAGTTTTTTTTTTTTTTTTTTTTTTTAACAATTATTTTCAATGAAAAGTTATTATACAATTAGCAACCAAATATTTAGTCACTAAAGGTTCTAATAAGTTTAGAATGAAACGAGTTTTTGCCACCATGAATTTTTGGTTGCAAGATAAAAAATAAATTAAAAAAAACTTTGGGTGACCAAATTTTGGTTGCAAAAAGTTCTATTATTATGAGTCGTGTTCCTTGGCACGATTTAAATGGCGACCAAATTAAAGTTCTTTTGCGACCACAAGTTGGTAGCTAAAATATCAACTTTTTTGCAACCAAATTTTGGTTGCAAAAAGTTCTATTACTATGAGTTGTGTTCCTTGGCACGACTTAAATAGCAACCAAATTAAAGTCCTTTTGCGACCACAAGTTGGTAGCTAAAATGTCAACTTTTTTGCAACCAAATATTTTGGTCTTGCAACATCTTGTTGCGACCAACTATTTGGTAGAAAAACATGTCACATTTGGTCGCAAAAAAAAAATCGTTTGGTTGCCTATGATAACAAAATCACAAACATTTGGTGACCAAATAGTTGACTTTTGGTGACTAAAGTTTTGGTTGCAGAAAGACGCGTTTTTTGGCGACTAACATTTGGTTGTAAATAAAACTTTCTGCAACCAAGCAATTGCGATCAAAATTTTAGTCGCAAAAAAACTTTTTGCGACCAAAATAAACAAATTCGCCACCAATTTTTTGGTCGCAAAAAACCATTTTTCCTGTAGTGATGGGAATCATGCAAAGGCACTGCTAGTATTCTGAGTACCCATTTGGATTACAAGGTTGTATTTAAATATTCATTTAAATTGAATGTTTACATTAAATGTTGAATTTTAATTGTGCAATAAAATTAAATGTGTGTTTAGATAATTTTTGTTAAAGTTAACATTTAAATAGTGTAAAGGTAGAAAGATGAAGATTTTTAAAAAGTGAACATATTTGAATTTGGATTTACGTTGTATTATTATGAAATAGTAAAAATATTTAAATATATTTGAGTATTTCACCACCAACTAAATAAAAATTATATTAGAATTGAATAATTGTCTGGGATTATAGATAACAAGCGTGAAACAAAATTTAAGGTAGACCCAAAAAAAAAAAAAACCATAAGAATGAATACGACGACATAAAAATAATCAGACGACAACATGCAGAAACGACAATGGGTGTGAAAGGACAACTATTCTAAAACGACAACGACTGTGAAGATGACAATGCGTATCAAACGGAACAAACTACAAAACCACATCAAATGAAAATCACAACAAACGAGAATACGACGGATAATTAACAAAGTAAAAACAACTAAATTGTCAACGACATAGATTGAACAAAACGACAAAAAAATGACTAGGAATTTCAAAAGATTATACATATTAAAGGACAAAACTTAAAGGAATGACGTCAAATAGATACGACTATAATTGTGAAAAGGATGTTTGAGTCATTAAACTATGTAACTTAAAGGAACGACATCAAGTAGATACGACATTATTAATGACGACAAAAAAATTAGAAAACGGACTCAAATGAAAACGTCAAAGAAGGAGAAAACGGCACAAAAGCTAACAATCACAGTAAGGGTTCGTTTGGTGATCAAGTTTAACTCAAACTAAATTATACTTTTTCATCTTAATTTGTCTTTTTCTGAAATTTTTTTTGTTTTTTTTCTAAAAAGTTTTTTGTCTTTTTTGAAAAGTCAATAAAATTTACTATTTAAACTTAAAAAACTTAACTCAAACTCAAACACCAAACGGACCCTAAGTAATGACATAGAACGACATTAAAAATTAAGAAAACGGCATAAAATTCAAAAGGAAAAAGAACGAAAAAGAAAAAAGTTTCTACAACAAAATCAATAAACGACATAAGCAAAAAGGGAAAAAGAAAAAAAAAAGTAAAAAAAGAGAAAACGGTAGTAAATTTTATACGACATAAGGTTTAGAAAAGAAGGTAAATACAAATGAGTAAAATTTTTTAAAAACAACAAAGACAAAGAATGTGAAAGCCGCAGTACATATGGAACGACAAAAAAGAGATATGAACAGACATGAAGCTGAACAAATACATTTTTTACTTTGAAATCTCCTTGTACCCTCTCAAAAATAAAAAATAAAAAATAAAATAAAATAAGATGACAAAAATAGATATAATATTAAAAATATCATTATACATTGGAGTACAAAATAGGATAATGCTATTTTTCACACTTTGTAATAATTATAGTATTGACATTAACATATACATTAGAAATGATCTTAGTTTACCAATTCATTCTAAAAGAGTAAGCAATAAATTGTATTTATTTTTTTTATTTTTTTAGTATAAGCTATTAAGAGGTGTTTAATACTTCTCCTTTATATGTGGGTCTAAACAATTGCAAATGCCCAATAAGGAGGAGGAGGGAAATACAAATGCCAAGCATGAATCTATCAAAACTCTGAAGTGAATTTTGCTAGCAAGGAGAGGGAATGCACTGAACTGTTTTAATGGTTGACGAAAACGCCATAAAAATATGAAAACCACATCAAACAAAAACGACAATGATTGTTATGACGGTTATACATATTTCACGACACCAAATGAAACGACAATGATTGACTAAAACGATAATGCATATATTAAACCTCAAAAAAAAAAAAAAAAAAAAAAAAGAAAAGAAAAGAAAAGAAAAGAAAAGCATTAAATGTAAATAATATCCCATGAGAAACGTCAATAAATAGTAAACGACATTAAAGTTTAGAAAAATAAGAAACGACATAACATAATAACAACATCAAATGAAAAATCACGAGGAATTCAACAGACGGCAATGCATATTAAAGCACATAGAAATGAAAAAATAAATAAAATAAAGCAAATGAAAATTACAACAACGAATGAGGAAATGACAAAGAAAAACTAAAAGCCATCGAATACAGATGACAATGTATCAGAAAACGACAATAAAGAACAAACGACAAAAATCTTACAAAGCACGTTGACACTTTGTTTGGTAGGAATGAATAGTGGACGGAAAGATATCAGTGGGAAGTTTCTGGGTGAAGATTGTAAAATTGAATTGTTTGATTAAAAAGATTTTTTTTGGAGGAAAGGAAAGTTTGATAGATAATTTATCATGTTAGTAGATCCTATTTATTTATTTATTACTTTAAGTAGGAAAAAAGGAAAGGAAAAGTTTGAGAGCAAATGGGGTGATTAGAATATTATGTTACCTTCAGTTTTTTTCTTAGAAAATAAAACATGAAAAATTACATAGTACATTAAAATGCTATTTTTTTTTTAAAATAATTTTTTTTCCCTACCCTCTACTTTCATTTTCAATTATATCAAAGAAGAGAAGGTATGGTATATTATTCTTTTTACTATCATATCGTATTTGACTTTCCTAGCTACCTATCAACAAGAACGTAGGCAAAAACGATAACGACAACATATATGAAAACGAAAATAAATATCAAACGATATAGAAATTAAATAACAACATGAAATTAAAACGATACGGATTGTAAAAATGACAATTCACATCTAACAAGAAAAAATCAAATGAAAATGACAATGAATGACAAGACAGCAATACAAATGAAACGAAAAAAATTTTAAAGTGAATTAAGTGAAAAGGATGGGGATGTAAAAATGAGAGAAAATAAGAACGAGATAAAAACAACGAAATAACATTAGAATAAAACGACAAGGAATGTTAAAACGACAATGAGTATAAAATGAGAAAAAAAAAATAAAGCGATATATTAGACAATATTAAATCTTGAGGTTGGCACAAAATTGGCCCCCATTTTCACTTCAAAAAAAAAAAAAAAAAAAAAAAGGCCCCATTTTAGTTGGGCGAAACTCTCTGGACAAGACAATTGGGACCCTCGTCTTGTCGTTAGCCAAAATCAAGAACGACATGTCGTTTCATATCATGTGCAAATCATATATTCTCAACGACTAGTTTTCACAAATGAAGCAGACATCCGAGCTTCAAGATTTCGAAATTTTGCATCAAATATCGAGAGGCCAACTGCTGGCCTTTGGAATGAACAATAAACAAAAAACAAATTCAATAAATTCAATAAACAAATGCAAGAAAGGTACCTTTTAACTTCATGTGAAAAGAAAATGCCAAAATGTGTTTATTATGCAAATGGTCCCCAATTTATGTATTTTCCAAAGTAATAACATGAAATTTCGATGGAAAAAAACAAAGAAGGAAGAAAGGTAACACGAGGTAAGACAAATTCATTTCAATCAAATTGGAGTATTTTCTTTCTTACGAAAACCATTTATTCTTTAAAAAAGAAAAATAGAAAATAAAATTAAGATTGAGAAAGAAAGAGAGGATAAGAGATTTAGATTTCTCACTTACAACTGAATCAAGTCCAATGGGCCTATTTTAAGTGTGCTTGTGACCAATTATTTAATGAGAAAATTACTAAATAACTGCCTTTTTTTTTATCCATTGATTAACATAATATAAATTTCTTTTATTAATTAGTATGATATAAACTTTAGTTTTATTAGTATCTGATATATGTTATATTGGTCTAATATCAAATTTTTGTATCATGTTAGTGTATAGTCTTTAAATTTATGTCTCCAGTGCTTTCTCCATTATTAATTGTATAAATATATATGATACAAATATTGAAACTAATAACCGGTACAAAATACCATTATTAAAAAAAATATGAGTAAAATAAATAAACCTTATATTACAATATTCATCTTCTAATAACACGTGATGTTTAACTCGTCGGTGCTCTTTTTAACATAGTTCATTTATATTCATTAATGTAACTACTTAGAGGGGAGTGCATTATTTTCACCTAATTGTGATGCTTTCCTTTAAGCATTTTTTTTTCTTCCTTTTCCTTTGTCTACATCGCGAGTAAAAAGTACAATCTGTGATGATTAGGGAGAAGAAGAAAACTTTGAGACTATTAAGGGATTCGTTTATATCTTAAAAAGTCAACTTATTAAGTGGAATGACTCAATACTCTTATATGCGTATTATTGTTGTTTTGTTTTTACAATGTAGGACTCGGGGGGTTTTTTTTTTTTTTAAGCCCTTAACAAGCCTCACAAAATGTTGTTCTCTTTGGAGTCACCAATTTAATATTAGATGGATCGAACCGCTTATTTGAATATGTTGGGCTCTTATACCATGTGAAGATTAGAGAGAAGAAGAAGAAATTTGAAACTATTAAGGATTGACCGTTTAAGATAGAAACTCAATCATTTTACAGTCTCGAATTTCTTCTTCTTCTCTCTAATCTTCACAACTCATGTAAAGGAATTTATATTTTTATGAAAAAAAAATAATTCAAACAAATTATAAGAACAACAGAAGAGAAAGAACTAACGAAGAAAAGGGCTGCGTCTATGGTAATTAATTAAGAGAATATACATCTTAGCCGCCATATAGTGTCAAAGGATGATGCACGCAACTAGCTAGCTAGTTAGCAGCCTCACTATTGTCTCCGCATGTGTTAGGTTGTCTGCCTTGAATATATTTCAGCACACGATGTGTGGCTCATTCAATACTCATGTTTCATATTCAACTATACATGGATAGGGATACATCTGTTGTTAAACCTAACCAAATGAGCAAACATTTTCATGAAATATCTCTTCACCTTCATTGGGGGAGCCACCTATAATTGAATGAGGCTTCCGCTCGCAATAAATTTTATTTTTAAAATCTTTATATTTTTCTCATTAATTCTTTATTCAAAATTGATTATCTCCTGATAAATCCATTCAAAACTTTATCTTTTAGTGAACCACTCCAATGAAAACAACGACGGATCACCTCCAATTAAGTTAAGGTATACTACTTATTAAACGCCGTGTAATATATATCATGTAATATGTATATACATATATATAAATTTGTATATAATATATGTGTAATATTCTGCATGCAGTCGAGTGATCATGAAAAATGGGACCTTATTTTGCTGACATTGTACGCGCATGACTTTAGGGTCATTTTCTGCTAGAAGGTATACTAATATCCAAATGAGTAGTAATCATGATGACCCTTTCAAACCTGTAAATTAATCAACTTATATTAATCAGCAACAAGGTCACGGAAAGCATTACTATCAAAATGGGGTAATTTTACAGTAGTATATTACAAATTTACGACAACATTTTTTTAGCAAAAAAAAAAAAAAAAAAACCCTACATTTGTGGCTATAGGAGCTCTCTTGGATTTTTCAGTACAGCCGTGAATTTTCTAGTTTTGATTATCATTGAAAGTTTCCACACATGATGCCAATAATTGAATACTAATATAATTAATTGCTAAAACAAATCTTACCAAGAGTCTTCAATATATGGAGCTTAATTAAATAAATGTGCCTTTGTACATGTATAATATATGATAAGAAAAAGGTGATATTCAATTTTTTTAAGTTTCTATTGCGATCTAATTTTATTCTTTATTTTTTTAATGGGAGTATTCTTTGTTGCTGGACATATTTTTAATAATAGTTTCTTATCTATAAGTAAGATAATTAAAGATAACTAAACCCGGAGAAGAATCTACCTAATTATATTTACTCGTATATGACATATATATATATATATATAGAAGATATATAAATCCAAACTTTGAGCAGGTCATCTTTCTACCAAAATGATGACAGTCATGCATTGAGTGAGTTATACGGATAAGAATTTGGTTACTATTGTTGTTTAAAAAAGGCAAGGAAAGGGAAAAGGGAGAAAAAAAAAGGGGAAAAAAGAAAAGAAAGAAAAGAAAACACCGACAAAGGGAAAAGGCAAAGCAAGATTACGTTCATCAACACACTCCTTGTAATTGATCAAGTACTAGTGCATGCTAGATAGCTTGAATGTTTATGAATGAGCACGCTTACTCGGCGTGAACATACGTACTCTGATCAAAGAGGGAATATCTGCGCATTTATATGTGTATATATGTATATATAAATTTTCAGAGAGTAAAATGATATAGTTTGAATGCTAAATTATAAATATAAATAAAGATTGCTATATGTATTTATGAGTGTTGAGACTACATAATCTAAAACCGTAATTAGTTTTGGTGGATTTCCATATGAATGTTTAGGTAGATTCATGTGAACGGTTCAAATTTTATATGCACTTATAATATTTGCGAGTGTATATAATTAATTACAAACACAAAAAAAAAAAAAATCATACAATTGATGATATACAGCATGTGTATATATATTAGACGTGTAGAAAATCAATAACCAATTTAAGAACAAAAGAAAGTTAAAATTTCTTATTCCAATCAATAAATCAAAATAATACATTAAGAGAGATTTATGTAGACTAACTTAAAAAATATATAAAAAAGATTAATATATCTTTAATTATTAAAAATAATAAAACCAAACAATAATAATAAAAATAAATAATAAATAAATATAAAATTATTTAATCTAACAGGATGGACGTGGTCACAAGTAAATTCATAAAAAAGCTACCCACTTCCCTCCCTATCCCTTTGGCGGGAGTGGACGGTAGAGGTCCAAAATATTGACATTAGAACAATCAAGAAGTGACAAATTAACCAAAAAGTCACTTTCTTTCGTTCTCTTAATATATGTACATATAGGGTATATAGGGTATATATATATATATGTATATGTCTTCTCCTGCTTTACGTGTCAAACAAATCCTATCCCCTTTTAAACCACTCTCTCAGACGGTTTTGTTGACTCCTTTTCTTGACTGCCACTCAGTGCACGTAACTACAAGAAAAAGAATAAAATCCCTCGCCCTCTTCTCCCACCTTTGTTATTTTCCTTTGTTTATCTCTTTCTTTGTCTCTATTTCCCTTCCGGCTTTTGTCTCATCTATTTATCTGTAATATTAAAGAGTGAGGTTAACAACGTTAGTTTTAATTTCAATTTTTTAAATATCAATTTATATATCATATTTTTATTAATAAAAATAATTAATTATGTGATAAGATATCATATTTTTATTAGTAAAAATAATTAATTATATGATAATACTTTACTCATTTATTAATAAAAATCATATGTTATATAGATTGATATTTAAAAATTAATATCAGAATTGGAATTTTTAATTTTTTTTTTTAGCCTAATTCTACAATGGAGTCAAAAAAATTTACCCCATCAATTGGATCAAATCCAATAGATGTAAACGGGTGGATTAATATGATAAACCAAATTAGGGTGGAAGTTATAATGTGTGATTATACTTAAAAAAAAAAAAAAAAAAACCTCTTCCTAGCAGCAAACTTCCCACCCCTCCCAAACGGCGACCCACCCCCGGACGGCCACCCACGCTCCCCACGGCGACGGTGAACAACCACCACACAACCTCCCTTCCTCTTGCCAAACATTGTAATAAAAAAAAAAATCTTCCCGGCAACAAACTTCCCAGCCCCCCCTGACGGCAACCAAGCCCCCCTCCCTGACGGGGACCCACACTCCCCGCGGCGATGGCGAACTACCACCATGCAACCTCCCCTCCTCCCAAACACCGGCGACGAAGGAAGCCGCGAGAGGTTCGGATAGAGGCGAGAGGAAATCGACGCTCTGATCGTCTTCTCCATCGTTTCTCTATGCGTCGTTTCTCTGATCGTCTTCTCCATCGGAGTTTTTTTTTAAATTTTAATATTTGCAAGAATCAGATATTGGTGGGTGCATAATAAATTTTGTGTAATCACCCCATCTTAACTGTCCAAAATCGATCGATGGTCAAGATTTTTTAACCCCATTGATGGGATAAAAAAACTTAACCCCATTGTATAAGTCCCTATTTTTTTAATATTAAAACATGCATATAAAACCATATATATTGACAAAAATATTATTAAAAAATTAACGATACGCACAGACAAAACAACCTTCTTGATTTCTGAACCATACATACAAAAACTCAAAATACTATTATTAATCAAATTTGCATTGGTAATCGTTTCACTTTCTTCTTCTTTTCCATTTGTTTTTCCCAACTTATTGAAGTCAACAAAAACAAAAAAAAAAAAAACAAAAAAAAGAGAAGAGAGAGACAGCTTTTTTTTCCCACTCCCGGCCATATATAGAAAATAGGGAAATCAATAAGTAAAAAATAATAATAGCTTCGTATTTTCACCATTTTTTTATAACCAAAGAAAGGAAAAAAATCTATTTAAGGAAAAAAAATCCAAAAATTTACTATGTGAAAAACTTGGAACTATAATGTATTGCTGTTGATCTCCTTTGCAACTTAGCTAGTTGCTGTTGCTAGTGGTAGCATTGCCATTTGATCCATTGTTGTTGTTGTTATCATTATTACTTGCGGTGAGATTGGCTGCATTGTTGCTCAAGTTACTCGGATGAGCCCCACTTATGATGGAGGAGATGGCGGCGGCTAGGGCAGCCGTGAAGTTGGGATCGGCGGCGATGGCGGCGGTGACGCTGTCTGTCAAGGAGCCCTGCTGAGTTAGCTGCTGCATTTGTACTTGGTGGCCATTAACATGCCCTCCCGGGACGACCATGCTCTGATCTTGGGCGACATTGGACACTTGAAGGCCGGAGAATTTGGACTGGTTGTTATAAAGCGCCTGACCGAAAATCTGAGGCAATAAGCCCTGATGAGACGACGGGTTCCACGGTGACATCGGTGGCGGTGGCGGTGGCGGCGGCTTTTGGAGGTGCAGAGGGTTTGGGGAGTGAGTCAGGTCCAATGTAACAGTAGGGAATGGGGCCGAGGCTGAGATTGTGGCCATGCTTGAGGAGCAAGGAAGCATGGTCCTCGCCAGGAAGTTGGGGTTCATTATGCCGTCGGCGCTAGACATCGAGCCCGATAGCAGCATTCGGGCCGCGGAGGACGTCGTCGACGCCATTGCCATTGCCGGCGGCGGCAACGGGTGGTTGTGGTTGCCTTCGTATGTCGTGACTAGAATGGTTTGATCTTCTGCACATCTTTGCACCTGATTGGTTTTTTTTTTTTTTTTTTTTTAATTTAATAACAGATTAAATTAATATTAGAAAAATGCGTCACGTGTGATTAATTTTGTGAATCATGCTATTGGCATGTGTAAATAATGAATACATAGAGCGGTAGAACTGCTCAAAGTTTGATTGTTTGATTTTTTTTTTTATTTATTTAGCAAAAGCATTGATCAAAGAATTAATGCTGTTTTGGGGTTGAGATTTTGATGTATGACCAAATCCAATGTTAGACAATATTAAAGAACCGAAGAAAGAGGCTTGGAGACTACTTTTTCTTCCCTCCTTAAACAACTATTTCCAGCTTAGGATTCGCCACGTTCTAAATTATTAAGTATATATAACATATATATATATATATATATATATATAAAGGTTCAGTATAATTAGAAATAAATCTTTTCACACGAAAAGAAAAGTTAAAAAAAATTATATATGCATTTATTTTTTCGGCAGAACTTCAAATATTGATCATATTTTATTGCTAAATTTAGTAAGCAAAGAATAAAGTAAATCAACAGTAATATAACAGTCAAATTTACCTAAAGTAAGAAAGAAAAAAAATAAATAATAAAAGTACTCACTTGTTTTCGAACTGGGCAACCAGCGGCCATGGTGCACCGATAATAAGCTCGAGGACATGGGTTTCCCTTCGCCATCTTTTGTCCATACTTCCTCCATTGGCATCCATCAGCGATCTATATGTACACACATAAAATTATAAATAAAACTAAAAAAAAAAAATTATTGTAACAAACTCAAAGACAATTAGACATATCACATAGTATGTATGTATGTATGCATGTATGTATGTATATATAGTACCATAGGTGCCTCCGATCGAGCTCTAACGGAAACGCGAGCCTTCCTCATGGTAGCCTCGGTTTGATCATTGTCTTTGGCCGACTGATCAGCAGACGAAGTCGTCCTGGGAACCTTGCTCTGACGCCAATTACCTTGGGATTGTTGGTCACGATCTGCAGGGCTATCTTCTCTCCCCACATGATCATGGCCATTGATCTTTCCCGCCGATCCCGATCGTCTTTCTTCGGAAGATGACGAGGGCTCGTCGGCCTCGCCGCCGTTGTTAGAGGCAGGACCAAGATCCATAAACTGCCTTGGAACAACTCTTGATCTTTCATCATGATCATGATCATGACCAATATCTGCTTCTGATGAGTTAATAATATTCTCAGCCTTCCGATTTTGCATCAAGCTGAGGATATGCATCTGCAAAGCATTGTAACTGCCGGTGACCTGGTTCAGCGCCTGCTTTAGACGCCGGTTCTCCGCTTTCATTTGCTTGAACTCGGCTTCAAGAACCGCCAGCTGAAAAGTGCACAATAAATAGCACATACATATAATCATAAAACAAGAAATTGAATATGCACATCAATACATGCATACATATATGTATCTAAATATACTTTACCCCGTTTTTGGCTTTTTTATCTTGATCTGCGGCGGTTGATAAGCCATCGTCCAGTACCATAGATTGATCACTGTTTGTGTTTGTAGTGAGAAGATTTAAGCCGGTCTACACCAAATTAAGCATAAATTTCCGATGAGAAAAATAGAAAATTTTGTGTGTGTGTATATATATATATATCTATATCGATATGGATGATTGGTTACTCACGTTTACTTTCAACTCGATCTCGATCCCATCATTGAAGTCCTTATTTTTATCGTCGGAGGCCTTGAACTGATTGGAAGTTTTGCGATTGCGAAAGAAGTCCATCTCGTCGACGACCTTTCGTTTGTCGTCGGACGGTGCCGGAGAAGAACTGCGATTGAGGTTGACCGGGAACTGGATGGTAGTAGGAGGAGGAGGAGGAGGAGGAGGAGGAGGAGGAGTGTCCATGGAATTAGGGAATTGGTTGAATTGCTTGATCTTGATCTGGTGAAAAAGATGGTTGTTCTTGTTGTAGTCCTCCTGAAAGGAGTTGAGCACTGTAGGCTTGTGGATGAAGAACCCAAATGGATCCGAATCAATGGAGAGTCCACTTCCCTTGGCCATAAATCCAAAGGAAAATGAGAGAGAGAGAGAGAGAGAGAGATGGGTCTAAGTCTTTCAAACGGTGCAATGGACTCGCAATAAAAAGGGGACGGTGCAGACTTTCGAAGAAGACCAAATAATAGCTATAGCAGAAGTGGTGTTGTATTCGTGCTAAAATGTTTTTTATTGTTAGATTTGGTTGGAGAGAAAATACAGGGATTTTTCTTTTTTTGGTTTTTAAACACAAAAAAAAAAAAAAAAAAAGGACAAAAACAAATGGATTTAGTGTCATGAGAACTTGTAGACATCACCCCCATTCGTATAGGAATGGTAAGTTGGAATTAAAGCTACATGTTTTTGGTTTAAATTTTACCACATGATATATATTCCAATTTTTCTTCAGTACAGAAAATAAAGGGATTTATAACGAAAGATATATTTCTCATAAGAAATAATGAAAAATATATACCTTATATGGTTAACTTTGCTTAATATAGATATAGAATAAATATAAATATAACAAAGTCATTGCGAATTTTCAAAGAAAAAACTGTTGTTGTGGAATAAATTCCATAAATATTTATTCGTAGTCTATTACCAAGCAAATGTTGGAATTAATGCATCCACACCAAAATAAATATTTTTTTCTTCTCCTTGGTTGAATAATGTCTTTTGTCCATTAAAAGAAAAAGTATTGTCTTTTGAAAACCATAAATAGGTTCTTCATTTTTATCTGTATAATTTTTCCAATTTCTTGAATGTTGAATTTCAATGTCGACATGCCAATTTTTTCCTTTAAAAAAAATGTGTTTTCATGTTATTCTCAGGAAAGAAAGGATAAACAGGAATATCAAATTGAGCCAGTTTCGGTACACTCATTTTGCATTGAAAATGAATTTTCATACCTCAGCTTCTTCACCTAAATAAAAAATAAAAAAAGAAAAAAGAAAAAACTTCTTCACAAAAATTTTATAATTGGATAATTACGAGAAAATTAAAAAAAAAATAAAAAAATCTCTTGGATCATTCTACAATTTGGAAGGCATAATAATGGGGCTCGCTGGAAGATAGACAAGTGGAAGTAGGCCCCACAGTGGCCACGAACGTAGGACCCACGTGAGGATAGCGGTTTGATTTTATGTTTTAATTATTATTATTATTTTTCTTGTCAAAGAGTGATCGAGAGAGAGAGAGAGAGAGAGAGAGAGAGAGAGTGAGGGGGCGTTGAGATTGACGCGTTCTAAGAATACACCGCCCCGATTGGTCCGGCGCCTCTCCCTCGTGAAAAAGAGTAGTCTGAGTCAACGGCTCTGATCGGGACCTCGTGGCTGGGCCACTCTGCTGACGACTTGGCCTGGTGGTCCCCACCTCTTCCTTTGACTCCTATCACAACACGTTGGCGCGTTGCTTTGTTTTTGGGCCTCTGCCTCGATTTGGACCGACGTGACCGGTTGACCCCGTCCCCGTTCTATAAATCCCGAATTTACATACTATTTTCTCTCTCTGAAATTTAATCTTCAAAATTCATAATTATCTTATTTTAGTTAAAATAAGATAATTAATATATCTAATTGCTCCCGGCGTAAATGTGTGTATTCATAAATAATATCCAATCGAATTCATAAAATAACCTACATATAATCAGTAATAATTAATTTGTCAATGTATGCTTTTTATTTTTTTTAATTTTTTATTTTTCTAATTCAATCGAATATTGCAAGATGCAATTGGATCTTTCAAACCATAAAGTAGCGCATACGTACGTATTGAACCACATATATTTATTAAGGTTCTAATTCAATTTCTATCATAAGGGCTTTTTATTTTTTATTTTTTATTTATTTTTAAATCGTAAGCGTGCAGAAAGACTTTTTTTAGAGTTAGAACAAAAGCACATAATTATTCGGAAAAAAAAAAAAAAAACAACAACATTCTCTCTCTCTCTCTCTCTCTCTCTCTCTTTTAATTCTCACATATATATAGATATGTAACAAAACAAAATTCTAGCGGTGGAAATGAATAATTTATTTTTGGCTGCCAATTTTAGTCGTGAAATAATTAACCATAGTTTGAAATCCTTATCGACCTCATTATATAAAAATAAACAAAGAAAACATGTCAAAGAAATAATTTCCCATATTTTCCATGATTTTAAATTGTTGGTAGGCTCGCTCTCTCTCTCTCTCTCTCTCTCTCTCTTTTTGGGTGAAAAGTACGAACACAAATATTTATATTGACCCATTTACCTCAAATTATAGGAAAACTCTAACATAATAAATAACTAGATCCATCAATAAACTCAAATTACATTCAATGAAAATAAATGTATATCGGGTTTAGAGAAGGACACCTAAATAAGTAAACAAACAACTCAACGCATACACATGACTTTTTAATAAAACCTCGATAAAAAAAAATCCGATTTATCGATAAAAAAAGAAGACCATAGAAACCAGAAAGCACCTAAAGGCAAAAATTTAGCATAGTCTAATGCATTGCCAATTTTTTCAAGTAGTCAGCTGTAAGGTGGGCAGAGTGGGCCGCATTATTTGAAAGTGCAAGTCAAAAAACAAGAAATCAGGTCTCCTCTCCTCTCCTCTCCTCTACCTTTCCCACATGCCATTTTTCTTCTATCATTAATTTATTCAACTCAAAATTCTTTTTTTTTTTTTTTTTTGGCATAATTAATTCAACTCAAAGTTTCCCACCCTTGGTATCCTTTTCTCTGTGGGCATGAGTCACGTGACTAGCAATAAATATCCTTAAGCAAAAAGGAAAATCAAAATTGTATAGCTATAGCATAGCATATAACTATTTCCTTCAATAGAGGGTCCGGGATTTTCAAACCAAACTCTCTTTCTTTTCCTATTATGAAGGAAAATCCAACTTTATGGTTGGTACATGTTCAAATGGTACAAGTTTCGGCTTTCTGAACTTCTTTTTTGACTCCTTTTTAAGTATCGGATTAATATCATTATTTTCTCTTTTTGGTTTCTTAATTAATCTTCTTTTAAATCTTTTTTTTTTCTTTCTTTCTTTTTTAATACTATCAAGGGTGATTTGTTTATTTATTTATTTTTTTTGCATAACTATTATTGTATTCTTTTTCTGCACGGCAAAAGTAGTTTAGTTTCAAACGAACAGCTAGCAACTGGGCCAACTAAAGAAAAGTTAATTTGAGTAGCTGGCGAAAGTGGGGAAACTAATTAATAAGGATTTAGTCGATAAGATATGGCGGAAAAAAGGGTTAGAAAGTTCTTCTTCTTCTTCCTTGTTTTTTTTTTTTTTTTTTGTCCATCCTGAAAGGAAAAAAGCAACATTCAAAAGTACTAAAACGTGATTCAATTAATTTAGTCCTTTCATGTCACTACAAAGCAGCAATCTACTGCTTCTCTCTCTTGAGTACTTGCTTTAAGAGAGGGAGAGAGAGAGAGTACAAGGAGCTAACAAAGTTACTAGTGAATGTTTTCTGCTTGCCATGATGATTAATTGTATGATCACTCTTTTGAGCAAAATTTGTTTGATCTCTCTCTCTCTCTCTCTCTATATATATATATATATTTATATATCTTTCTCTCTGTAGGATTTCAAAATATTATGTGATTGGAGATGATTGCTTATAGAAATGCATATTTTCCTCAACTACAACATAATTGACTAATGTGGAAATATAAATAACGTGGGAACATATGGGCCACATCTGATTTCATTTGATGTTAGAAAATACTATATCTAAGTATAATAATTGGTTTATTTCCTAGAAAAATAAAATTAAAAACAAAATTAAAAAAAGGGTTATATATAGTATTTGGCGTCTTACTGTTCTCACTAACATTTCTTTAGCAGAAAAAAGATGTATAACTGCATTCTAAACGTTTCTTACATTAAATAAAATGTAAAAAGTATCGCCGACATTTTTTTTTTGAAATTTTTAAGAGAAAAAATGATAAATAAATAATTTATTGTATATTTATATATATTTGAACTAGCGTACATAAACAAACGTCTAG
Source organism: Ficus erecta (assembly GCA_008635985.1). Classification (NCBI taxonomy): domain Eukaryota; kingdom Viridiplantae; phylum Streptophyta; class Magnoliopsida; order Rosales; family Moraceae; genus Ficus; species Ficus erecta. The sequence goes on from BKCH01002134.1 coordinate 31,823, forward strand.
AAGTTAGTAAACAAGGGCCCCTGGCCTATCGTGTGAGAACAAGAAGTACAATAATATTTGGTCTCTTGCGCCTGTTCAAAATTGATCTAATTTTTTCTTTTCACACTCTCACTTCTTCTTTTATTTTTTTGTTTTTAACATTATATCATAAAAATTTGAGCCTAGAACTGCATTATTATCCCTGGGAGAAGCTTACGCATGCGTATTAATCTAGCACGTCGTAGCACATTTTCTTTGAAGGAAAGCTACTACCCCCTTTTTTTTTTTAATCTATATTTATATACTGTGCAATATTTTCTATATGTGTGTGTGTACATGCATGCCTAAAATGGTTTCCTTAATTGGAGAAGATATATTTCATACACATTATTATTTCTGATAATAAGTTGAATGGCCTTATATATATATATATAGTATATGTAGATCAAAGTAAAAATTAGAGAAGAAATTAAACATTTTAGGGAGACAGAAGTTTGACATAGTCTGGTCCTTGTTGGGTATCTGGAAAGACAACCATATTGAAAATCAATACAAATAATTAATAATGGGGATGGCTAAAAAATAGTGAGATACTGAGATTCTGATGATACCATGCATTACCAAATTCATATAGATTAAATAAGTATATATGCTTATATATATATATGAATTAATTGAGTAGAATTACATATATATATATATATATTATCAATGGCTATATATTTATCAATGTAATCAGCAATATTATCTTTTCCAAAGAGAGAGAAATAAAATTGTCAGAGTTCACACTCTTACTGTTGACATCCTTGAACCTAGACTTAAAAATTAAATTGTACGTTACTAATCATGCTTAATTAGGAACTATTTATGCCCTTAAGGAAGAAGACAATTTTCACGCAGATTTAATTTGATTTTCAGGTTGTAAACGAGGGAGCAACGTGTTAGAGATTAGACCCAGACATTAAGACCACGTGTATGCTTAATTCATTTATATCTCCCAAGTTAGGCCATCGTTTTCAACACTTTCATTATTCTATATTATCTCACGGTTTTTAATTAATTAATTAATTAGTTAAGCAATCACTACTATAGAGTCAACAAAGATAATAAAAGTCGATTTTGTCAAAAGTCCAAAAATATTTCTATGCAGATTCAAACCTACAGTTCGGTGGCAATTATTAGCCACTTATATGTTAGAAATTATATTGTATATATACTTAATATATGTATAATTTCATGATCAATCTTAGACCACGAATAAAACAATTAGGAAACCTATCATTTATACAATGGACCTAACTACAAAACTTGTCCCCTCATTTTTCTTTTTCTCCTTCAATTCCAAGTACTCCTTAATAAAATTAGATTGTTAGGTCATGATCCCAATTAGCATTTGGTAAGAAATTTAAGATCATAGACTAGTGCTAGCTAGGTCCTTATTAATTTGATCGATAGCCAAGTGGGGTTCATTTCCGGCTAAAGATTACCTTAATTATGTCCACACGGAACGTAATTAATTGTAATTAGTGATGATCTTATGATGTTTAAACTACAAATTATTGTGAATAATTTGGTTACTTAACGTAATTTCAAAAGTCCATATATGAGTATTCTAGTTCTCATCATGACACGTTTACAAACGTAAAAACTACTCCATAAATTCTCATTTTAATATTAGGATATTTGAATCCATGACTATTAGCGTACGTACGAATTTATATATATATATATATATATAAATATATATATTGAGTAAAGTTATTGTTTTTTATTGGTTCGACGGAGTGATCGTATCAATTTAAGCTTTCAGTATGGAACTTGCATTGGAGACGCCATTTAGGTTCCAACATTGGTTAAATTTATTCTTGTCAAAAGTGAAATCATCCCTTTAATTTGATCACAATTAGTTTAATAAGAAAAGGGCTAAGGAAAAAAAAGGAGTGTTAACTTATGGGGAAATTTTTGAGGTAACTTTGCTTAAAATACCATGTTCAAGTTTATAACTAATCATGATATAGAAAATGATTTAATAGTTGTAGATGCTAAAATCTACAGTCGAATTGAATCGAATCGAATTAGGGCCTACATCTGTATTGTTAAGCCGATTAAGCGTCTGTTGAGTTGATCGTTAGTGTTAGCTGCAAAATAAAGTAGAGAACACATAAAATTTATAGAGGTTCACTCTTAATGTGAGAGCTAGTCCTCTGTAGTGGCTTGTTGGGTTTCACTATAGTTGATAAAAGAGTACAGTGAACGCCGTAGCAAAAAAAAAAATGGTAAGAGAGGAATCTGGGATTGTAGAAAATAGAGAGAGATTTCGGGGAATAGAGAGAATCGGGAGTAGATGTAGGAAGTAAGGGAATTTCGTGAAATCTAGGATGCAGTGTCATGAAAGTTGGGATCCTCTGGGCGTTTGATGATGCATTATATTTATAGATGATGGTTGATGCCCGTTTTGGTGCTGAGCATGCCATATTTGATGAAGGAAAGTTATCTCTTCTTGATCTAGGTTGACTTTCCTGATTTGGAGATCTTTTTTGAAAAGGAAAAGTAACCTTTTTGGCTGTTCTTGACCTGCTATAGGCTGATCTTGGTGCGATTCTTGTGCAAGGAAGAACAAGGAAGGTTTCCTGATATTTCCATGCTATGAATTTGGTCAAGTGCTAGAATTGATTCTCGAGTTGATTTCTTGAGTCGCTAGGCCTCGGCTCTACTTGATAGGGTCTCGGGTCGATCAAGCTCTCAAGTAGACTTGACGAGTTGTTGAGTTGATTTATTGTCACGTGAACGATGAGAGATGAGGTATGAGATCTGACCTCAACAGTGAGCCGCCCATTCCTTAGTTGATGAAACCGACTCAAGGAGTGTTCATGCAGTTGAGCGCGTTGATTGAGCTGAAGAGCTGATGCCTTGATTTGATAGTTCCTCGGGCTGCTTGAAGTGACAGCTTAGCAACTGATTCCTTGTGGGGTATTGTTGCGAGTCGAGCGGTTGTAGTCCACGATGGGGAATTGTGTGGAGCAAGTTGCAAATGCCAATGCACGTTTCCCGAAGGTTCAAATGATGCTGCGCGTAGAAGGATTTTGGGCTGTTGAGATCAAGCATTCGTAACCGCCTGATTGATGAGAGGTGGTTAATGGGTTTTGGGCTCAATAAAACCCAAAATTTTCCCTCCTTCTTCATTTCTTCTTCGTTTGAAAATCTGAAATCTTTTCTTGCACTCTCTTTCTTTTCCCTCCATTGCCGAGTCCTTAAGCTTCGTTGTTCAAGGTAACTTCTCGTTCTTTGTTTCTTCTTTTTCGAATTTTTCCTTCCATTCACTGCAGGTGGTCTTGGAATTTCTTTATTGTTGTGATTTGGGTAGAAATTTCACAAAACCCATAGGGCTTAGGGTTTGGTGATCTTCATTTGGGGAGAGAGAGTTTGTTTAGAAAATTGAATTAGGATTTTTGATTTTCCTAGAACAAAAGCAAAAATGGTGAACAACAAAAGAAAATCAAAAAAAGTTTTCGAACATACCTTAATGGATAAAATCAAGGCGATGTTGCGTGACTCAGCTCCGATGGGCTAGTTGGGCAAGGCTGGCTCGAGTGAACACCACTGCCGTGAGCCGTCAATGACTCTGTCTGAAGAGTCAATTAGGGAAGGTGAGGATGAGACAGGCGAGGCAGACACCAAGTTCATTGGCTTTGGCTACCTTGAGGAGAATCCGGCCTCGAAGTTAAAGGTCAAGGAGGTCGAGTCATGGCGGGAAAGGTTTGGGATCCCAGACGGGATTGAGATTCGAGTTTCTGAGTTGACCAAGAGGGCGGATAGCCCCTGAGATGGTTGGTTTGCTTTCTACGAGCTTTCTTTGATGTAGGGAATGAGATTCCCTTTGCTGGAGTCGACCTCCAAGTTCCTGCATTACTTTGACATCATGATTGGGCAGTTGATGCCAAATACTTGGAGAGTGTTGTATGAGATTTCGACGTTAGGGGCTTGAACCGAGATTGAGCCGTCGGTGGAGGATATTCGCTGCCTCTATTCGCTGAAGCAAAACTCCCTGTCCAAGGGGCGGTTCATCTTGGCACAATGGAAGAGGAACAAAATTTCTTTTGAGGAGGTTTAATCTGCGAACCGTGATTGGAAAAATCGCTATGCTATGATTCATGGATCAGTCATGCTTCAAGCTGTGTTTGGGTTACTCCATCGATTTGGGGTAGACCCGATGAGTGCTTACCTTTCTTGAACTCATTTGATGATCTTTTGTTGCCCACTAACCTTGCTTTTTTGCTTGTCCGAAGAGTGGGTGTTGAACAAGCCCCTGAAGTTGACTCCATAGATTCGTAGTCGACTTACCAAGCTTCAGGCCGCCAGTTCTGTTGTTGTTACTCCTCGAGTTGCTTCAAGGACTTGTTCTGCTTCTACTGCTGCCATCATGTCTAGTGTGTTTTCTTACCCTTATTTGTTGAATTTGGTGAAGAATGGTTGGTGAATCGACTGGACTTGCGATTTTTGGCTTTTTGCAGCTTCCAAAGTGAAGAAAGAATTCACGTCCCATGCTGAGGTGATGGAGAAGATGAGGGGTGCCAAATCCTCGGTTGTCAAAGGCAAAGGCAAGGTTAGAAACTCAAGAAAGTCGGATGCTGGGCCGATTGATCTTAGTTTGGTTCTTCCAAATCATCCTCCACTTCTTGGTTGCAGAAGATAAAGCGGAGCGAATCTGAAATCTTGGAGTTTATGCTTGCTGACTCGGTGTCACTTCAAAATGATTTGAAGTCTGTTGCTGTCGTTGGCTTGGGATTGCTCACTCGAACTGATTTGTATTACCTCCTCAGCCAACCTCTGCGCCAGCTAGTTGACTCGTTTTTCGGTGGTTCGGTCCAAGTTGGTGATTATCTCCTAAGCTTGTTGTTGCTTTGGTTGGTCTTGGAATTAGTTTGATGTTTGTTGTTATTGCAGAATATGCTGCGTGGGCTCCTTGTTTCTTACCGTTGTGCTCAAATCGAGGAGCTTGTGGTCAAGAAGGACCAAGAGATTGATGAGCTGCGCACAAAGCTGTTAACCGAGAGAAGGCTGTGAAGGACCTAAAAAAGAATCTTGCGGACAACGAAGCATCCTCGAAGGTCCAGGGTAAGCGGATCAGGCAGCTTTAGGTGGAGACAGAGGGCCAATGTGTTATTGGTTACTCGCGGGCTCGTCTCGCCTTGCTCCGGGCATTTTGCCATGGTATGTGTGTCCTTTCTGACATGGACACCGAGATTGCCAAGCTTGCTGAATATATGTCTGACCCTGAGGAGGAGGTAGAGCCCAAAGATGCAACCGATGAGATTATTGGGGCCTCGGATTAACAGAAGGAAGACGCTGCCGAGTCGGAGGAGGACCAGGCCGAAAAAAGCCTGTCGAGTGATTCCTTTTTTGTTGTTTTTATATTTGTTTTTCTTTTCTACTCATGGAGCGAAGACTATATTATTGCTTGCAAGTCATGGTCGACTTAGGCTATGGGTTGTAATTTTTGGTGCATTTTGAACACCTTTTGACTTGATTCCTGCATATATGACATTTGCAGTTGGATAATAGATAATAGTATGTTATATGAATGCTTTAGTACCTGATATTTGCATAAATAGGTTTGAAGGCGAGTCGTGATTGACTGTTTGGCGTATGTGCCGAAAGTTTGGTCGCTTGATAGGAATTTTTAGGATGACAGGACGCTCAACTATCATGTAACCCCTCCTCGCCCCAATTCTTATCCTACTTTTTTGGAAATCGAACAAGAACTTGAAGAGAGAAAAATATTCATGTAGTCGTCGACCTCTACTGTTCCCATCATTTTCCCTTAGCCCCCACCCTACAATTTAAAATCCGGAGGAACTTAGAAAATTAGGGCTCGTAAGAGAGATAGGATGTTTGGATGGTTCGACCGGAGTGATGAGATCAGTTGCTCTTCGACTCTCTGGTCAGCATCAACTCGGGGTTGGCATTGGCATGGTGCTAACATCGATTTGTCAGGTTAGCAGCAACATGATTGTCGGCTACAATCTAGAGATTTGTATACCTCGTTAAGTGAGGGATTTGCCCGGTATAGGGCCCTTAACCTGTGTTGGGGTTTCCACTTTAAGTAATGGGTGTTTCTATGACTTTGACGAGTCACAAAAGTACTTTGTGTGGGAACACGAGACTCAAAGGGTATGGCCGCCGTTACAACAGCTCATGGGTCCTGATGCCCGGCCCAGACTCCATACCTGTGAGGTTGATCATTCCTCACACTATTATGCCGTGTGTTGTGGGTGGTCCTACTGGTGAAGGGAGACCCGTGAGAGCGTGGCCCTACGATTGTTTTACGGGCTCTAGTGATTTGGGCACCCGTCATCCAAACTTCCTAAACGGCGGTGAAATACGTCTTATGTCTCTCTCTTTCTCACTCATCTCCATGGTCAAAGGGAATTGTCTAATGATTGAAAATTTTGGCTCCATGGTTGGAGGCTTTTCGCTCCGTGATTGGAGGATTTTGAGTGTTTTCATGTTATAAGGAGAAATTCTTGTTAAAAGAATGAATCAAATTGGTCACATACCTGATTGTCGAGCAAGTGCTTGAATCGATTCTCAAGCTGATTTCTTGGGCCTCGGCTCGAGCTAACAAGGTCTCGGGTTGATCAGGCTCTCGAGTCGACTTGACGAGTTGTTGGGTTGATTCTTGAGTTGATCTTCTTGATTTGTGTTGTCACGCGGATGGTGGGAGATGGGGTACGGAATCTGACCTCAATAATAGTCATTTTCAACAGCTAATTAAAGGAAGGTTATACTAATAAGTAGAGTAAAATTTAAGGACTACATTGACATTTTTCAAAGTTGAGTGGTTACTGTACTATATGATAATGTAAACTTAATTCAAGGACTCGTAATTAGTTTTAGGGATAATAATAAAAAATATCTCATGTATTTTTATTGAAATGCGCAAATCCCACTATGTTTTTAGGATAATCACACCCTCTCTTGTCGGTGAAAACAATCAAGTTTACAGTTGGAAACGCCAAAAACTATCTTAAGTATAATGATAATGTTACAACTTCAAAACAAATACATTTTCCCAAAAAAAAAAAAAAAAAAAAGATTTGAAATAAATACTTCAACTTACCCAAAAAAAAAATATAAAAAAAGAAGAAAGCAAAACCCACTTTATGAAAATTTAAATCAAAACTAAAAAAAAAAAGGTATGAAGTAAAAATATTGAGTAAAATGTGAGCAAAGAAAATATGATAGTTGGTTTCCTCCGGCCGCGAGAATCGTCCACCTTGCGGGATAGTGGATCTCGCAAGTGACCCACATCATGCACTCGCTACTCTCACGGTGTTGAGACCCCTCTGCTACACAAGGGATATTTTTGTAATTAAATTCATGATTTTAATACAAGAAAAAAGAGTCGTAAACTATGACCAATTATTATTGTGTAAATCCCTCATGCTAGTGGGATTTTTTTTTTTTTTTGATAATATTGAGTTGGGGGCTTGATGTGGGATGAGATTATTAGTGAGTGTCAACTTAATTAGGATGTACGAGTCATTCTCTCATGCAAGTTTTCTCCTAAATATCACGATTTATATAAATATAATATTTGAGTAAATCCTAAATTTGTTATGCATGGTATTGGATTAAGATATTTTTACCGTGCAGTATAGGTGTGCTTTGCATAGAACATATGTAGATCAGCCTAAACATGCAGATCCCCTATAATTTTATTTTATATTTTTTTAGAGCCAACAACACAGTTACGTGAAAAAAAAAAAAAAATTGGTTGTCTTTGTCAACCAATCCCAAATTCAGGCTTGCATTCAACAATATATAATTACGAAACACAAACAAAAACAAAGAGTGTTTAATCCGTTTTTATCACTTACCGGATTTTATTAAATTACCAATTAATTAAATTACCGAAAGCGTAAATAAATAAAAGACACATGTAATTTTTATGAGGTTCGATTACACAAACTCCTCGGAGCCACGTTCAGTTGTTGAATAATCCATTAATATCAAATAATTACAAGCATTCTCGGACATATACAACCCAAAGACTCCTTCCTATTGTCACCGATCATCTTGAACCTATTAACCGGATTTATTCGGCGAGCACCACTCATCTTATCATTGAACTCCCTTCAACTGAAAACGTCTTCTCCCGAAAGTTTCAAGTTCTTCACCCGAAGAACAATAACGTCTCCTCTCGAAGACTCCAAATTCTTCTCCCAAAGAATGATAGAACACCAAAACTTCAAAGTCTCAAGATCCTTGTGAATAACTATGTGCTCTACACTTTGCAAACTACTTTTGAGACCTTATATAAGAAGCAACATCAAAACTCTAAGTAGATCTCGGATCTATACTTCAAAATTCGGATTTCATTCAAAGTTTGAACTTGTTATAGATAATGCTGAAATATATACTATAACAACCTCAAAATTCAAAATTCAAAGTTGTTTATTTTAGGAAACAGATGTTTCCATCATTATCCGAGTATTTTTTTCAACATATTGCACATCAATATCCAAAATCCTCTGCATAATAATATCCCTTGAAATCTATTCAAAGAATAAATCTTGGAATTTTTGAAATCCTAATTTAAATAGGATTAGGAGATCCCATTTAAACTACAAAATTTCCTTTTTTTTTTTTTTTTTTTTGCTTTTTGATATTTCTGTAACATTATCCATTCCTTAATTATCTCTCTAGATCGCATTCAAACTGAATTCGCCACGTTATTCCTAATTCGAGTCAAATTCCCAAAAGTCTTCAAATCACAATTTGCTTCAACCTGTAACATAGTTGTTGTAACATTTTTCAACACAACCTGCACTTAAATTCCTAAACAGTTTTTGGTTTTTTCTAAATTGCCATAAATGCCAATATTAAAAAACCTAACAAAGAGTAAAAATGAGGGTAAATAGCATTTATAATAATTAATGGCTTGAATTTTATATGTACAGTCAGAAAATTAACACATTTTAAACGCCTACACATGTAAATGTAATCCGTAGCCTGTAAATTTGAAATTTCCAAGAAAATTTGGATCTGATCATGATCGACTCACATACTTTAATTAAAGTAAGAAAATGAAAGAAGAGAAATTAGAATAAGGCAATATACATTGCCCATTACCGACCGTGCTAGTCGATTCTCTATAATTTTATATAATTAAGTTTTATCCTGTCAAGAATTTCATCAAACTTTTTGCAAGCATTTTACATTCAATTTAAATGAACTAGTGCTGAATTTTCACCAGTAAATCAGCATGTTTACTTCAATTTATAATACTGTAAAATGCAACCAAAAGGTTTATATATACATATCTAATATATATATATATATATATATATTCATATAGTACACGCGAAGCACGCAGGTATATGGAAGTTGTGAATCCACGTTTTGCACTGATTATTTTACTAATAAATAAAAGTAAACATTTCACCTTTTCTTTCTTATTTCCATTTTTGATTTGGAAATCAAGTTTGACTATCCTGTGCTAGCTGATCATCACGTTTCTAAAATTGTCGTGAGATGTTTTCTTAGATTGTAAATTTATCTCACATCTAAGTTATTGGACTGTTCTAGTACATAAATATGTGGATTCGACTCTCTCTTCTTTTGAGTTAGTGTTTATGAATGATTTATACCCAAACCATTTAACATGGTATCATAGTCGATAAATCATCTAGAGCTGATGAGATCATAGTTTTTTTTTTCTTCTTATGTTTTCTAGGGTTGAAAATGGAAAAAAAAAAAAATAAATTTAAACAAATATCTGATATCATATTAACTAAAAATTGTATGATCAGTTCCTTAATTAACGTTTTTATATATATGTGTGTATTGATGAATCAACGTCATACTATCTCTGTGTGTGTGTGTGTATATATATATTTGGTTTTCTTTTAGGTAAGTTTGTTCGGATCCTAAAGATAAGTATGACTGGTCGAGGAACCTTATATATAAAAAGCCAGTTCATATTTAATAACCGAACTTGAATTTCCTTAGAGGAACCCTTCTTACTTCATTTGCAAATTTTCAGGATTAATTCAAGCTGCGGTGATATATATTTAAATATATATATATATATATGTTAGTTTATCAATTCATCTTAAACCGATAAAAAGATGAGATAAAATAATTTTATATTCTAACACTCCCTTCACATGCCGGAGGGATAATGGAAAAACGTGCAAACAATTTAAAACTCCAACACAAATAAAATGCCTGAGACATATTAAAAAACCAGTACATACAAGCATCATAATAAAATGATTAAATAGTGTAATTGCATGGATTTAAACTTTTGATCTTTTATTTTAATACTGTGTTAGTTTATCAATTTATTTTAAATGCTTAAATTAATAGAAAGTTTGTTTTTTATTCTAACACACATATATGTGTATGATATAGCATGAAACATATGAAAGATCTACATACATTCATGTAAGTCTCTCTCTCTAGTTGCCGTGGCTAATCATCTTTACTCCTCTATAGCTATAAATATACGTACGTGTAAATTATATTATTTTCCATTCGGAAAGAAAATAAAGCAAAAAATAAAGGAAGAAACAAAGTGAAGTGGTCCATTTGATTTTGGTTTGAAACTTTGAGAGTGGATGGACCAAGCTCATCCAAAAGGAGTACTCTAGTGTTTGGTATGCAGTCTAAAAGGTGCAATGTTAGTTAGACAGTCTAATTCTTCCAAACTTCAACGTTTCCACACTTCACCAATCAATCAATCAATTTTTCCCACATGCATAACATTAAAACTTTTTTTTTTAAACAATTATTTTTACGATAAGTTATATTTACTCAGTGTACGTTTTTTAATATTAGATCCGATCAAAATCGTATCAAAATAAAAATATATGAATATATATAAAACTCAAATCTAACGGGATTCAAAAACATAATCCTGCCGTTAAACTATTGTTTTTTTTTTTTTTTGTTTTTTTTTTGTTTTTTTTTTCATGTCCAATGGTAGAATTATCCTTTTTCCGACCTCTTTTCTCTACTTTGCATGATGCAGCCGTGCAAGTGCTGCGCACAATATTGACTTGGTCCTAGTATACTTTCCAACCTGTACATGAATATATATTCTACATATATATATTCGCCAGCATCTCCTTTTATTCTGGGGCATGTTTTGGTCCTCAAAATTGCTAGATACGAGGTTGATGAGCTTTGAAATTTCTCATTTTCTCTCTTTTTATAAATGTGAAACTAGAAAGATTCTAAACGAGAGAGTTAGCTAGCTTTGGTTGATCAATCATGCATGCATGACGCAGCTTTTCCCTATGTCAACGATGTGGACTACTCTTATCTAACATTGTTTTCTTCTTCTTCTTCTTTTTCTTTTTTTTTTTCTTTTTTTTTTTTAACGCGGTGAATTGGAAGAACTGTTCTTTCATTGGGTAATTTCCTACTGGAACACTTTCTTAGACTTTTGAAATGCATATATATTGCAAGAAAAAAGAAGGGGGGGGGGGGGGGGGGGGGGGGGGGGGGGGGTGGGGTGGTGGTGTGTGTGGGAGAAGAAGAAGGGAAAAAAAAAAAGGTCCAAAAACTAAGGACAAGGTCCCATAATGATGGAGACAAGAATGAAAGTCGTCGTATTCTTAATATTTTGGTGACTTTGAGATAAGGAAAATAAATATAGTTGACGACTTTGCAGTCTTAAAGATAGTGACGGTGGACCGGGGCAAGGTGTGGCTTTTTTTTTTTAATTAACATTCATAGTGTAGTACAATGTACGACAACTAATTTGTGCTCTCTGAGTTTAAAGTGTTCGTTTGGATAGCAGTGTCAACATAAAATTTTCATCTCAATTTTTATTTTATTTTATTTATTTTTTTTTTTTCTGAAAAATCAAGAAAAATTATAATTAATTTTTGAAAAATTAATCAACTTCAATATACAAATTTTATCTCAAATTCATATTCCAACGGAGGCTAAAAGTTGTTTATTAGATTGTTTGAATAATTTTCAACAGAGTTTTAGGCCTTATAACTTGTGAGAATTTTTTTCTTTTTAGTTTTATTCAATTGAAGAAAACAAGTTAATACAACTTAAATAATATAACATAAAAAAATATTAAGATTTATATGTATGATTTTATTATTATAACATATACCAAGTAAGGTAGAATATAAAATAAAGACTGTATTTGTATATTCGTTCGTGAAGACCATAAATAAATGTTTTTCAATATTTTTTTTTTCTAGAAGTAAAAAGTCGTCTCTCTTTAAAACACATATTAATCCCGAACAAGCCATCACGAGAGCTTCTAACAACTAAAATTAAAAGCTCTTTGATGATTTTATCCAAACACCTTTAAAGTTATTTTTTAGTCTATAAAGTTAAATATTTGCTTCTAAAAGATGTGCCAAATAGGCCTTTATATCTTTACAACAGCTTGCAATAAAAGCTGTCTAAACCTTTCAAAACGATAAAGTTATATTTGAACAACTTTTCAGAAGAGTATTTCTTATCTCATAAGAGGTGCCTGTCAAAATCATGTAGCTCCAAATTAGAAAAGAAAAACAATTTTTGAGAAGACTTTAAAACATATATTAGGCTCCACTAAAACGGAAAAAAAAAAAAAAAGGAACTTATATTAGGAACTTTAAAAAGATTTTGTAACTCCCTAAAAAAAAAAAAAAAAAAAAAGAAGAAGATTTGGCAAACTTAATTGGAACCCTGTTATTTTCCCTTGAAACAAATGATAAGCTGCCACTCCCTTCTTTCTTCTTTACCCGTAATTATTCTTCTTCACCATCGACCTCTCATTTTCTTTTCTTTGTAATATATAGTAGACATCTATCAACAATGGCGTGTATTATAATGAATGAAAAGGTACACATGCAAGAACTTTATTTATTTATTTTTGTTATTTATTTTTGTTTTTAAATGTTTAGAATCAAGAATTGTTTGCTTTTTAAAAAAGGATTAACCAAGAAATTGTTGTTTTGGAGTTGGACTTTTCAAAGTGATCTCATACAGCACCATTATTAATAGTTCTTATTTCTCTTCAACATTTACTTTAATTGTTTATTTAAAGCCAAATAATAATAGGTGAGAGAGAGAGAGAGAGAGAGGCTGGCTGTAGATGAGTATTGTTTATACTGCTTTTGAAGAAACTGGTTTGGTGATTTCTTCGTTTGACTAAAGACATTATTATTATCCATTGTGTTTAATTATATTTTTGAAAGTCCCAGTAGAGAAGTAATCGTAGAAACGCTTCAAATCTCAAATGTGATGATAGATAATAGGTTGAATTAAAAAAAAAAAACAAAAAAACAAAAAAACAAAACAGATAAACGAAATGAGACGTTATTTCTCAAAGTCATGGTCCATCACTCTCTAGTCACATTACAAGTCATTTCTAATATCCATTTTGTCCTGGCTTGCACCTTGCTTTCAACCACCAACGACTGATTGATCACGCAAAAATTCTCACCAGTTGGAATAATTTATAAATAGAAAAGAAGGCTTAGGGCCAGTTTGGGGGACTTTTGGAGACGGGAGGTTTTTGTAGATTGGTTTGAAAATATATGTTTGATTGAAATATAAATTATCAATAAACTGTGATACATAAATAATGTAAAATTTTGAAATGTATTTGGGAAAAATGAAAAATGGATCTTGTTTTATTTCTTCTTGACGTTGTGAGTATTTTGACACAAAAATTATCTCATTTCGATTTGAAAAAAGTTAAGGACTTTTAAAATTAATGCTTTTGAAAATGGAGAAGAGAGAAAATGTGAGTTGTAGATTTGAAAATTTTAGAGTTAAAATAGCAAAACACCATCCGAAGATGAAACCACAAGCAAGCTCTTGATTAGTAAGTTTTTACGCTTGTTGTTACCGTCTAAAAGAGCATTATTATTAAACAGCTTGAGTGAATCGAATTGTGAGAGCATTATTGTTAAACAACTAAAGTGAATCGGGCTGTGAGACTGAAGATGGACCTCAAATTTTACAAGCCGACTCGAGGAATTATTCTATAGGGTCGTCCAGTAGAAAAAATTAATACCTTGACAATGCCAAATCAAGCCAAAATTGGTCAGCTTCTAAGAATGCAGGCTATGAAAAATATGATCCACTATTTCTTCACCAAATACGTCAAAAATGTGGTACGCTAAGATTCGATTCACACTGAAAATATCTTGACGCAGTTTATTTCCCAGGTGAATTAATACTTTTCAAGAAATCCACGTGTCACCATCTAAGAATACATTGTTTGTTTAATACATTGCTTCAACAAACGACGAACAATTGAAATAACTATTACAATACCCAAATACAATGTGCATTTGGCTGAACCACACATTTTCAATACTAGAATGAAATTATTTGAATGTTTCAATTCAAATTCAAATCCAAATATAAATTTTCAATACTTAGAAATCCGTGTATCAGTCGTATTATTACTTCCACACATTTCATTTGAATGCAACCATTCAATTTGAATAAACATTCAAATGCAATCTATAATCCAAACAGGTTTCACATCATAATTGCACTGATTAAACCACAGATTCAAGTGCAGTTGTTTTAGCAGTTTTATCATCAAGCAGAACTCTCAAAGTTGCACTCGGAAACATTACTTAAGGTCTTTCTATATGTCAGCTTACTCTACTGATCCAATATTCGGGATGGCAAGTATAGCAGATGATGGGTACATAAAACCTGCAAACTACTTAGGCAGACAAGTAGCGAGTCATCCACGACTCAAAGTGAGACCAGGCGAGCTGTGCTGCAGCTTCATCCTCATCATCCATTCCCATTCTCTTCCTCCTCTTCACACCTTCCGGGGACCTATTCATGAAAGCATGAGCATTGCCTGGATAAATGTGTACCTCATACGGGACACCTGCTGCTTTCAGCTTCTCCTCCAAAGACTTCGCAGCCTGAACTTCATCCAAATGAAATAATTAGCAACTCTTGCTGCATACGCAATCAAACCAGAAATATCGCAAGAATCTAACTTGCATCAAAACTTAAGCCTTCTATATTTATTATTATCATTATGTTTTTTTAAATCCCCATATTTTTTCTCTTGTCCGGTCTTCTACTTCAACTTGGCTGGCCTGAAATTTTTTTTTATTTTATTATTTTATTTGGGGCAGAGGGTGGGGAGAGACTATTTTTCTTTCCTGCAGCCAATCAGACAATTCATTAATAACGCTCACAAGATTTCGACGAGGCTTAAATAAAGTGTTAATTGTATTGCAAAGAGTAGAATACTCAAGTCACAGCACAAAATCAGAATCATAAACAACTAAGAATGAGAATTACTACTAGTTGGACTGTCTTTTGAGTGGTATCCGTTGATTCAGTGCTCAGTTCGCACAGTTCTGTTTCTCTACTTTCTTGGACTGTCTATCATGTGAGTATGGGACATGGGCTCCAAGGATCATACCAGAAGCCCAAATTAAAAAGGTCTTCTTTTGTTCAAATACTAGCATAGGTACTGTTGCAACAATGTAGTCCCCAAAATCACAAAATCAGAAAACATAACAACTCGACTAAGCGGCGTGACTAAAAACCAAAAACAAAAAAAGAACTTTAATTCTTTTGTCTCTTTTGAGTTTTTTGTTTGTTCCATCGGAATTCACAATAGAGTTAATGAGTACTATAACCAAGATAGAAATGAGCCCCGAAAACAAAGGGAGGGAGGGAGAGAGAATGAAATGTTTTACCGTCACATCTGAAAAGCCAACGTAACTATCAAGCTCTCCAAAATGAGCCTGAACAGGAGCTTTAGCTTGTGCAGGGTCTGCAAGCTCTGACGACGGAACTCCATAGAATCCAACAACAGCATCAACTTTAGGGATCAAAACAGAACTTGCAATAGCGAGGGCACCTCCCATGCAAAATCCCGTAACACCAGCCTAGTCCAGCCACATCAGGACCTAGGTTAGACTACTCTTTGATGCAATGAACATGATAACACAGAACTATCAGAAGATTTATGACTGTGGGTCCGTAATATTCATTCAGTTGAAGTTGATAACACCTTATTCAATAAGAAACATGAACAATGGCAAACCTTTTTCGAACCGTTTGCTTTCAGCCAGTCAACTGCAGCATGAATATCCTTTACAGCACCTTGCCAATCAAGACCATCCATTGCATGTTGTGCTTCAGCAACTTCTAAACAAACCTTTCCCCGATACAAACTGCAGTAGAAAAAGCCCAAAGTACAATTTTCTCATCGAAAAATAAAGGGAAAAAAAACCCCAAATATGCTTGGCAATCAAATTCAGTACACAACCCAAAAGGGGAAAAAAAAGATACAAAAAGTATTTGGAAACAAGAAAAGCGATTTTACTCTGGAATAAGTGCTTTAAATCCATCACCCAGTTGAGAAATTTTCACAGCCTGGTTCTTGATTTCGAAATCCACACCCCACCACTCTTGAACCACAACTATCCCTGGAGCGTCTTCTTTGCCAACCACATACGCATCAAATGTCTGTCAATGAGAGAAAACAAAGAAAAAAACACAAGTTTCACAAACAGGAAACAGCCAATAGTTAGAAAATCAACTGCTATGCCTAAAAAATCAATAAAAATAAATCAACCCGCAACAAAGGATGCAGACTTATACAAATACAAAGCTATACAGATAAACAATTTCATAGGCACAATTCGGCTACCATCTTCTGAAGCTGGGGGTGTGGACACACTCCTCAACATAACATGATCATCGAGACGGCACAGCGGAAATTACAAACTCTTTTTTTATTATTTATTTTTTATTTTTTTGGGGGCCACCAAAAAATTAACAAAGCAAAGCCAGATGTTTCATGAATGGCGGCTTTCAAAAGTTTACAATCCATTTCTATGAAAAACGCATAAGATCATCCATCTTTTGTTAGTTGTTGTAAAAAGTAGCCGATCCTTGTATTTAGTTAGGAAGTTATTAGAATAGATTTCAGTTCCTAATTTTTTGTTTCTGTTTTCCCTTCATTAGATTTTGTAGTTTCCCGTTTCCTATTTTGATGGAATTTCTGATATGCAGGGATTCTAGTTTCCTATTTCTGTGGACTGGTATGCCAGTCACTTTTGTCTATATATTAGGATGTAAATTATTAGTTTTGTATTCAATAAAAATATCATAATTCTTTTCCCGAATTTCTACATGGTATCAGAGCCAGGTCTCTGAACCCTAATCTATCCCATATTCCTCTTCCCATTGCCGTACCCTCATGACAAAATACGGCATGGCCTCACATTCTTCTTCGGAAGTCACTTCCAGATCCGAGCCTAATTCCTCAGCCCCCATCACACCCGATACTTCTTCTCACCTTGTCACATCTCATAAACTTCATGGCCATAATTTTCTTCAATGGTCACAACCTGTTTTTATGTACATCTGCAGCAAAGGAAAGGACGGACATCTTACAGGTGAAATCTCTGCTCCAGAAACAACAGATCCCACATTCCGAGCATGGAAAACTGATGATCACTTGGTTATGTCATGGCTAATAAATTCCATGACCACGGAGGTTGGAGAAAATTTCCTGCTATTTCGGACAACCAAGGAGATATGGGAGGCTGCACGCGAAACGTATTCCAGCACTGAGAATTCCTCAGAATTATTTGAGATTGAGACCAGATTGTATGATCTACGGCAAGGAGAATCGAGTGTTACTCAATATTTGAACAATCTCACATGCTGTTGGCTGCAATTAGACATGTACGAGATTTATTCTTGGAAGTGTCCTGATGATCCTGCCTTGTACAGGAAAATTGTTGAACAGAAAAGGACCATCAGATTTCTTCTTGGCCTCAACAAAGATCTAGACGAAGTTAGGGGGAGAATCATGGGGATTAAACCTCTTCCAACTATTCGGTAGGCCTTTGCAGAAGTCCGTAGAGAGGAGAGCAGAAAGAAACTTATGATGACAGACAACCACACCACACCCGTTGTTGAAGGGTCAGCCTTGTACACTCACAATTCCTCCCAGAACAGCACGCCTCGGAAAGGACGACCATGGTTCGACCATCGTAAGAAACCTGGTCATGTAAAGAAGAATTGCTGGAAGATATACGGAAAACCTGCAGATTGGAAACCATCTAGTAGGCGAAATGACAGAGAGAACCGTGCCCATGCTGCTGCCACAACAGACAACAATGCAGAATTCAGTCCGTTCACCAAGGAGCAAATTGAGGCACTGCAGAAACTGATTGGTCACATTTCCAGTTCCGGGCAAGCACCACAATCCCCTGCTGAGCAACCAACCAGTTTTTTAGCACACCAAGGTATCCCATCTTATGCTCTTATTGTCCAAAATAGTGCATCAAAACCTTGGAGAGTTGACTCGGGGGCCTCAGATCATATGACTGGAGACATCAACATTTTCAGAAATTACAGTCCATGTACTGGTCACACTGCAGTCCGAATAGCTGATGGCTCATTCTCACCAGTAGCAGGAACCGGATCAGTCCAATTAACAAAGGATCTTCGCCTTTACTCTGTTCTTTATGTTCCTAGATTAGACTGCAATCTACTCTCAATCAGCAAACTTACTCGTGACTTAAAATGTGTGACTAAATTCTATTCCAATTTTTGTGATTTTCAGGCAGTGGATTCGGGGAAGGTGATTGGCAGCGCTGAGATGCGTGGTGGCCTATATTTGCTCAAAGAAAGTAATCTCCTCGGTAGACAAGTTCACCCATCAAGTTGTATTTCTGAGTCTAGTTCAAATTCTGTTACTCTTGTTTCTAATTCTGTGTCTAGTTCAAATTTAGTTTCAGTTAAATGTCAAGTCATGTTATGGCATTATTGCCTTGGTCATCCAAATTTTGCATACATTGAAAAGTTGTTTCCCCATTTGTTTATCAATAAAAGTTCCAGTTTTTTCCAATGTGAAGTTTGCCAGCTTGCAAAACATACTAGACATGTTTATCCTAGTTCACAATACAAGCCTTCACAACCATTTTCTGTAATTCACAGTAATATTTGGGGACCCTCACGAGTAAAAAATATAAATGGGGCTCGATGGTTTGTGTCATTCATAGATGATCATACGAGAACAACATGGACATTCCTTATGAAAGAAAAATCCGAAACAGCCACCATCTTCCAATCCTTTCATCCCATGATTTCTACCCAATTTCAAAGCAACATTAAAGTTCTTAAAACAGATAATGCCAGGATTATTTCAATTCCATTCTTGGTCCTTATCTTTCCAAGGATGGTATCATTCATATAAGCTCTTGTGTTGATACTCCTCAACAAAATGGGGTCGCAGAGAGGAAAAACATACATTTACTTGAGGTAGCCCGTGCCATTATGCTCTCTAATTATGTGCCTAAACACTTTTGGGGGGAAGCCATACTCACAGCCACATATCTCATCAATAGGATGCCTAGTCGAGTCCTAAAATTCCAAACTCCTCGTCATGTTCTCATAAAAGCCTATCCACATAGCCGCTCTTTTTCTTCTGACTTACCAAATGAAGGTTTTTGGTTGTTCTTCCTTTGTTCACATCCACCACCAACACCGCACCAAACTTGATCCTAAGTCTCTCAAATGCATCTTCCTTGGTTACTCCTCTAACAAAAAAGGGTACAAGTGTTACTCTCCAATCACTAGGAAAGTATACAACTCCATGGATGTTTCTTTTTTTGAAGACCAATCTTACTTTCCCAAATCTGAAATTCAGGGGGAGAACTCGAGGGAATATCAGATTTGGGATGATCTTCTCCAAACTCCGACAAATTTTCCTTCTTTAGCCACTCCGCCTTCTACTCATCCAACTCCAATCGAAGAACCAGAACCTGTCACCGAAATTGTCCCTACTGAAACTGTCCCAACTCCGTCTCAACTTGACATTAATAGTCATGAACTTCGTGTCTATACCAGAAGGAGAAGACCAACCGAGCACATAGAGGACACTAAGCAGATCTGTGATTGTCAAGAACCAGAACCAAGTCCTTCTGCATCCGATAATCATAATGGTATGGAACTCTTATCTCATGACTCTCTTGTGCCATTGGTTGATGACTCTAATCAGCCAATTGCCCACAGGAAAGGTGTCCGAGGGTGTACAGGTCATCCAATTGAAAAATATGTAGCTTATGGAAAGTTACTACCATCTTACGGGGCTTTTGTGTCTAATCTTGATGGTGTACAGATTCCTAACTCTATTCAAGAGGCTCTAGAGGTTCCAGCATGAAAACAAGCGGTTGAGGAAGAAATCCGGGCTCTAGAAAGTAATGACACATGGACTCTTACCAAATTACCTCATGGAAAAAATCCTGTAGGCTGCAAGTGGATATTCACTATCAAGTACAAAGTAGATGGAAGTGTCGAAAGATTCAAAGCCAGACTTGTAGCAAAGGGCTTCACGCAATCATATGGGATAGACTACCAGGAAACCTTTGCACCCGTTGCCAAGCTTAATACTGTTCGGGTTCTACTCTCTCTTGCAGTGAATCAAGATTGGCCTCTCTACCAACTTGATGTTAAAAACACTTTCTTGAATGGGGATCTTGAAGAAGAAGTCTACATGACTATACCTCCTGGCTTGGAGAATAGTTCGAACAGTAGGTTGGTATGTAAATTGAAAAAATCCTTATATGGCTTGAAACAATCTCCTCGTGCTTGGTTTGATAGGTTTGCCAAGACTGTGATTAAAATTGGATACAATCAGTGTCAAGCCGATCATACACTGTTTGTTAAATCCAATTCTGTAGGGAAGATAGCCATTCTCATAGTATATGTAGATGATATCATCTTAACAGGTGATCATTCGGAGGAAATTAGTAGACTCAAGAAGATGCTTGCAACAGAATTTGAGATCAAGGATCTCGGGACTCTCAGATATTTTCTAGGAATGGAGGTGGCTCGATCTAAGGAGGGAATTGTAATCTTCCAAAGAAAGTACATCTTAGACTTGTTAAGAGAAACTGGCTTTCTTGGGTGTAAACCTGCGGACACACCTATGGATCCCAACAAAAAGCCAAACAGAAATGAAGAAAGTAATCCAGTTGACAAGGGAAGATATCAGAGACTTGTGGGCAAGCTAATCTACCTATCACACACAAGACCTGATATTGCCTACTCAGTCAGTGTAGTGAGCCAGCATATGAATAATCCGAGTAAGGTCCATTTGGAAGCAGTGAACAGAATTCTGAGATATTTGAAGATGACTCCTGGACATGGTTTACTCTTCAAAAGATCTGGAAACCGTGAGGTTGAGATGTACACGGATGCTAGCTGGGCAAGAGAATTAACAGATAGGAGGTCAACTACTGGTTACTGTTCATTCGTCTGGGGGAATCTCGTCACTTTGAGGAGCAAGAAGCAAGCTGTTGTCTCTCGGAGTAGTGCAGAATCAGAATATCGAGCTCTTGCACTAGGAATATGTGAAGGAATGTGGCTCCAAAGGCTATTAAGGGAACTTAAGGTTGAGACTAAGAACACAGTCAAGATGTTCTGTGACAGTCAGGCAGCTATTAGCATAGCCAAAAATCCTGTGCATCATGACAGAACAAAACACATAGAGATTGATAGACATTTCATCTCAGAGAAGGTCAACAACGGAACTGTGCAGCTAAGCTATGTCTCAACAAAACTTCAGATTGCTGATATTCTCACCAAAGCACTGCCCAGGGTTAGCTTTGATGAATTGAACTCCAAGCTTGGTTTGTATAATATATACAACCCAGCTTAAGGGGGAGTGTAGAAAGTAGCCGATCCTTGTATTTAGTTAGGAAGTTATTAGAATAGACTTCAGTTCCTAATTTTTTGTTTCTGTTTTCCCTTAATTAGATTTTGTAGTTTCCCGTTTCCTATTTTGATCGAATTCCTTATTTGCAGGGATTCTAGTTTCCTGTTCTGTGGACTGGTATGCCAGCCACTTTTGTCTATATAGTAGGATGTAAATTATTAGTTTTGTATTCAATAAAAATATCAGAATTCTTTTCCCGAATTTCTACAGTTGTTACAAATGATTTTCTTTCTTCTATATCTATACATATATATCAAAATAACAATGCAATTAAAATAACAATTATAGGTAAATGCATATGCAAATGTACTTTAGAGCTCTTCCTCAATAAATTTTTTCCACTCTGTACAGAACATATAAAGGATATCTATGGTAACAAAAGAAAGGGGGAAAAAAGAAAGAACATTTAAAAAAAATTCTCCAAGCTCAAATTTTTTTTTTTTTTTTTTTGGATAAATAAGCTCTGTAACCATAATTCGGAGGAAACAAAAATCATTTCTACAACCAAAATATTAATCCAAATCTACCACAGAATCCAATAAATACTCGATTTTCTACAAGATTAAAAGGACGAATCAGAAGAATAGGATAAGAAGGAAAAAAAAGCAGAACTGACAGTGTCGTCTCTTTGAATTTGGATCTTCTTAAAAGGCGATGAAGACGCTGCAGAGTCGGCCATTGCACGGATCGAGGGGCGAGAGATGTGCGGAGAGAAAGTGCGTCTGACGGCGGAGAAAGCGGCGGTGGAAGTAGGGGAAGCTCTCGAGAAGATTCTAGAAGTAGAAGAAGATAAAAAAGCAGTTGATCTCAGCACGATAGTAGCAGCGGCTGACATAAACGACATTGTAATAACTTCTAAACAAAATCATACAAAAAACCACCCCAAAGTGGCTGTCAAAAGGAGACCGCAATCCCAACGTTGTCGTTTTCGATTTCCATAAATACGACGTCGTTTTTCCAAATTCAGAGGTTGAATCTTGTCCGATTTCCGAACGACATGAATATGATTCGCGCTTTTTTTTTTTTTTTTTTTTTTTTTTCTCATGCCACACTCGTCGGAGCAATTGCTGCAACTTCTACAACGACTCCTCAAACGCCCACATCACGTTCAACAAATCCATTGTCTGCTAATCACAGAAGGTCATCTTCTGTGGAACAAAAAATGGAAGAGCACTCTTCTTTATAACGCTTTGATCAGAGCCCATTTGGGTTTCGGCCAAACTCGAAAATCCTTGCTTCTCTTTACCCGCATGCTTCTTCACCAAACCGCGCCAAACAGCCACACTTTCCCGTCGCTCGTCAGGTCCGCCTCTTTGTCTTCTCCTTCCTTGGGCCCACCACTCCATGCCCAGGCTGTCAAGCATGGTGTTCTCAGAGACCCTTTTGTGCAGACTTCGTTCGTCAGTTTCTATGCTGTTTATGCAGAATTGCGGGATGCATGTAAGGTGTTTGATGAAATGTCTGAGCGGTGTCTTGTTTCATGTAACGCAATGATTGATGCTTTCTGCAAGAATGGGGATATGGGTTCCGCTCTTTGCCTCTTTGAACGCATGCCTGAAAGGGATGTTGTGTCTTGGACTAGTGTTGTGAATGGCTTTCGAATGAGTATGAGGTTTCATGAAGCAATCCGGTTTTTTTGGGAAGATGATGAGTTGTTCGACGAAGGCAAACGAAGCTACATATGTTAGTGTGCTTTCTTCGTGTGCTAGCTTGAATGGTTGGGGAGGCCTTTATATGGGAAAGCAAGTGCATGGGCATATTCTTAGGAATGAGATTCAATTGACTGTTTTTATGGGCACTGCACTGATAGACCTCTATGGCAAGAGCGGTTTACTAAAAGCTGCGGCGAATGTGTTTGATCAAATGGTAGTTAAGGAGGTTTGCAGTTGGAATGCTATGATTTCAGCGCTTTCTTCCAATTGTCAGGAGAAGGAAGCTTTGGATTTGTTTGAAAAAATGAAGATGGAAGGATTGCTGCCAAATGAAGTTACATTCGTTGCAGTTCTTACTGCCTGTTCCCGGGGAAAATTTGTTCAGTGTGGCTTGGAATTGTTTAGATCAATGTCGATTGATTACGGGGTTGTGCCAGTTATGGAGCACTATGGATGTGTTGCTGATCTTTTGGGAAGAGCAGGGCTTCTGAGGGAGGCTGTGTCATTTATAAAGAGCATGCCTCTCGAACCGGATGCTTCGGTGCTGGGAACTCTTTTAGGAGCTTGCAAGATTCATGGAATCACTGAGCTGGGAAATGAATTGGGACAAAAACTGCTTGATCTGCAGCCACAACATTCTGGAAGATATGTTGCTTTGTCAAACATTAATGCTGCTGTGCAGAGATGGGATCACGCTGCTGAGTTGAGAAAAATGATGTTAAATGCAGGATTAGAGAAAACTCCAGCCTACAGTATGGTTACTTGAAAGTTGAGTTTAGATCTTTTTTTTCCAACGTAGGAAATGGTTAATTTTGTCTTAAAACAGGGGAACATTTGTAGACAGTCGTACAATTTTGTTCAATTTATCTTCGATTTACTCTGTAGTATATGATTAGAGTGGATCTTATTCATTCTTTATTCTGCCGTGTACAGAGTGTAAATGAAACACAAAGGGAAAAATTCCTCTCTCTAGTTCTATCAATTCAAAACTGAGATTCAGATAAGTTTCCATATGCACTCTAGCTCTGACCGCCGTTATATTGTCTAGAGATACAATTTGCTGGCTCAAACATTAAGTATTTCGACATGCAAACAAAGATTACATTTTTATTTAGGCAAAAACAAGGATTTGCATTCACGAAATTGAGTAAGGTGACAAATGGCTACAACAGATAAATCTTACTGAGGAGACTCAAATCCATAACAGAACAAAGTTTTTCTTTCCCATCGCAATCGTAATCAGGCACAGTATCAGCCGATAACGGATTATGAGGAACGTCATCTGGGTAGATGCAGATAAAGATGGACATGCATATCGAAAAAGTATGAGAGAGCTCCAAGAGCTAGAATACACCTCGTTACATTAGAACAGAGCAAACTAAGAAAAGACCTCAAAAGCTTCAAAGATGACCTCAGAGGAACTTCTCAAGCAAACACAACGTATCTAAGATCCAGTGATACAAGTGGCTGCAAAGTAGTCATTAAAAAAGAAACAGTTGGTTCATGAAGTTAAACTTCTAAAGAAAACAAAGAGGTCTTCGTACATTCAAGAAACCGAAATGCCAGAAACAGGAAAACAGGAAAAAACAAAGTCATTTTCACAAAGTACCAATCACGTCTCTACTTTCAACGACACCCAAAACTCTTAGCAAAAGAATAGCACTTTCTGATCTGTACTCCGAGTCATTTCCTCAGAGCTACATGCAGATGAGTAACCAGTTAACACCAAAAAAACCTTTAGCTAAAAGTATATGCTTTGATCAAGGAAAATTATTAGCAACAAATTCTGACGAATGAAATGCCACAGACCGGGATCACTTCCTAGTATAGCAGGAGACCAGGTAGACTGATACTACTGCTGCTATTGCTAAGAAAAGTGAGGCAGGCATTTGCAAAACATTGAAAATTAATCAAGTCATGAAAAATGAAGCACTTATTCAGGAGGAAAATTAAAAAAGAACAAGATATACATTACAAGGACAGTTAATCACAATTGTCGTTGACATCACTGCCAGCATCAATTGGTAAGCTTTCTCTGCCATCATCACTTGGCAAGCTTTCTCCATCATCGTCACTTGGCAAGCTTTTTCCGTCTTCATCGCTGGATGAGAAATCGCTGCAAGAGGAGAAATAAATAAACAGGTCGTCAAACTCTTCGCCATGGTTGCCTACATCCTCATCACGTAGATCAGGTACCATGTCGGCATTAATCACCTCTGCTTCACCCGAAGCGGAAACAAGACTTCGAGTTCAATATCATCAACATGGCTAGTCCACTGAAAATTGAATGCCTTCAGTTCAGCGCTCTCAGTCCTTGCTTGCATTTATCTCAAGATGATCCCAAAACTGCCAGTGCTGTACTTTTTGCATATTTTTCCGAACATCAAAAAGTAGATTGATGTAGAATGCCTTTGTACTGCATCCGCAAGTATTTACGGACAATCATCACCCCATGTAATATTATGGCTAAAACCTGCAATGTTACAATCAATTGTTACTGCATCAGTCTTTAGATTGGTGTCAAACCATATGCACTTGAATAGAATAACACGACAGCCAGACGGGTTGCTCAATTCCAGCACACTGCGTAAAGCACCATAAAAGTCCACATCTCCATCTTCATACGAGTCCATAAAATTCACCCCACTGTTCGGGGTTATTCTCTGCTTATCTTCCTCTTCAGTGAGGAACCGTACTCCATTGACCATGCAACCAGAGTAAATATTTGCTCTCATATCAGGTTCATTAGCCAATGCATACAATTCATCTGTGACCATTGCCGGTTCAGTTTGACGTAGTTTTTCTATCTGAAAAAAAAAATAAAGGGGTATAAAAGCATCATAAAAATCATGGAAATAGCAATAAGAAGAACTTTAAACCCAGGTAGTGGATAAAATGTTAACTTACGTGATTTTTCAACCAGTAAGAAAATTCTTCCCGATGTCTTTCATCTACGTTGGCACAAGATATTCGATTCAACTCCTTTTAATGCTCCTTAAAGAGAAAAGAGTTTTTTACTAATATATGTTCAAAAAAAAAAAAAAGAAGTTAATTAGAAATAGAAAGGAGAAAAAGAAAAACTGAATATGTCATTACTCAGCATATGGTTGCAACTCGTTGCAGGTAAGCAGCACTTCCAAGTGGGCTTTTCGTAGCTCTTCGGAAGACAGTTTCACGGAGCCTTGAGGTCCAAAAGGTTGAGCAGGTTGTGAAAAGACAGACAATGATGCCCTTTGCTGTCCATGGCAAACGTTCGAGTTTTCTTCATCTTGATTGGGCTGTGAGTCGGTGTCATGAAGATATGTGGAACAAAACCTTAGTGCTTCCTTTACAGTATATGCCTCTGCAATTGAATCTTCTGGTCGAGCATTTTTTCTCACAAACTTGCTAAGTTTCTCCAAAGTTCTGCGAACATTATACATATTTATTAATAAAATAATTTTTTGGCAATGAAGAAAGTATACATTGTAAGTGAAAAATGCCAAAAAAAAAATAAGACAACGAACAAATATCGAAATTAAACCAACACAAAATTTGTTAGGAACAAAAATAATACATAAAAACAAGAGAACGAAACTAGAAATAGTCGATGAACACCGAGACCCGTGTATCACACGGTTTCCTTAAAACAGATTCACCTTCTCACCATCATTACTCAACGATTAATCGGCGTTTGCTTCCCAGAATACAACAGTTCACAAGCGACAACGTCGCACCACGTTTAAAACATATTCGCCTCCTCACCATCGGTACTCAAAGATTAATCGGCGTTTGCTTCCCAGAATACAACAGTTTACAAGCGACAATGTCGCACCACGTTACAGCCTCCGGCGAACTTGAAAAAATGTCCGAACTCTATCACTTAAGACACCTAGACTCAGATCACTAAGAAAGGAAAAGAAAACTTTGTATTTTCATGTATTGTGTTTTGGACTAAGAACGGATGCCAATTTATAGGCATTCATGTGAGGAATAAAATGGTTCAGCCATTTACAATGGCTTAACTTGCTGGAAGCCAAACGTTTCAGCCATTTACAATGGCTTTAACTTGCTAGAAGCCAAATGTTTTGGCTGTTACAAGATGTCACAAACGTTTTCATGCTTTTGAATTAATCATGGTATTATTCCTATTAATTAGAAACATTTTCTGAGGCTTAAAGGTTAGCAACAGTAACCTCCATGGAGTAATTGCAGTCAATTATGAATCTAAGTAGGAAAAAATAAAGTAAAAACCAATGTAAAACCGTGCAGCAAAATGAAGCCCGCGCGGAGTTGATAATTCAGTGCAACATCTTTTCCATGTGGGACAAGAGTTTTCTCACTTCCTTACTCTAATTTTTCCAACTTCATAAGTGCACTTTTATGAGTCAATTTTTCATTCACCATTTCATCATTTTAAGCGTATAAAAATTCGATTTTAATCTTCTTGCGGAGAATAACATAAATTCACCATGAACCAACACTAACACAAAGTGGGTCCCGCTCAAATTCAAGCCTCAAATGACCATTAAAATGGTTTTCTATAAGCCATTTTTCCAACATACATTAGGAGCGACAAATAAGTGCAAACCTTTCAAATGGATTCATCCACCGAAAGCCAACTGGTCCAACGAGTTTTGCTACATGTGGTAAGTGCACGGCCGAGTGGACCATAAGATCAAAGAAGGAGGGCGGATAGATTTTCTCAATCTTGCATAGAATTAGCGCAATCCTCCCTTGTAGCTTGTCCAAATCTTCAACACGCAAAGTTTTAGCACATATATTTTGAAAATAAGTGGATAGCTCAGTCAATGTTGTCACAATATCCTTGCGCAAATATGGATGGGCTGCTATTGGAAGAAGCCGCTGCAAGATCACGTGGCAATCATAAGCCTCCAGTCCTGATATTTTTCCATTTGCAACACTAACGTTTTTGGATATGTCTACTGTAAAAGCATCTGGAAGTCTGACAGGCTTCAAAAATTGGCAAAAAGAAGTCCTGTCCTATGTCGACAAAGTATAACATGCAGGTGGTTTCAATATATGATTCCCATGAAGTTGCAAGGGCAATTTTCTTCTTATATCCAAATCATCCAAGTCCAAGCGATCACGTTTTGTATCCGTCGTCTTGCCTTCCAGGTTCAACAGCGTCCCAATAATATTTTCACACAGACTCTTTTCAATAGACATGACATCCAGATTATGTCTGATCTTCATTTTGGACCAATCGTCTAACTCAAAGAAAATACTTTTCTTCATCCAATTTTCAAAGCACGATTGATGCCTTCTCTTCCTATCCTTGTTGTTTGGATTTTTCCGGGATTCGCCTTTGGTACAGAGTCAAATTGGTGCAATATGTATTCTCCAGACTTTTCCACTGGTGGTAAACTATCTTCTCCTCCCCAATCTTCTTTATACTGTCTATGATATCGCCAAGGATGACCAGCAGGCAAGTAACGACGATGACCCAAATAGCATGACTCACTATTCAGTGACCATTTCTTGCCCTTGAGTGGCAGCACTGCTGTCTCAAAGTCACAAATCGGACATGCTGAAAGCCTGCCATACTCCAGCCAGATATATTCTCGTAGGTTAAAAAGTCGCTGATGGTCCATAATACACATGCATGCTGCGGAAACGTTTCTCCACTTGAGACATCATGTGTTTGAACTCCATCATTCCACAAGTCTTTTAACTCATCTATCAAAGGCCTTAAGTATACATCAATGTCTCATCCAGGTGAGTGTGGTCCCGGAATCAACAATGTAATCATGAAAAAGTCGTCATTCATACACTTTTCTGGTGGCAAATTATAAGGCACAAGTGTTACCAGCCACATTCTATAAGAGTCACCCGCATTTCCAAATGGCTTGAATCCTTTAGTCGCTAGCCTCACTCGAACATTTCTAACATCGTTGGCAAACCAAGGGTATTGACTATCAATATTTGTCCACTCTTCGGTGTCTGAAGGATGCTTATATACACCATCAACACCAACACGTTTCACTTGGTGCCACCTCATAAACAACCTTTGCAACCTAGGCTTCAGCGGAAAGTAATACAACACCTTCTGTGGAACTTTCTTCCCATTGCCGTTCTCATATTTGTACCTTGGTGTTGAGAAAATAAAAGGTTTTTATTATTAAACTTTATTTGTGGCAATGTGTGGCTTTTGGTTTTTGAGTAACCGGTTGTGGTTTAATGTGTAGTAATGTGAGTTAATCTGGGAGTTTTTTGTTGTTTTAGAAGTTATGGGCATTTGGTGACATTTATGGTTTTTAACCATTTGTATTCTACGGTTGTTTTTGTAAGCCTATATAAAGGCATGCTTAGTTAAATGAAAGATAAGATAACTTCCTCCATATTAGTCCTTCACGTTTTTTTTTTTCTAACAAAGTGGTATCAGAGCTTGCAGAGAGAGAAAAAAAAAACCGAGAGAAAAATGGCCAACGGTGGAGGAATGGGTCCGCTTCAACTACCGATGCTTACCAAGCTCAATTACGACAATTGGAGCATCAAGATGAAGGCGTTACTAGGAGCACAAGACGTGTGGGAGATCGTGGAGAACGGTTTCCAAGAGGCGGAAGCTGGAGCCGATCAAGCGCAAAGAGACGCGTTAAAGGAGACAAGAAAGAAGGACAAGAAGGCCCTCTATATCTTGTACCAATCGGTGGACGAAGACACGTTCGAGACCATCGCCAATGCCGAGACATCAAAGGCGGCGTGGGACAAGCTCCAATCGACTCAGAGAGGAGCCGATTGTGTGAAAAAGGTACGGTTGCAAACTTTACGTGCATGGTGAGTTTGAATCGTTACAGATGAAGGAGACGGAGGTGATAGCGGAATATCACACAAAAGTAATGACCGTTGTCAACCAATTGAGACGGAATGGTGAAGAAATCGCCGATGTTCGTGTCATGGACAAGGTTCTACGGAGCCTAAACACTAAGTTCGAAATCATTGCCACGACAATCGAGGAGACGAAGGATCTCGAAGACATGACGATTGAACAATTTATAGGCTCGTTGCAAGCCTATGAGGAGAAAAGAAAAGGAAGATGGAGCAAACGGAGACCGTTGAACAACTTCTCCAACTCAAACTCAAGGAGGAGAATGATCGTGGACGTGGAAGAGGTCGTGGTGGTCGAGGCCATGGTGGAAGAGGTCGCGGTGGTCGAGGCCATGGTGGAAGAGGTGAAGCCAACACCGACGTTTCTCAAAACTCGTGTGAATCTTCAAGAGGAAGAGGAGGCCGAGGTCGTGGAAGACGTGGTGGAAGGTCGGGGAGAGATAAATCTCAGGTAAAATGTTATAATTGTGATAAATATGGACATTATGCGAATGAGTGTTACTCAGAGCCGATCGACCGGAAGCATCAGGACCGGTCAACCGCTGGCACATCCAACGCCCATCAAGAGCAGTCCAATTATGCGGAGGAGAACGGGACCTTATTCATGGCTTCAAAGGGAGAAGAAGAGAGTCGAGATAGCATGTGGTATCTTGACACCGGAGCCTCGAATCACATGTGTGGGAACCGCAAGATGTTTGCAGAGTTGAACGAGATGGAAAAAGGTAATATTGCCTTTGGAGACAATTCTTTGGCCGCCATCAAAGGAATAGGTAAAATTCTCATTCGGTTAAAAAATGGAGAACATCAATATATCACAAATGTTTTTTACATTCCCAATGTAAAAAACAATATATTGAGTGTAGGACAATTGTTAGAGAAAGGTTTTGAAGTTCAAATGAAAAACAATTGTTTGTATTTGAGAGATAATCATGAGAGACTTGTTGCTAAAGTCTCCATGACCAAAAACCGAATGTTTCCTTTGAATGTATGTAATGATGTTCCGAAATGCTTGAAGACGTGTTATGAGGATCCCTCTTGGCTATGGCATCTACGGTTCGGGCACCTCAATTTTGGGAGTCTAGAAGACTTGTCGAAGAAGAAGATGGTGCGGGGCTTACCGCAAATTCACAAGCCGAACCAAGTGTGTGAAGGGTGCCTACTCGGAAAACATCATCGAAGTAGTTTTCCGAAGGAGTCTATGACAAGAGCCAAGAAGCCTCTAGAACTCATCCATGCCGATGTGTGCGGAGTGATCAAACCGGAGTCTCATGGTAAAAGTAAATACTTCCTTCTCTTTATTGATGATTTTTCTAGAAAAACATGGGTGTATTTTTTGAAGGAAAAATCGGAAGTATTTGAAATCTTCAAGAGATTTAAGGTGCGTGTGGAGAATGAAAGCAACCTTACGATCAAGGCCATGAGAACCGATCGAGGTGGTGAATTCACATCAAATGAGTTCAAACAGTTTTGTGATGAAAAAGGCATCCGACGTCCGTTAACGGTGCCAAGGACACCGCAACAAAATGGCGTGGCGGAGAGGAAGAATCGGACAATCTTGAACATGGCAAGAAGCATGCTAAAGACGAAGAAGATGCCGAGGGAATTTTGGGCGGAGGCCGTAGCTTGTGCGGTCTACTTGACAAACCGAGCACCAACCAAAAGTGTGCTTGACAAGACGCCTCAAGAAGCATGGAACGGAAGAAAGCCCGGAATTGGTCACTTCAAGGTGTTTGGGAGTATTGCATATGCTCATGTGTCAGAAGAAAAAAGGACCAAGCTCGACGATCGAAGCGAGAAACTCATCTTCATCGGCTATGACGAAAGTTCAAAGGGTTATCGCCTCTACAATCCTTTGAATGGGAAGGTAATTATTAGTCGTGATGTTGTTTTTGATGAGGAAGTCTCTTGGGATTGGAATATACATGAGGAGGAGTATGATTTCCTTCCATACTTTGAAGAAGACGAGCCAACTAGGGACGAAATGGGTGAAGTTTTGCCCATTCCAGCGTCACCCCGGTCGACTGATCGGTCGTCATCTGAAGGCTCAGCGTCATGCAATGCATCATCCAGCGGAACGGAGGTATTTTCCAGCGATTCGGAGAACGAAATTGGCCCAAGAGGAACCCGAAGTCTACGGGAACTTAATGAGGTAAATGAAAATCAAAATGACATAATTCTCTATTGTCTTTTTGGTGATTGTGAGCCCATTAGTTTCCAAGAAGCCATTGCAAACAAAAAATGGAAGGATGCAATGGATGAAGAAATTCGAGCGATAGAGAAAAACGACACATGGGAGTTGACTAAGCTTCCAAAAGGGCACAAACCGATCGGAGTGAAGTGGATATACAAGACAAAGAGAAAGGCTAATGGCGATGTTGAGAGGCACAAGGCGAGACTAGTGGTGAAAGGGTATAGTCAACGACACGGCATCGACTATGATGAGGTATTTGCCCCCGTTGTTCGCCTTGAAACTATTCGTTTGATTATTGCTTTGGCAGCCCATAATCATTGGAAGATACATCAAATGGATGTCAAATCGGCATTTTTGAACGGAATTCTTGAGGAGGAGGTCTATGTGGAGCAACCGTTGGGTTATGAAGTCAAGGGTGAAGAAGACAAAGTGCTTCGACTGAAGAAGGCTCTTTACGGTTTGAAGCAAGCACCGAGAGCATGGAATTCAAAGATTGACAAGTACTTTCAAGAGAAGAAGTATATGAAGTGTCCTTATGAGCATGCCCTCTACATCAAAATGCAAGGTGAAAGCATACTAATCATTTGTTTATACGTTGATGATTTAGTATTTACCGGAAACGATCCTAGCATGTTTGATGAGTTCAAAAGGGAGATGGCAAAGGAGTTTGAAATGACGGACATTGGTCTCATGAGTTACTATCTTGGGATCGAGGTCAAACAAGGTGAAGATGGGATTTTTATATCCCAAGAGGGCTATGCTAAAGAAGTGCTCAAAAGGTTCAACATGAATGATGCTATTCCGGTTGGAACACCGATGGAATGTGGAGTCAAAATCACCAAGCAAGATGGAGGAGAGAAGGTAGATTCTACACTTTTCAAAAGCTTGGTTGGAAGTTTGAGATACTTGACATGCACAAGACCGGATATTCTTTATTCGGTTGGAATCATTAGTCGATTTATGGAGGAGCCGACAACAACGCATTTCAAAATGGCAAAGAGGATACTTCGCTACATCAAAGGGACGATTGGGTATGGTCTTTCCTATGTCTCTTCTAGCAATTTTGATGTTGTTGGTTATTGTGATAGTGATTGGAGTAGTGACTTGGATGATCGGAAGAGCACTACGGGGTTTGTATTTTTTATTGGTGAAACGGCGTTCACATGGATGTCAAAAAAGCAACCCATAGTCACATTATCAACATGCGAAGCGGAGTACGTCGCGGCAACTTCATGTGTATGTCATGCAATTTGGCTAAGAAACTTAGTGAAGGAGTTGAAGATTCAAATGGAAGGTCCATGAGATTTTTGTTGACAACAAATCGGCCATTGCCTTAGCCAAAAATCCGGTGCTTCATGGGAGGAGCAAGCACATCGATACCCGATTTCACTACATTCGGGATTGCATTACGAAGAAAAAGGTGGAACTCAAATATATCAAGTCACAAGACCAAGCGGCGGACATTTTCACGAAGCCCCTCAAGTTGGAGACTTTCATCAAAATGAGGAGTTTACTTGGTGTAACAAATCAAGTTTAAGGGGGGGTGTTGAGAAAATAAAAGGTTTTTATTATTAAACTTTATTTGTGGCAATGTGTGGCTTTTGGTTTTTGAGTAACCGGTTGTGGTTTAATGTGTAGTAATGTGAGTTAATCTGGGAGTTTTTTGTTGTTTTAGAAGTTATGGGCATTTGGTGACATTTATGATTTTTAACCATTTGTATTCTACGGTT
This sequence comes from Ficus erecta, assembly GCA_008635985.1. NCBI lineage: Eukaryota > Viridiplantae > Streptophyta > Magnoliopsida > Rosales > Moraceae > Ficus > Ficus erecta. The sequence continues at coordinate 65,960 of BKCH01002134.1, forward strand.
GTTTTTGTAAGCCTATATAAAGGCATGCTTAGTTAAATGAAAGATAAGATAACTTCCTCCATATTAGTCCTTCACGTTTTTTTTTTTCTAACACTTGGTTCATCACATATCGAACACTTATCACAGGAAGAGTTCTCTTTCCAAAACAAGGCACAATCATACTTGCATGTGTGGATTAACTCGTAACCCAGCCCCAAATCTTGCAGCAACTTTTTCGCATCATGGTTTGAGGCAGGGAGCTTCGTACCTTCTGGAAGAGCTTCATTCAACAATCGCAGGATCATATCAAAGGATTCTTCACTCCAGCAGTGTAACAACTTCAGTTGCATCATCTTTGTCAGAAAATCCAAGGCCAACATTTTTCTACTACCAGGATATAGTGGAGAATGAGCTTTCTCGAACAAGCTCGCAAAGTCACTGGATCCATTACCGCCTAAACTCTCAAGAATGTTGTTCAAAGATGTTGGCACATATGAGTCAGCCAAAGCCAGTACATCTTCTTCTTCAAAGCGGTCCTCATCAGCCTTGGCATAGAGGCTGTCATCTGGCTTTCCTTTAGCAACTTCAACTTCTTCTCCATGGAATGTCCATCTTTTGTGGTTGAACGCAAATCCATGTCTATGCAAGTGATGCTCAATGGTGTCCAATTCATAGATGCGGAGACGCTTACACTCTCGACACGGGCAACGTGTCTCGTTCTTTCTGATGGACTCCCTCACAACCACCTGAAGAAATGACTCGACGCCATCTCTATACTTCTTACACGATCGATCTTCTAGGTACATCCACTTTCGATCCATCTTCCGCACCCTGTTAGCAAGTACTAAAAATCTATACTTACAAAATTATATAAACTGATATTTGTACAGTACACTAAGCACAACACACTATAAATCAGTAATAGTGATCACGCGGAAAATGTCAAAGCTTAAATCAGCTCCCCAAATAAAAAGGAAAATGAAAAAAAAAAAAATCACTCATTTTAATTGTAAAGAATCAATAATAAGAAAAAAAACATTCTACACTACAAATTGTAAAATCAGAATGTTTTTACCAAAAAAAAAAAAGAAAAAAGCCACAGAAAAAGATTAACAGTTAAAACGCAAAAACGAACTTGAAACATTCCACACAAGAGTAAGGTCAACTAATTAATCAACAAGACTGCTTCTTTTGACTTCCTAAATAAAATTCAAAAAGTAGCATTTTGGCACCTTTATAATACTAACAAAAACAGCTAATTCTTTCTAGCAAAAAAACAAAAAACACAACAATACAAAATTTGCCAGGGAAAAAGCTATTGAAATCAAATTCTAAAGACAATAAAATGTAATCCATAAATTTGAAGGTCTAAGATGTAGAGATTAAAATTAAGTAGTAAATATTACCTGGATGGAGGTCTGGAAGCTCCAGAAAGTAGACGGCAACAGCAAATCAACCCAAGAGGAAGAGAGAAAGAGCTTTGTTTAGAGAGAGAGAGAGAGAGAGAGAGAGAAAGGGCGGCTAACAAAGGAAATGGAGGAGAAGAGAAATGGAAATTAAAAATTTTAGATAGTAGAATTTAGATTTTAGATAGTGGGGAAGTGGGTGGTTAGGTGACCCGAATTTTTAGTTTTAAGTTTGTATGACGAATTTTCAGGGACGAACCCGCCATTGCATGGCTCGTCTCTGAAGCTCTAACTCACGATAACTTCCTTAACTTTGAATGCATTGTTTCCGCCATTGCATTTATTTATTTATTTATTTATTTTTGGTATGGTGAAAATTGAACCAATTGATTGGAAATATGTACTGGTGGTGATCCAACAGATTTTGAAACATGAAAAAGTGGCGGGAACTTGTAAATCACTTTAATCATTTGGTTCACTCTGAATGTACTTGTGTTTGCTCTGATTGATAATATTATTCGTTGGCTATTGTTTTTTCATGCTTCTACTTGTATAGAAAAGGTCTGTTTTTACACAATTGGGACTGTTATTCGTTTCCCTTTTAGTTTCATAGATGGCATCTCATGAACTTTTCAGAGGAATACACAGTGTATCTAATTTCTAACTCAGTATCCGTCTTGCTGTCTTGTCCCTTTAAAGCGATGAAAGAGGCTTTGTTGAAATTTTATGGAGGAAAGTCCGTTCAATGCCAATCGTGCAGACTGTATGGTTGTTTTTCCTATGAAGAATGGGAAAATAAGCAGTTATGTAGTCTTTTGGCTTAGATGGAGGAGAGCATTGAATTTGATACGATCCGAAGACAGTCAAAGCACCAGCTTTCGATAGAAGAATTTGAATTGTAAAGCTCACGGGCTTGAAGATTCACTGCAGAGAGGCGGATGCAAATGAGGTGGTTTTGCTGGAGGATGTTCTCAGTGAGGGAAGTCAAAGTGTGCAAACGTTAGCTTTGTGCCTAGAATAGATTGCTTTGTTATCGATCCAAACATTTCAATAGACTGAAAGACTCATTAAAAAAAAAAAAAAAAAAAAAAAAAGAGAATCTAGCAAATTTTTTTCAATGGAGATACTAGTGATTTAAGTGGCTTCAAAGTAGCCATTTAAAACAGAGAGTACTAGATTCACCAAAAGCTAGAGTTCTAAGAGCAAACACTCAAGTCCTCTCTCATTCAAACAGAACAAAACAAAAGAAAACAACACAAACAAAAGAAGTTCTTGCCGATTGCTAATACTACCATCCATGTCTCCACACTTGAGGGCACCCGAAAATAGTAGCAAAAATAATATAGTTGCTAGAGAAAGAGTGTCACAATGCCACTAGCCAAGTAAATTTGGCGGAACTTTTATGCCACTGGGGCAAGATCTGCTTCAAGTCCTTCCCCAATGACGAACCTGCTAAAACAAATAAACCTTCAGCAGAAACTTTACTAAAAAAGCAAAACAGAAATCATTTACAAAGCCACAAATAGTTGTAAAGAAATGCACAAACCAGAGTCACTGCCTAGTGTAGTTGGAGACATGGGATTGCTGCTACAGGTAATAAAAAGTGAGGCTTGGGTTTGCTCTGATAGGACAACCCACAAACTGCTACAAGAGTAATACATCGAATATTAAACAACGGAAAATAATGCACTTTGTCAAGAGAGAATCAAAATAATTATTTAGATTACATGCCTGGTTAGTCAGAATCACAGTCATGATCAGATGACAAGGATTCTGCCTCTACGAAAGAGGAGCAACTATAAAACGAATCATCGAACATTTCGCTCATCATCATCATCATCGCTAAAATGAATGGCATTAGCATCGATAACCTCCAATTGGCCAAATTCCCCAACAAGGCTTCGATTTCCAATGCCACCAACATGTTCAACCCATTCAAAACTACAAGACTTCTTTTTCATTTTAGCACTGGCGGCAGTGTCTTCGACCTTGTCAGCACGTATCTCAAGAGCATCCCAATACAGTCGGTGTTGCACCTGGTCTACCTCATTCGGAAGTACAAATGGATAGTCCTCATACCATGTAAAATGAGCTCTAATAATTGTACTATTGAATTAAGCTGTCATCTTTGTATCATTTGGGTCGGTCTTGAACCATTTACACTTGAATACAATTATCCGATAACCAAACATATAATTCAACTAAAATATGCTGCGTAAAGAGCCTTTCAAATCTATAAATTCACCTTCATGTGTTTGAAATGCACAGACGCCACTATTTGGGTAGTTCTATTCTTATCCTCCGCTTCAATAAGGAACCGTACTCCATCAACAACACAACCAGGGTATGTATATACCCAAAAATCAGGTCCACTAACTAATGCATATAGTTCATCTGTGACTTTTGTTGGTTCATTTTAACAAAAGTATCTGATCTGCAAAGTTGTATAGAAAAAGAGGAGAGAAAGAGAGATTAAATCATCATCAATAGCAGAATTAGAAACAACAAAAAGATGAACTTTTAAACCACGTAAACGGAAAAAAAAATGTAGACTTACACGATATGCAAACCAATCAGGAAATTCTTGCACATGCCAATCCTCTACATTGAGATCGCACACATTCCTCAATTCCTCCTTGTGCTCCCTAAAGGGCTAACATATTAGGAAGTGAAATAAAAGATCTTTCAAGAAGAAGGAATAAAACACAAATGTCACCTTCTCTTTATATGGTTCTAGTTCTCTGCAGCGACCCAGCACATAGAAGTTGGCTGTTTCCACCTCCGGTTTAGACAACTTTACAGATCCTTGTCATCCGAAAGGTTGAGCACCTTGTGAGAACAGAGAGAAAGTTCCCCTTTTCTTTACTTGGCCAACGTTCGAGTTTTCTTCATCTCGAGTGCACTGTGCATCAATGCCTCGACAATACATGGAACAAAATCTTTGTGCTTCATTGGCGATGTATGCCTCAGCAATTGAGTGTTCTGGCCTAGCTTTTCCTCTCACATACTTCCTAAGGTTCTCCATACTCCTGAGGACGTTAAAAGCCAATTAATAACATGGGTTTTATTGTTAAATCAATATAAATATGAATTTGATGTGCATAACGAGTATGAACGATGCCAAAAATCTTCGATTCAACACCCGATGTGATTACTTGACGTGGTCGGCCTTGCACAATCACTCTACACCTTGTTGCTTGCAAAAGAGAAGCACCTCGAAGTGATGGGGATACCAATGGGATGTCTGCTAAGGGCACTCCGATACTTAAGTCAATAATGATACTGGTAAGCAAGTAGAGAGGCAGAGCTTTGGCAAGGAAAAAATTGTCCATACCTAAATAGGTGGGCTGACCCTCTATTTATAGGCGTTCTCCGCGGGCTCGGGTGTTCGGGCGACCCTATCGGGTTGAACTCCGAGTGTCCCCAGCGGGTAGACATGCTTCAGGTGTACAGGCACCTTACATCCAATAGGCTGGCGCCACGTGTCCCTATGGTCTGGTGACGGGGGACACGAAGGCAGGCTAGTATTGGTACAGGCGGCGGGCACCGTGTTAGTTTGGCTAGGCAGCATAGGCCGGCGCCAGGTGCTAGGGCAGGAGCAAGGACAGGCCCAGTGATAGGCAGTGTGTTAGGTGCAGGCGGCGTTGGGCGACGGGCATGGTGTGATATGCTATGATACTATTGTTAGCTAGTGCAGGGTGACACGGCGCGGACAATAAGGGGCCATGAGCACGGGCAGAGTACAATAGTAGTTCGGGAAGTGTTGCCCGGAGCGGTGTCACGGGCCCTTGAAGTGATCAGCTCGTGGTCCGCAAAGGGGAAGAGCAGTATACCAGAGGTGGTGGTCGTTCAATCCGGTTCCCGGGAAAGGATTTTTAATCGGTTTGGTCTGGTCTGGTCGGTTGTGCACGGCCATAGCCCATCTACTGATCTTGAAAATGAGTCTACACGTTCTCGCGCAACCCGCCCACAGTGAAATGGTGGATTTCTGTGGTCGGATAAGCTTTACTATCAACACTTTCAAATGGAAACATCCACCAAAAGCCAACTGGTCCAACAAGTCTTGCCTCGTGAGGTAAGTGCACGGCCAAGTGCACCATAATATCGAAAAAGGAGGGTGGATATATTTTCTCAAACTTACATAAGATAAACGCAATCCTCTCTTGCAACTTCTTCAGATCTTTAACATGCAAAGTTTTGACACACAATTGTTGAAAGAAATTGGATAGCTCGGTAAATGTTGATGCAATTTCTTGCAACTGTTGACTTGCAATCGGAAGAATTCGTTGCAAAATCACATGACAATCATAAGCCTCCAATCCTGATATTTCCTTCTTCGTGAGGCTAACATTTTTGGTGAGGATGGTTGCATAAGAATCTGGAAGTCTTACATGCTTTAAAGACGTACAGAAAAGTTCCCAGAGGCGATTCGTTTGCACAGTATAACATGCAAGTGGCTTGAAGAACTTGTTCCCATAAAGTTTGAAATGCAATTCTTTTCTTATGTCCAAATCAGCCAGTCCAAGCGATCTTTTATCATGTCCTTCGTCTTGCCTTTGATGTTCAACAATGTTCCAACGATATTATCACACAGACTCTTTTCAATGTACATGACATCCAGGTTATGTCTAACCTTCAATTTGGACCAATACTCCAAATCAAAAAGATACTTCTCTTTATCCAATTGTTGTAGAGTTTGCTACGGGGTCTCTTTCTATCGCTATTATTTGGATGTTGTCCGGGCTTACGAATTGGTACGGAGTTAAATTCACTCAATAATATCTCTTCTCCGCAGTACACACGCGTGCAACTGAAATGTTTCTTCAGTTGAACATCATGTGTTTCAACTCCATTGTCCCACAAGTCTTTTAACTCGTCTATTAAAGGCCTCAAGTATACATGTCTCTTCCAGGTGATTTTGGTGGAATCAACAGTGTCACATCATAAAGAAGTCCTCGGTCATACACTTTTCAGGTGGCAAATTATAAGACACAAGTGTTACTGGCCACACGCTATATGAGTTGCTTGAGTTTCCAAACGGGTTGAAGCCTTTAGTCGCAATCCCCAATCAAACATTCCGAGCATCTTTTGCAAACCAAGGATACTTCTTATCAAAATCTTTCCATTCTTCAGTATCTGCGGGATGATTAAATACCTCTTCAACATCAACACGATTCTCTTTGTGCCACCTCATGTCAGTTGCAGTATCTTTTGACATAAACAATCGATGCAACCCAGGCTTCAATGGGAAATTAAACAATACCTTTTGTGGAATTTTCTCGCCCTTTCCATTCTCATACTCTTATCTTGGCTCATTGCATACGGGACAACTATCGCAAGAAGCATGCTCTTTCCAGAGGAGTGCACAATCATACTTGCACGCATGGATTATAACATAACCTAACCCGAAGTCTTGCAGCATCTTTTTAGCATCATGATGGAAGACAGGAAGCTTCGCACCTTCGGGTAAAGCCTTATTCAAAAACTGAAGCAACATATCAAGTGTTTTGTTGCTCAACTGGTTTGATATCTTCAAGTGCATCAACTCTGCCAAGAAATCCAAAGCTGACATATTGGTACAGCCCGAATACAGCAGAGAACGAGCTTTCTCAAACAACCTTACTAAGTCACTTGCCTCAGAATCAAATACTCTTACAAAGTCACTTGCCTCCGAATCAGACTCACAGCCTTTCCTTTCAGAACCACCCTCGCCAACGAAATGCTCAGGACTGTTGTTGGAAGGCCTTGGCCCAGGCTGATCGTGTGAGATTGGCGTATCTTCATCTGCAGAAACATCCTCATCAAACACGGCATGTATGTTGTCATGTGACTTTTCTATTGTATCTTCAATCTCTTCCCCATGGAATATCCATTTTGTAGTTTCTTGTAAACCTGAATCTGTACAAATGATTCTCGATGGTGTCTAAATGATGAATGCGAAAATTCTTTCAGTCTCGGCATGGACAACGTGTCTCTTCCTTGTTATTGCTGATCCTAGCCATATTGATGAACGATTTCACCCCATCTATATACTCCTTACACAGACGATCTTGTAGGTACATCCACTTTCTACCCATCTTTCACCACCTGTTGAAAATTACTTAGCAGAAAATAAGTAAATAATAGCATCACAAGTTATGTTCTTGGCAACAGTGAATACCAAAATAGACATATTATGATAGTAGTGTCTTTTTAATTACTATTAAATACATCATTATTCTCAAAAGTACCAAAAGCATATCGTTGAAAGCTCAACACAAGAACAGAGTAGTTTTTTTTTTTGTTTTTTTTTTTTTGGAGGGGGGATCTAGTCCAAAATTCGTAAAGTTAAGGAAAAAGAATCTAGACCTTCCATGTGTTTCATTGAAATATCACGTTTTACCCCGTGCTTTAAAGAATGTCACAATCATCACCTGCATTTCTGTATTTTCAATTTCATGTGAAAAATCTCAATATTTAACAAAATTTGGCAAGAATTTTAAGGTTCAAAAAGAACATTTTAACCATGGCACTGACCAAATTGATCAAATATAAGGTAATTTTAGGTTGTTAAAACAGTTTTTTCGCATTTAAATTTGGCCGAATTTGGTCAAAATAGAGGATCGTAGCATTCCAAAAAAAAAAAAGAAAAAGAGAAAAAGAGAAAAAGAAACAGGTTAAAACATGACATTCCGATAAAAGACTGGGCAGATTTAGGTACTTATCTCTAAAATCAATAAGAGAATAAGAAACTCTCTAAAAGCATACTAGCTTAAGAAAATATCGCACTTCATGTTTTCAAATTGTAACAGCAAAAACACTTCACGTACCAAAATTAGCAGAATGATTTTGACCCAACAAAGTATCCAAAACAGAAAAAAGAAAAGAAAACAAACAGAGCCTTCCACCAAACAGAACCCAAATGTGAAGAGATCAAAATAAGTCTAAAGATAACAAAAACGTTTTACCAAAACAAACTAAGATAAATATACACAAGATATTAAGTTTTAAAAAATCAAGAATTTACAAGGCCAAATAAGAAAAATAAGAATATATTACGTCAATGGTGCTCTGAAGCTCCACAACAAAGCGGCGAGAGAGATAGGAAAATGGAGAAGATGAGAGAAAGTATGAGAGTACATATATATATATATATATGTATATATACGCGAGGATTAGGGCAACCAAGTTTTGAGAGAGTTTTCTCGTTGGTTCTTCCATACAAACTTTTCTCGTCGGTTCTTATAACCTGCTATTATATGCTTATTTGGTTTGTCCATGTGATTTACAACTAAATAGATTTTTTGTTTTTTTGAAGTTTTTTAATAAATAATCAAAAATTTTAAAAATTAGTTAAAATATTATTATTTTAAAAATAGTTAATCAATTGTTTTAATTGATCAATCCGTTATTGATTGTATGATACTTAAATCAGTGATTGACTTAATGTAAATCATAAATTTTATAATCAATCACCGATTGATCATTAGTCAATCATCAAATTTTACAGTCAATCCCTGATTATCAAATCTGAAAAATGATAAACAGTCATTTTTTTAAATAAAAAAAATTAGGTTATCTACTAGATTAAGTTACTGAAAAATATCACCTAACCTAATTTTCGTATTTCTATTTTCTTAGGCTTCCATAAGCATATTTGGCGGTTTTATTTCTTACTCTCTCTCTCTTTGTTTTTTTTCCCCCTTGAAGAATTTTTACTGTGAGAGCTTTCCTTTTCCATTACTAGCACAGATTGAAATTTTAATTATTCGATTAATTACTGTGAGAGCTTTCCTTTTCCATTATTAGCACAAATTAAAATTTTAATTATTCGATTAATTTTTTAATAGTTTGATTCATAAGTACTCGTGTTAAAATTTGTTACGTGCTAACATAAAATGCTCATATTTATAAATCGAATCGGTAAGATATTTAGTCCAATGGCTAAAAATGTTGTTCTTTCTTATATTTTTTTTTAAAACGAGGGGGTACCTTTTCTTTTTAAGTTTTTTATTTTTTTATTTTTTTTATTTTTTATTTTCATGTGAGTTTTCTACTGTAGGACAATTTTCCTCATAGTATGTGTGTGTGTTTGTTTGTTTTTTTTGTTTTGTTTTTTTTTTTTAAAAAATTGATAGTGTATATATGTTTCTAAAGATTATATTTGATAACATTCATATTGGAATCAATATGTATAAAAAAAAAAAAAAATTAAGAAAACTAACAATTTCTTTATTATTATTATTTTTTTTTTTCAAATGGTCCATCAATGATGGATTATTTGATGGTCCATCATTTATCGACTTGGGTGATTATTTTATGTGAAGAAAAAATATATTTGTCCGTGATTAGCATGCATAACCTAGTGGTAATTTCACATCTAATTTTATCATAAGATGAAAAATTTGAATCCATCAATCCCGAGTTCATAAATATATGTATATATATATATATATATATATTCATCGTTGATGCTGATGAACTATTAATATGTCAGTGATGAACTATTGGTACATTACTAATGGACCAACATAAAATCTAGTATTAAAAAAAAAACGGTTATTACCTAGAAAAACAAAGGTTCTATTTTTTTTTTTTTTTGAAGCGCCAAAAAATAAACCCACCTAATTTTTCATATCAAGAATTGTAATAACAGACGGGTAGGTTGAGAGAAAAAAAAGAAAACGAAAAAGAAAAAACCCTGAATTTAGAACTCGATGCATTAAAAAACAACTCACATACCTGGTGAATATCAATTGAGGACTCAACTGACATATGTGTAACTTGATAAAATTCAATATAAATAGTTTTTCACAAGTTTAAAGGATTAAATCAAAACCTCTGGTAAATAGAGATTGCCTAACTTTACTGCTACAACTTAAAATGAAACAAAACTATCCATAACCTTATAATTAGTTTCAATTTTGATAGTTTTTCATGAAAACTTTAAACTTTTAGTGGTTTAGTCATGCTTGGGTCACACGATTAGATAGTGCGGTGTAATTGGTTATCTGTATTAGGGTCACTCGACAAGCACACATGATTAAAATCCTTATAAAAAGGCGTTTGAAAAACGGAAGTACAACTTTGATTAGCCCTACGAGGAATTTTGTTACACTTTGAATAATGAGAGAATAAGACCCCATTATTTTGGGCCCAATTGAAGTTAACCCCAAGTGCGAACTAACCAAGAAAAAAAAATAAAATAGTCCCGAAAAATTTGTATAGTTTTCTGTCATTTTTTTTGCAATCAATTTGCCAATTTGCATTCATAGGGTAAAATTGACAAAGAAAACTATTAATTGGCAATTTGATTTGGAATTATATCAGATAGTCTCAGCAACACGAAGTTATAACAGACATCCAGAGAGTGGACTAAAATTTCTTCTTAGACGTCTCAACAAAAAGAGACTAGACTTCTTAGAAAAATCTGGCGTAGGATTGAAAGCCTCAGAAATTGCATTCCAAAGATGAGAGAATAAGATCAGCAAATGAAAAAGTGATGAATCTTCTTTTTTTTTTTTTTTTTAATGCCAAAATTACTAATTGGGATAAGCCATATCAATGAAGGTGACAAAACTCCAAGAACTAGAAAAATACACCTGATCGCGTTTGAACATAGGAAACTCTGTACAGTACGCAAGATCTCAAAGACGAATCCGAGGAACTTCTCACGCTAGTAATGTGTATCTTGCATCATGGTCATGGCTTTGCCACCGAAGACAAGAAACGTGAATGTGTATGATCAAGTAAATGACGCAGCTCATTCGTATGTTGCACAGCAGAAAGAAAGGAAAAATGAAAGACATAAGAAGGTTATTTTTTCCTGTAAGTCGCTAATTTGCACGGTGTTTCCTATCACGGACCACGTGAGGAGGGTTTCTCTCCAGAAAATATCTCTGGCATTATGAAAGCTTCATAAGAGTCTACACCACCCATCAGAATTGTAATTGAAGTGATCAGAAGAAGTCCTGAAATACTATCTAGTCATCCATCTAGAAATTTAGCACAGATATAGGGGGATCTCAAGTGATAATTGTGGTTGCAAAGTAGCAGATGTAAAAAGAAATAGTTGATTCATGAAGCTTAAGTTCTACGAGCGAAAAAAGAAGTCCTCGCCCATTCAAACAAACCAAAGCAACACACTAGAAAAGAAAAAAAAAAAAAAAAAAAAAAAAGAAGCAAGTCATGTTCACTTTGTACCATCCATGTCTACGCATTTAGTCGCAACTAAAACTATTAGCAAAAACACAGTACTCGCAGAAAGAGTTACGCATCAACGATCAACACTAGCTAAGTAAACTTTTCAGCTGATCTGTACTCCAAATCCTTTTTCTCAGAACTCCTTGTTGATGACGAACCTGTTAAAATAAACCAACCTTTAATAAACAGTTTGTCTCATAGTTGCAAACTGGACACGCTGACTGCTCTGCCAGACTCCAACCAGATAAACTCTCATAGGTTAGAAAGTCACTGATGGTCCACAATACACATGCGTGCAGCTGAAATGTTTCTCCACTTGAGACATCATATGTTAGAACTCCATTTGTCCATAAATCTTTCAACTCATCTATTAAAGGCCTTAAGTATACATCAATCACTACTACAGAATGTGGATTCTACGATGGTTTTTAACCGTCATGGTAACACTTCCACGACGGTTTTCTATCCGTCGTGGAATCCAGGGTCGTGGAATCTGAAAAGATTCCACGACGGTTTTTTAACCGTCGTATAATGGGCAAAAATAGGGCCTAATTGTGGACATTTAAAAACATACCACGACGGTTTTACATAAAAACCGTCATGGTAAGAAAACCTACCACAATGGTTTCCCTGGGAAACCATGACGGTTTCCCAAGGAAACCGTCGTGGTAGGTAACAACGAAAAAAAAAATTTGCGAATTCGTTTCATTTCCCACGGGTGGCAAATCCCTTGTGTTATCCATTATTACACAACCAAGAATAAAATGATAAATAATCTGTAATTACCTGGATCACAATGTACAACAATTAATATAACGAGAGTACAAAATTTATGTATTGTTTTTAGTCAATATTGTATAAACTGCATGACAAATGTAGCTCACTCTTGCCTAACCAAACTCATGTCAGCATCAGCATAAAAATCCTTGGTTTGAAGGACGGCTAGTCCATCAACAATGAAAGTTATTTCTCACATGAAAGCTAACACAAAATAACCGCATTCTACATAACCTTCCTGTATTGGACATCGAACAGTATCAATCAACATCTGGCAGTTGCGTTGCAGTCTTATTCCTCTTCCCACCAACAATTTCCAATCATTAAGTGCATTAACAATTTGATAAATTTCAAAACAATTACAACAACAATTATTTTATGTCAAATCAGAGATATGAACATCAAAGAATACTTACATCATAATTAGGTCTTTAAAATTATCACCCGGTTCGTTTCCTAGAGGATTAAAATATAGGACCGAGTCATCCCACGGATCAATAACTGCCAAGATCCAATGTTGGCTGCTGTTATATGGCATGAGAAACGGCTTTCCCTTTGGTGCATTTCTTAAGATCCATAGAATATTTTCGGCCCTCTCTCGAACGTAGGCGGCACGATCTACATTCTGTTGAACTGGTGAGATAAGGACTGGAGAAATAAACTCGAACCGTTGATCCATATCTGCTTTTGTACAACAATCCGCTAAGTATCTGCAAAATAATTAGGCACACTTGTTATGCAAAAACAACATATATAAGATTAAGAAGGATAAATAATTAATTTTTTTAAGGATAAATGTATTACCTGATGTAAACCATTATGTTGTTTGCACTAATTTCTTTAAATGTTATGAAATGGTATACATCTTTAAACCCAATGTATATGGGCATGTCATCGCCAATGACAAACTGTTGTAGTGGGCACGCTATTTGGGTACCGTCACACATGGAACTTTGTGCGTAATATGCCAAAGGTCTCAATTCGAAGGGAATTTGACTAAAGTCGAACGAAGGTAGTTCTTGTTGTGTCGGTTGTTGTTGTACCTCCGGTTGTGACTGTATTTTCTTCCTCCCTGCTCTCCTTTTGGTTCGTTTGCTTCCCTTAGCTTCTCGGTCAAGAGCATGTCTGGGACCTTGACTTGCCTGGCTCAAACTTGTTTGAACAACGACTAATTTTTTCGGCCAAGCAACAAACCCATCTACAACTTATTCAATACATGTGGCTTCATTCATCGGAATAGGTAGAAGTGCACGTTTTAGTTTTGGGACTGTAATTGTCACTCGTACATTCTCCTCACCTAAAGGAATCCCATGGACTGTGTCGGTTGGAACACAGTCCATGTATGTCCTGCCGATTGCAACAAGCACATCTCCTCTGTTAACTAAATCAGTAAGAAAGAGCTGGCATTCCTTACTTGCGTTCGGCATGGGCTGCGGATCCAATGACCCAGCTTCTTTTTCATTCAGGGTGCAACTAGCCTTGAAGCTATGGTGTTGATCAACAGTCGGTGCGGTCGTCTCTTCGGCCATAGTCTCTAGGTTGATGCTGTGCTTCGCACAAAGTTCATGTACGGTTCTTTCCAATGCGGCAAGCTGTCGTTTAATATCCGAGACTTCAGTATTTTCCCTTGAACTTTGCACAAGGTTGAAGTATTGCGACTGCTTGACAAACTTAGATTGACCCCGGATCCGACCCGAATGCTCAGCATTGCCTAATACCTTGGTCAATATGTCATCTGTCCCCATAGATTCGAAACTTCCTTGTGTCTCTTGTTCACTGAAGTCATCCTGTAACAATTAGAGAATATGTTATGAACTTGTTAACATAAAGGTGTGTACGGGATGAATATATTAGACCATGGATTCGAAAACTTACTATTGTATCGGCAATAATTTTAAATGCTTCATTCTTGAACTCTCCATCGAGTTTGACGCGCATGTCCAACCACCTAGTATGCCACTCTGCCCATTTTCCCGTCTTCTCAAACTACAGTTTAATAATTACCGTTAGTAAACATAAAGGAAAAAATTGGAAGTACAACATACCATTTACACATTTTGTCCAAATAATTCACGTACATGAATTTGGTCACGTTTCCTATATCCGTCTCGGCCCCCGGTTGATCCATATTTGCTCTTCTTTCTTATCTCACTTCCTTGTTCGGATAGTCTTTTGAATTCCAGGGTATGTCGATACTCAATGAATTTTTCTCAATCATCCTGGTTGATGGTGGGGTAATTGTGAACCACTTTTGGCGATCGTTGCTACACAGTTTCTTCATCAATATGATCCCTGACAAAAGCTTGGTAAAGATCATATCTAAAATTTTTCGCTGACTCTGCACATGACTTTAAAGCTTGTTTTTTAAACGATGGTTCCACAGTGAAAGAAGTTACGACTTCCACCCACACTCTTTCTTTCCTATGTGTTAAATCGACACTTCTAAAGTCAAATATCCAAATGGGAGTGTGCTCTCGAGCAAGAACTCTAATTCAACTCTGTAATTCATCTCCTTCCTTGCCTAATGGTTGCCCTTTCGTGTCGAACAAAACTTCAATCTGTTCTCCCTTCGACCTAACAATGTGGACTCTTCTCATAAGAGTTGATCTTCGTTTACCATCTTCGTCGAGATTGAATCTTGGTGAGTTGGTTCTTCGTGGTTTTCCAATTTGAGTTTGAGTTGAAAAATCCTCCTCGCTATGTTGCGACATTTTAAATTAATATAAAGCAAGGAAGCACCGAAACACTTTAAAAACAAAAAATCATCGTCATTAAATTATTACAAACTCATGGCACCGAAACACATAAAAAGCACACGAAAGCATACATTAAATCTTTGTAAATCAAGAAGCTAAACAAAAACTTTACTTAACTATGGAAATGACACACAACCTAATCAAAGAGGCATTGTATCAAACATGTAATATGCAAACATTTAAGTCACAAAATAGGCATTTTAACGAACATTTAATATGCAAACATTTAAGTCACATAATCAACACTTTTTTCCAGAAAATTCCCAACTCTGTGTCTTACCTAACCAATTTAATTCAATCTAAAACTAATTCTCACTTAAAGAGGCATTTTAGCAAACATGTAATGCAAACATTTAACTAACAAAATCAACACTTTTTCTGGAAAACTTCCCAAATTCGTGCCTTACCCAACCAAGTTAATTCAATCTAAAACTAACTCAACCACAATCAACAATCACCGAAAATGTAGGGGACGGATTTTGGCCTTTTGGGACGGAATATTCGTAATTCGACAATCTACAAAATCAACATTTTGGACGTAACATATTGGATTTTGGATGGAAAATTCACAATCAACAACCGTGTCGAACAAAATCAACATTTTAGATGAAAAATTCTCAAATCCGTGCCTTACTCAAACAACTTACCGGCTTGTCGAGCGCGGGTATAGGCGGAAGGCGGAGTGCGGGCGGTGTGGGCGCGAAAGGCTGAGTGAGGGCGTGGAGGTGGAGTGGGGGCGTGGGTGCGGAAGGCCGAGTGGGGGCGTAGGCTCTGAAGGTCGAGTGGGGGCGTGGACAGCGTGGGGGCATGGGCGGCGTGGGCGGAGTGGGGCCGTGGGCGGAGTGGGGCGGAGTAGGGGCGGAGTGGGCGGCGTTGGCGGCGAGAGAGAGAAGGAAAAATGGAGGAAGGGAGGCGTGGGCGTGGGTGGCGAGAGAGAGAGGGAAAAATGGAGTGCATAGGCGTGGAGGGAGGAAGAGGAGAGAGAGAAATTGGGCGGAGGGAGTTTTGAAGCATAAATTGGGCGGAAGAAGCGTGGAGGGAGTTTTTGTAGATTTTGAGTAGGGAGGGAGCGGATAGAGAGAAATGGAGCAAGGAAATTGGGCGGCTTTGGTTATGGGGTGGGTTTTTGCATTTTAATATGCGCTCCAAAAAGTTGAATTTTATTCAAAAATTTTCAAAATTCATGCCTTCTAACATACCACGACAGTTTCCCACAAAAAACCGTCGTGGTATGTTAAAATCGAAAAAATTAAAAAAAAAGTTTGGAAAATTTTTTTAATTTTTTTTTTAATTTTTGGAACCTACCACGACAGTTTTTCCCAAAAACCGTCATGGTAGGGTCCAAAAATAAAAAACAAATTTGAAATTTTTAACCTACCACGACGGTTTTTGAGAAAAACCGTCGTGGTAAGGTAAAAAAAATAAAAAAAATTTCCAATCATTTTTTGTTTTGTTTAAGACAACCCTACCACAATGGTTTTTTGGGATAACCATTGTGGTATGTATATACCACGATGGTTTTGCCCAAAAACCGTTGTGGTAGGTTAAAAATTTCGAAAAAAAACTTTGTTGACGTTATAAATATAATCCCACATGTGGCCAAACTTGTGTGTTATGCATGCAGCAGCCCATCATTCACTCCTGCTCTTAGTTTCATTCACACAGATTTATATATATAAATAATTTCCATATATTTCAAATATAATGTGCGTAATTAAAAAAACGTATAGAAATTTTGACAATGAAAAAAATTAAAATCAGGTTCCAGATTTTTTCGTTTTCTTTTTTTTTTTTGGGCTTCTCAACACGTGTCCACTAGACATCCAAACGAAACAAGTGTGAAATATCATCGTCAAAATCATCAATCTCCTCCACCGGTGGCAAACCCTTTGTGAATGATGGAATGTTGGTGCAATCTTCCATATCTTCTTGGCTATCCCGGATGATTCTTGGCTTCATTGACACAACTAAAGATAACTCTAAATTGTCGGGATTCGTTGTATAGAATACTTGTACCGCTTGCGACGCCATAATGAAAGGATCATTTTTGTATCCCAATCGCCAAAAGTCCACCACAATCACGCCGTCACTATCAATCTTAACATAATTATTGTCAGCCAACTTGCATTTAAAGAGTGCTATTCGCAAGCCACAATAATCAAGTTCCCAAATATCTTCAATGAACCCATAGTAAGTCATGGAACTATATACCGGATTCTTGTTATTTGCGGATGAAATATGCATAGACACGGCATGGAGGGTCACACCACTATTCTGTACGGGATGCTTCTCATCTCTTTCCCGAGTGTAGAAAGAGTTCCCATTGACAAAATACGATGTATATCTTGTGACTATCAATGACGGACCTCTGAATAGCTTCATTAAGTCTTGCAAAACGCCAGCCTTCATCTGCAAATCTTTTCTTATCCACTCCGGAAATGTCCGGTTGTTCTCATCTTGAATCCACTTCTCACTTCTTCCTTTTCTTGGATTCGCAGCTCTTAATTCCGTCATATGAACCTCAAAGAAAGGCTCCATTTCCTTAGCATTATGCAAAACATAGAGAGAAGCTTTTTCCCATTCATCTTGATTTACTGGTGAAGGAACGCACACGGATAGTCCTTTCGACGTCAATAGCACACTCTTTGGCAACCCTATCGGTTCCGCGTTGGACAAATACTACGAGCAAAATTCAACCGATTCCTCTGCTATGTAGTTTTCCACTATACATCCCTTCGGCCTATTTCAGTTCTTCACATAACCCTTCAAAACCTTCATCTACCTTTCGAAAGGATACATCCACCTCAAATGCACCGGTCCACATAACTTAACTTCCTGAACTAAGTGCACTATTAGATGGATTATTATATCAAAAAAGACTGGTGGGAAATACTTCTCAAGCATGCACAATGTTATCACCAATTCCGATTGTAGCGAATCTAGCATCAGTGGATCAATTACTTTGGAGCATATTGAATTGAAAAATGAGCATAACTTCGTAATTGAATATCTAACATCTTTTGTTAAAACTCCCCGCAATGCAATAGGTAATAATTGTTGCATCAAGATATGACAATCATGTGTTTTCATTCCAACGAGCCTCAAATCTTTCATCGACACCAACCTTTTGAAGTTGGAAGAGTACCCACTTGGCACTTTCACGGAAGCAAGCCATTTACAAAGCTTTCTCTTTTCTTGTCTCGAAAATGTGTGCTTGGCCGGAGGTAAGTAAGTTCTGTTCGATCTTTTCTTGGGGAGCAAATTTGTTCAAATCTTCATCTCTTTAAGATCCAACCGTGTCTTTTCACCATCTTTAGTCTTATGAAGAATGTCAAGCAACGTACCCACTATCGATTCACAGACATTTTTCTCAATATGCATAACATCTAAGCAATGACGAACGTAAAGTGACTTTCAATATGGAAGTTCATAGAATATTGACTTCTTCTTCCAAGGTCCATCCACAACTGGATCCTTACGTTTTCTCTTTTCCAAAACTACCTTCACATCTTTAACCATCTCAAATACATCTTCGCCAGTCAAAATCCGAGGAGCGGGTCTTTCTTCGGTATTTCCATCAAAAACCTTCTTCTGTTTGCAATATCGATGATTTTTGGACAAGAATCTCTTGTGACCTGTAACGCCCCGACTTCCCACGCCGGGTCATCACCTTACTTACATACTTAACTTAAACTTGCGGAAAATTTTGGGAGAAAATTTTTTTTTTTTCTTTTAAACTTTATTTTAAAACTTTGAACTTTAACTTCATTCTCAAACTCATACTTACTGATAGGTACTTACTCGAGTACCGAACTTTCAAACCCTCCTTGAAGGCCATCATAATCAAATTGTAGACCAAACCCGACTTAATGAGGATTGGTACCACAAGAGGCAACTTGCTTGCCATACATATATAAACTTTGTCATTCATACTTAAAACATCACGAAAATGTGAAAACCCTTTTTCATTACAACATATTTTATAGAGTATATTTTTTTTCCAAAATTCGTGGCAGTGTCCATCCCACATTTCACAGTCCGCAGCACCAGCCTTCCACAGTATTGCATCAGAGATTGCTGGCAGGTTGCTTACCTACAGCATAGACGTAAGACGTGAGCTTTCGCTCAGCAAGTACAACTGTTACATCCGCGACGCAAAACACATATCATTATGCATGAACCAATTATGACCTCTTATGAATCAAATATGGATTCATAATTTAGCTTAGTTCTATTCTATTTCTTTACTTATCATGTGTGCTCGTACCGTGGTACATAGCCAAGGAATGGTTGAAGGCGGCAGTCCGTTTTAACTCAAACCATGAAACACAAAGTTTAACATGGAGTAGTTTAGGTAGCCATCCAATCCAACTCAAACCATTAACTATACCATTTAAACCCGCCTTTGTGACAAGTCGGTACGACACAACATCTTACTTGTCTTGTTCTTACCAGGTGGTTTAACATTAGTGAACATGCTTCATGATGTCACAATATATAACATAACATAACCTCATTCATAACATACCATGACATGCCATACATACCATAACATTACACGCCATAACATATCATCACATACCATCACATTAGGCAAGTAACAACAAAGGGCCTATGCTGTAGGCGGAGTTGTACTTACTTGGTTAGCTGTGTCCTATTTCGTGCGACTCCAAGGTGAGGCACAACAACAGGCTATCTCCTCTTTTACTATGTCCTACGTAATGCTGCTCCTCTTCCGGGTACAGCTGCAGGTTTTCTCCTGCTTGATGAAGGATATAGATAAGAGTCTAATTCTTGTTGTGGAATGTTGGTGTCCTAACCAACATGCCTATAAAATCTTAGTTGTATGTCCCCGATACCTGATATCTCACTTGATCACGATTAGTCATCATACTGTTTAAGAATAATCAAACTTTGATTATTCCTTAAGAGGCTACGTTGGATAACCTCTTGGGCTAGGCCCTTGACATACCGCTAGGTTTTCTTAAAAACCTTGGGCTTTATTCTTGTCCATAATTATTGGGTTACTTTAATTAACCTTATATCTTAGCCCAATTTATTAATCTTGGTATCCTTTAGGGTTATCTTGACCAACCCTTAAGGTTAATTGTAGTCAAACTCTTGGTCAACCAAAGTCAATTACGGTCAACTATGGTCAACCCTCTTTGGGTCAACCTTTGGGCCTTGGGCTTGACCCAGTAACTCGGGTATAACTCCTGGTTACCTTTCGTAAACTAATCGCTTGCTATACTCTAGCTTGAAAAATTCATTTTCCTTACTTGGAAAATTTAGGGAAATTAATCCCAAAACTTCTTTCTTAACTTATAAAAAATCCTTTACTTAAATCGTAAAAATCCAAACTCTTGGATTAGTGCTTTATAAAATCATTTGAGGTTGAAAACTGCCCTTGGAACAGTTTTCCATAATCAAAACAATAGTTTGTAGTAGAAAAACAGTTTTCTAGAAACATTTGTAAAGCTAGTGGTGCAGGAATTTTCGGATTCCCTGCGCACCCTTCGAAAACGATCCCAGTTTAAAAATTGGTTCGTAATCTGAAAAAGTTTTCTTCATGAAAGTTGTAGCTCTCGAAAAATACTAAAACTTTTGTGTTTTGCAAAAATTCCAATTCGGCCTAGATTCGTCCCAGTTTTAATTTGAACTTGCTGGACGTGTAGATTAGGTCTGGGCAGACCAGTCTCGGTTTTCTGTAAAAACGGAGGCCATTGGAGCCTCAATTTGGAAATCCGTCCACGAAACCCCCTAGTAAAAACCCTTCTGAACAACTTTCATGTTTTATGTGTCACCCAATTCGGCCTCTAAAGGGCTTAAATTTCCACTTTCCCGAAACTGGCTAGTTTGGAATCCGAATTGGCAGTTTCGGTTGTTAAGTCCGGTTTACGCCCTATTTCGCGCAAACTACCTCAACCGAACTTGCGGGAGCCTAGATAGCAAGCATGCAGCGTATTCTATCATCCCACATGAACAATCATGCAACTCTAACGGGTCCATGCAAACCAAACCCAAAAAGCTCTAATCCTAGGTTTGCAAGGTTCTAACTTTTGCATCTCATTCAAACAAGCATCAATCATTCACCCTTAAGCTAGCAGCCAAACATGCACTGCCTAGGGCAGATTTTGGACCAAGAAAATCAGGGGACACACAACCATTCACATCTAGCATGCAACCTATCAACCAACAAGCATAAATCAAGAAGCAAGGCACAAAATCAAACCATCCACCCTTAATCACCTAATCAAGCACATACTAACCAAACTAGGGCAAGAAATTAGAATGGACTTATGTCCTTACAAAACCAACTTGAATCACAAATAAAATTCCAAATTGAACTCAATGGAAGGATTAGGGCTCAAGGAAGTTACCTTAGATCAAAGTTAGGGTTTGAAAATTGCAACTCCCCTTCCTCCCTTGCCTTCCCTTGCCCACGGCTTCAACCTATAGTTCGGGACCCAAAAATTTTGGTTTGGCCTCAAGATTTGTCCTTCACCTAAGGCTCGGCCACACCACCCTTGTAACACCAAAAATTGAAGTTTTTCAACTACTTTCCCCTGCTCAAAACAGTGGCTGCCCTAGACCAAAAAAAATGGTCTCAAAACTAGTTTTTGATCTTGTTTTCGGTTGATTGAATCAAACCCGAATTGACCCTAACTTTTCCCCTTAAAATTTTCAGTTTCTCTCTTGATTTCCCTGCACTCAATCATTCGGCAGCAAGCCTAGAAAAGGGCTGGGAAAATTTCTCAAACTCTCCCCTTAGCTTCCCCTTGCAAACCGAACACTAACCTAGGCTAAACTCCCTTGGATTTTCAAATTTTTTTCTTCTCTCTTTCTTTCTTCCAAGGCTGCGGATTTTTCTGCAGAAAAATGACAAGAGTTTGGCCAACTTTTCTGATTTAAATGATTAAATGCCACCCCTATTTATAGGCAAATGCAAACTTTCCAAAAATTGCATTTTAGCCCCTAAACTTTGAGAAAATCATGCAATTGGCATGCTAGGTGTCAAGGTGGCCGGCCAAGACTTGGAGAGCAAGCAAGGGATGACATCATGGCTTACATCATCGCTTACCTCATCGCTTACATCACCAAATTTCCAAAATTTGCACTTTTGCCCCAAAAATGAAAATTCTTACAAAAATGCCCCCTAGGTGGCCGGTTGCTTTCTTGGTGAACAAGCCAAGCTTATCTCATCATGATGACATCATCTTGATGACATCACTTCGCTTACATCATCAATTTTCCAAAATTACACTTTTGCCCCCAAAGACAAAATATTTACATTTTTACCCCCTTAGGTGGCCGGCCATAAGCTTGGAGAACAAGAAAGAATTTTCTAGAACAAGACACTTGTCTTTAAAGGCTTGGTTCATGGAATTATTATGTCATAAATCCAAATAAGATGATGTCATAATTCTAAGATAGGGTGACATCATCATAAGGCCTTGTTTGGCTTTTTCCTTAAAATGCAGTCTATTTTCTTGCTAACATAGATATATCCAATACTGTGTTCACTAATACACAGTATAATTCAGTACTGTTATACTTGACTGCAGTCCAAAATTTATCTGCGTGAAAATGGGCTGTAAAAATTTTCTTCTTATTTCTGAAAGTCATTAGGACTTTGATATCCAACTTAGTGTGCTTGATTTTTCTAGGGTGATCTCTTAGCTTATTCCAGCTATCTTGTCCAAAAAGACAATTTTTGCAGTATATTTCTCATACTGCTTATCCCATTGCTGTATAGTCATACCTTTGACTGTTCTTGGTCAACCCTTTGACTTTTTGGTCAACTTTGACTTTCTTAGTCAAACTTTGACCAACATGAAATCATGAAATTTCATCACGTCATTTTCCTTAAAATGCCTTATACTAGGCTAAGTAATCCATCGTTGAGTCTCGTAGCTAATTAACCGAGAACTCAAACTTATACCGATATTCCATTCCAACATGATCTAGACTTAAGTTTTCCTCATTCACAGGAAATCTAGAGTCATCAAAATTCGGGTTATTACATGACCAAGGTAAACGGTTTTTCCTACCATTTTTCAACCGGATAGAAGATGTTTCCTTCATACAAATGGGACATCCTATAGAACTCTTCACAGGATAACCAGATAGGTTGCCAAGTGTAAGAAAGTCATTAATTGACCAAATCAACATTGCACGAAGATTGAACGTATCTTGACGATAAGAATCCCTAACTTGTAAGCCATCTTCCCACAAGCTTTTTAGGTAATCGATTAATGGTACCAAGTACACTTCAATGTCATTCCCCAGTTGTTGAGGGCCTGAGATCAATAATGTCAACATCAAGAACTTCCGCTTCATGTACAATTCTGGAGGGATATTATAGTTGACAAGTATGACTGGCCAGGTACTATGTCGACTACGCATGTTACTATGTGGGTTCATTCCGTCCATCGACAAACCGAAACGTAAATTCCTTGGTTCTGTACTAAAATCTGGATTATTGTCATCAAAGGTCTTCCATTGTGGTGCGTCGGCCGGATGCCTAAGTTTGCCATCTTCAACACGTTAATCATGGTGCCATGTCAAATTCTTAGCATGCTCGGCATGTCGGAATAAACGACGCAAACATAGAGCTGGTGGAATGTACTATAACACCTTCACTGGCACTCTTTTTCTACCATTCGATGTCATCTTGCCCTTCTTCCATCTTGACTCGTTACAAACCGGACATTAATCTAAATCTTCATATTCTTTCCGGTAAAGGATGCAATCATTTGGACAAGCATGCATCTTTTCATATTCCATTCCCAAAGTGCTCAACGTCTTCTTCGCCTTGTACATACTAGGTGGCACTTTGTTATCCTCCGGTAGAACATCTTTTAGAAATTCTAAAAGAGTCGTGAAACTAGAATTCATCCACCTTCCCGACGCTTTCATATTCCATAATTTAACCAATGCCCCTAATTTCGTATATTTTGTACACCCGACATACAAGGGCGTTTCAGCATCATTAATCATTGCCTCAAATAACTCCGGACGGTGCACAAAGTTTTCTTTCAAATCATTTATCATATTGAACATATTATCACCAATGTCTTCCTCAATAATAGGCTATTTACCTTTAGTACTCATCGATGTATATTTAATATCGAAAAAATCTTCGCCATGTAAATACCATGTTTGGTAAGAACAAATAATCCCATAAGCACACAAATGCCCTCTAACATCATCAATGGAATGAGATCTATGATTACCACAATTTGACACGGACACGGAATCTTATCATCTTGTATGTGAGCTTTGGCAAATGACAAAAATTCTTCAACACCATCTTCATATGCTTTAGACAATCTATCAAACCACATCCATTTCTTATCCATGATTTGCAAATCCTAAATCAAGAAATCAAAATTTTCGAAGTCAAGGTGTGTATAATTTTAAATTGCATGCATATCATTTTCATTTAGTTATAATTAAACACTGCTACCAGCACATTAATTAATTGAACAATTAACAAAAAAAAATCGAATAAACATAACAAAACTAATAATACAAATAACCGGGCAGGGGAAAAATAACAATTTGATCGTGATAAGTTAATATATTAAACACCGGCCCATTGCAGTCTTTAACGTATCAAAAGCGATCCCAAAACATACAAAATTAATCTAAAATCATAAAAAAAAAATACAGAGGAAAACAACATAAAGCTAAGTTTGTGTGATCATGACTTACAAGAGAGATTGATGATCGATGGTAGATGGTGGTGGTGGCGTCACACAGTGGTGTAATGACTGTTTTCGGAGCGATCTGATATGATTTTAGCTCACTGCAGCTGCTGTATTGATGTGGAAATATCAGGGCAACACTCGGTTATGTCGGAATATAACGTGAATTTTCCACGACGGTTTCTAAAAAATGGTCGTGGAAGCTACGTGCTTTCACGACAGTCTTTTAAAATTGTCGTGGAATGGCCGTGCTTCCACGACGGTCTTTGTAGACCTTCATGGAAGTACGGTCCTTCCACGACGGTTTTTCGAGACCATCGTGGAAGCTACGGCTTCCACGACGGTTTTCAGAAACCGTGTTCCACCCCTTGTTTTTGCCTAACTTTCCACAGTCGTTAAAAACGGTCGTGGAAGCTCCGTCGTTGAATCCGAATTCTGTACTAGTGAATGTCTCTTCCAAGTGATTGTGGTCCTGGAATCAACAATGCCAGCATCAAAATTCCTCACTCATACACTTCGTAGACGTCAAATTATAAGGCACAAGTGTTACTGGCCACATTTTGTACGAGTCACCCATGTCTCCAAATGGTTTGAAGCCTTTAGATGCTAGTCTCAACTGGACATTTCTCGGGTCTTCGGCAAACCAAGGGTGTTGCTTATCAAAATTTTTACATTCCTCGGTATCTGCAGGATGCTTAAACACACCTTCAACATCAACATGTTTCTCTTTGTGCCACCTCATATCAGTCGCAAAAGCTTTGACATAAACAACCTTTGTAACCTAGGCTTCAATGGAAAATAAAACAACACCTTCTGTGGAGTTTTCGTACGAATCTTACCCTTCTTCTCATACTTATATCTTGGCTCACCACATACAGGACACTTAACACGGGAAGCAAACTCTTTCCAAAACAAGGCACAATCATACTTGCATGCATGGATTATCTCAGAGCCCAACCCAACTTCTTGCAACATCTTCTAGGCATCATGGTATGAGGCAGGAAATTTTGTACCTGCCGGAAGAACAGAATTCACCAATTGCAGCAACATATCAAATGATTTATCATTCCACCCGTGTGATACCTTTAGGTGCATCAACTTTGGCAGTGAATCAAATGCCAATTTATTTGTAGAGCCAGGACATAGAGGAGAATAAGCTTTCTCCAACAAGCTAGAGAAGTCCCTCGACCCATGACCGACTAAATGCTCAAGAACGTTGTTGAAAGACATCGGCACAAGTGAGTGGTTCGAAGTTGGTACATTTTCATCTTCATCTTCATCTGCAAAGTCATCCTCATCATCTTTATCAGCCTCGGCATGTAGGTTGCCACCTGCATTTCCTTTACCGTGTCCAATCTCTTCCCCATGGAATATCCATCTTTTGTAGTTGCGGGCAAATCCATCTCTACGAAAGTGAAGCTCAACGATGTCTAATTCATAAATGAAGAGATTCTTATACTTTCGACATGGATAACGTGTCTCATTCTTGTCATTCACCTCCCCTTTAGCCATCTTAAGAAACAACTCGACACCATCTCTATAATCCTTGCTCGATCTATCTTGTAGGAACAGCCGATTTCTATCCATCGATCTTTCACACCCTGTCGAAACAAAAACTCGTCATGAGTAACTAATAAAAAAAATGTGTACGATACTCTTACCAGAACAATTTACATGATAAGAACACGATATATTCTTTCACAAAATTTGGTAAAAAGAATAGACATATCAAAAGCATCATCATAATTTTAATAAAGAAACAAACAAAGTAATAAGTTCTAGAGAAAAACACTAATTTTGAATGTAATTGTAATACTAACTACAGAAAACAAGTTCTAAAGAAAACATCAACAGAGAGAAATAAGTCCCATTACATAACAAATTAAGAACCAATAATCAGAAAACAACAGATTCTACTACAATTTGTAACATCAGAAGTTTTCCACACAACATTATTGGAAGAATTATATATCAACAATACACTGTATTTTTAATATGGACGAAAATTAAAAACAAAATAAGCATATTAAAAGCACCATTTTTGTAACAGGCAAAAAAAAAAAACAAAAACAAAAAACAAAAAACAAAACTTTTTTATCTACTAAAAAAAGAAGAAAAAGGAAACAGGGTAACATATTCCAGAGGAAAATGCTATTTAGTACCAACAACAGAACATAAATTATAAAACAAAACAAAACAAAACAAAAAGAAAAAAAGAAACCGGAAAACAAAAACTACGAAATAATTCCTAGAAATGACAAAACAAATAATAGGAAACAAAAACAAGATACTAAAAATTGTAAAATGGGGTTTATAGCTAAATGACCTTTTTTTAGTAAGTTTTTTAATAAATGGCCCAAGTTTTTAAAAATTAATTAAAAAGCTCAAGTTTTTAAAAATTAGTTAAAAGGTCTTTTTTTTATTTGATCATTAGTTAATCACTGATTGACTATTAGTTAATCACTAATTGATCAAAATCAATCACTAATTGACTATTGGTCATTCAATGAATGACTGATATAACTCAGAAATTTTGTAGTCAATCACTGATTAATTAATAGTGATTAACCACTGATCAATCAGTGATTAACTATGGGTAAATCACTGATTTAGCATTAAAAAATTTTTAAAAAAAATATGTGGGAATATTCATATGTGATATTGTTAAATCATAGAAGATTTGTTAGCTGTTTTTTATGAGGATTAGTAAGCTAATTTGTTATTGTGTAAATATAGCTAGTCAACTTTTGTAAAATAGGAAAGTTAGTTATTAGGCCAGCTAGCATAGACATTAGTTTCCTATTCTCTGTAATCTCCTATAAGTAGGAACCATGTAAATCAGTTTAGTGTGTGGCA
This sequence comes from Ficus erecta, assembly GCA_008635985.1. NCBI lineage: Eukaryota > Viridiplantae > Streptophyta > Magnoliopsida > Rosales > Moraceae > Ficus > Ficus erecta. The sequence goes on from BKCH01002134.1 coordinate 93,626, forward strand.
ATATACATAAAATTCATTCCTCTTAAAGTTTATATGGTATCAGAGCCACAAATTGTTTGAGAAAAACCCTAGAGCCATTAATTGTTCTAGCCATGTCTGATGTCACTTCCGATTCAACTCCTTCCCCTGTTGTCCAGCAAAGAACCACTGAAACCCAAGTCCCAAGCTCGGATTCTCATTCTTTCCAAATCACCACCATTTGCCTAAATGGCGATAACTTCTTACGGGGGTCTTAATCTATCCGTATGTATATTCTAGGGCGAGGAAAAATCGGCTACTTGACCGGAGACAAAAAAGAGCCTGTAAAAGAGGATTCCACACATGTTACCTGGGATGTGGAAAACTCGATGGTTATGACCTGGTTAGTGAATTCCATAGAGGAAGATATCAGCTCCAATTACATGTGCTATTCGATGGCTAAGGAATTGTGGGACAACATCAATCAAATGTATTCTAACTTAGGAAATCAGTCCCAAGTCTATGAAATTACCTTGAAGCTTAGAGAGATGCAACAAGGTGAAGACAACGTCACCAAGTAATTCAACTCTTTGAAGCGGTTATGGCAGGACTTGGACTTGTTCAACGACTACGAATGGAAGTCAACTAAAGATTGTAACTAGTACAAAAAAACAGTGGAGGATTATCACATTTTCAAGTTTGTGGCTGGACTCAATATTGAGTTTGACTAGGTGAGATAAAGAATAATAGGAAAGAAGCCTTTGCCCTCAATCGGGGATGTATTCTCAGACGTAAGAAGGGAGGAAAGCCCCAGGAATGTTATGATTGGAAAAAAGATCACTGGTGGAGCAATTGAGAACTCGACACTCATAGTTTCCGAGGCGAATATGAGTAGAACCAGCAACAATCAAAAAGGGTTGAAGAAAAACCCTTTTGTATAGTGTGACTACTACAACAAGCCACGCCACACTCGAGACACCTGCTGGAAGATTCATGGTAAGCCAGCAAATTGGAAAAGTAACAGGCCGAGTGATAGATCCAACCAAGGAGGTCTGGTGTTTCCATTAGCAAATGAGACCGAGACAGGACCCTTCACGAAAGAGAAAATGGATCATCTTCTTAAACTACTAAAGACCAACTCCTCATCCGGTATTCCTAGTGTTTCTCTTGCACAAACAGCTAGTCAATCTAGTGCCTTTTCTTGTCATTTAAAATATGGTCTTGCTCCTTGGATCATTGATTCTAGAGCCTCTGATCACATGACTAGTTTTTCTAATTTATTTAGTACTTATTCCATTTGTTCGGGAAGTGAAAACATTAGAATTGCCGATGGAAGTTTCTCGCCTATTGCAAGAAAAGGTTTGATAAAGTTATCCGACAGTATAGATCTTAAATTTGTTCTCCATGTCCCTAAACTTGCTATTAATCTTTTATCTGTAAGCAAACCATCTAGAGATTCTAACTGCCATGTAATCTTCCTTGATTCTCAATGTGAATTTCAGGACCGAAGCTTGGGGAGGATGATTGGCAGTGCTAAGATGGTGGATGGCCTTTACTATTTTGATGATAATCTATCTAGCAATAAAAGGTCTCACGGCCTTAGTAGTGTTAGTTCTCTTTCTATTCGTGAACAAATAATGCTTTGGCACCTTAGACTAGGACAAGCTAGTTTTCCTTATCTAAGATATTTGTTTCCTTCTCTCATTAAAGGATTGGATTGTTCTTCTTTTCAATGTGAAAGTTGTGTTTTATCAAAAAGTCATCGTGCTACTTTTTTTTTTTACCAAAACCTTATATTGCTTCCAAACCATTTTATTAAATTCATATTGATGCTTGGAGGCCTTCAAGGGTTACTACTATTTTATGGAAAAAAGTGGTTTGTGACATTTATCAATGATCATTCTCATTTATGCTAGGTACATTTGATGAGCAAAAAATCTGAAGTAGAAAAGATTTTTATAAAATGGTAGAAAATCAATTTCATACTAAAATCAACATTTACATACTGATTATGGTAAATAGTATTTTAATAAATACTTGGGACATTTTTTGTGCGAAAAAGGCATCCAACATCAATCTACAGACACTCCTCAACAAAATGGAATTGCTGAATGGAAAAACAAACATTTACTTGAAGTTGCTCGAGCTATCATGTTTTCTACATATGTTCCAAAATATTTGTGGGGAGAAGCAGTTTTAACCGCATCTTTTTTTATTAACAGAATGCCTACACGAATTTTAAAATACAAAACTTCTTTGGAATATTTCAAACAAGTTTTTCCACAATAACAGATACCCTCTAAGTTGCCTTTAAAGGTTTTTGGTTGCACTTCTTATGTTCATATACCTAGCAAGTTTTGGTCAAAACTCGATCGTAGAGCAGAAAAGTGTGTTTTTGTAGGCTATGCTTCAAATAAAAAAGGATACCCTCAAACAAAGAAAATTTGTGTTAGCATGGATGTCACGTTTTTGGAAAATCAACCTTTTTTCAAAAGAATTTTCTTCAGGGGAAGAAAAAGAGTAGAAAAGAAAATTATTTTTGGGATTTATCTGCTACTCCTCTACCAAATATAATTTTGCTTAATTCTCTTGATGTTTCCAATTCTACATCTAATTCTCAAATTAAGGAAAACATTGTTCAATAATATGGAAATAATGGAAATCTTTGTCTACAGTTGCCAAACATTGATGAGTCACAAGCAGGGGGAGAAACACTTCAAAATCATCCAATTCGTGAGATTCTAGTTTATACTAGACATAGACTTCATCACAAAAGTAAAAACTCTCTTGTCATTCTTGGTCAAGATCAGTCAGAACCAACGACTTTATGAATATTCCAGGTACTCCTCTTCCACTTCCATCTCCTATTCCTATTCCTATTGAACTTCTTGTTCCAATTAATCCTTCTACTCCTATTCCTAATGAACTTCCTGTTCCAATTAATCCTTCTACTAAAATCATCGAATCTCTTACAAAAAATTTCGCAGACCTTCACATTCCTATAGCAGTTAGGAAAGGAACCCGAACTTGCACTAAACATCCCATTGCCAAATATTTGTCCTACAAAAATATATCCCATAGTCATAGGGCATTTACTTCTAAGATCTCTCACCTGTTTGTTCCGAGAAATATTCTGGAAGCATTTGCTGATCCGAATTGAAAATTAGTAGTGATGGAAGAGATGAATGCTCTTAGGAGAAGTGGTACTTGGGAGATAGTTGATTTGCCAAGGGAAAAGAAGATAGTTAGGTGTAAGTGGGTGTTTGCTGTGAAATGCAAGGTTGACGGGAGTGTAGAAAGGCACAAAGCAAGGCTAGTTGCAAAATGCTTCGTGCAAACATATGGAATTGATTATCAAGAAACATTTGCCCCTGTAGCCAAGATAAACTCAAGCTGTAAATTGCAATTGGCCTTTGTTCCAATTAGAAGTAAAAAACGCTTTCCTGAATGGTGAATTGGAGGAAGAAGTCTTTATGAGCTTTCCACCTGGTTTCGAGGGAAAGCTTGGAAGAAACAAGGTCTGCAAACTAAATAAGTCCCTTTACGGTCTGAAACAATCTCCTAGGGCGTGGTTTGGATGCTTCGGGAAAGCAGTAAGAAGCTATGGGTATTGTCAAAGCCAAGTAGATCATACCATGTTCTACAAACATTCTAAGAAAGGTAGAATTGCTATCGTAATTGTGTATGTAGACAACATAATCTTGACAGATGACGATAGAGGTGAATTGGAGAGATTAAAGAAGAGACTTGCCAACGATTTTGAGATCAAGGACTTGGAAACGCTAAAATATTTCCTTGGAATAGAATTTGCCAAGTCTAAGGAAGGAATTTTTGTTAATCAATGAAAATATGTTCTTGATTTGCTTAGTGAAACATGTCTACTTGGTTGCAAAGCAGTTAACACTCTAGTTGAACCCAATTAGAAGCTACAACCTGTCAAGTCAGAAGAAGTAGTCAACAAGGAGCAGTACCGAAGACTTGTAGGGAGATTGATCTACTTGTCACATACGCGACTTGATATTGCCTTCACAGTAAGCATGGTGAGCCAATTTATGCATTCACTAGGACCAAAGCATTTTGATGCAGTCTATAGGATCTTGAGATACTTAAAGGGACTCCAGGACAAGGATTGTTGTTTAAAAAACATGACAACTTACAGGTTGAAGTCTACATAAATGTAGACTGGGCTAGAAGTGTTATGGATAAATGGTCAACATATGGTTATTGTACCTTCATTGGAGGCAATCTAATTACTTGTCGAAGCAAGAATCAGAGTGTGGTGGCTAGGAGCAGTGCTAAAGCTGAGCTTAGAGCAGTTGCTCATGGAATTTGTGAAGCAATATGGATTAGAAGATTGCTAGAAGATATGAAGATCATTGATCCTCTACCTATGAAAGTATATTGGGACAACAAAGCAGTCATCTCAATTGCACATAATCCAGTCCTTCATGATAGGACAAAACATGTGGAAGTTAACAAGCACTTCATCAGAGATAAGTTGGACAATGGGTTAATTTGCATGACGTATGTTCCTACCAACAGGCAGATAACTAATATACTCACAAATGGACTACACAAAAAGCAGTTTGATAACTTGATTGACAAACTAGCTATGGAAGATATATTCAAGCCAGCTTGAGGGGGAGTATAGGAATATTCAGTTGTGATATTGTTAAATCATAGAAGATTTGCTTGCTATTTTTTATGAGGATTAGTTAGCTAATTTGTTATTGTGTAAATATAGCTAGTCAACTTTTGTAAAATAGGAAAGTTAGTTATTAGGCCAGCTAGCATAGACATTAGTTTCCTATTCTCTGTAATCTCCTATAAGTAGGAATCGTGTAAATCAGTTTAGTGTGTGGCAATATACAGAAAATTCATTCATCTTAAAGTTTATAAAATACAACTTTCTCTCTATTCCCCTCTCTCCCTCTCTCTCACCTACGACAGCCCCCAAGAGCTCCCCCCCTCCCTCTCTCTCTCACGCCCGTTCAGTCTTTTTGCCGATGCAATCACCGAAAACTCACGCTGACATAGCTCACGACCACTCCTCCAATGGTGGAGATCGATGACAGTTGAGATCCGCGACGCGATCGCCTCCCGCCGAGTTGCAGATCTGATCGGCGAGCTCCGCCTCCTCCAATGGTGGATCCCGATTACAGGGACAGGAGAAAGAGGGAAGGAGATGAGGTGTTTGGGAAAAAAATGAAAATTAATTAAGCAAAACATATATTAGGTCATTTAAATAAATAAAAAAAGTTTGACTATCTATTAGATTAGGTAATAAACATAGGCCACCCACCCTAATTATCCTTGTAAAATCAGGAATTTCAAAGGGAAAAAGAGAGAGAGAGAGAGAGAGAGAGAGAGAAAATGAAAGAGTAACATTGGAAACTAAAATCCAAAAATGGAGAAAAAAAGAATGCAACGAAAAGGGGATCAAGAGAGAAAAGAGAATTGATCACAAGAATTTAGCAAATATTTACAAAGGAAGCAAAATGTAACCTTGATGGAGCTCTGGAAGATCAGAGAGAACAGCAGAAGACGGCCACAACAAATGAAGAGAGAGAGAGAGAGGAGAGAGAGAGAGAGAGAAAGAGGAGAGAGAGGGGGGAGAGAGATAATGGGCGGTTAGGGCACCGGAGATTTTATACTTAAAGAGGATTTTTTGAGCGACCACACCATGCAAATGTTGGTCGTCGCTAAAACTGTCATCACAACTTTTGGAGGACTAAATTTGAAATTTAAATAGTCTCTTTTAGAAATGGCTTTTTTGGCAATTATACCATTGAACTTGTTACACAATTATATTTTTAATTAAAAACTAAAAAATTTATTTTAAGTTACAGATTAATTACAGTAAAAAAATTAACATCATAATTAATTAGGAATTTTGCTTAACATTTTTAAATTCAAGGGAAAAAAATGTAAAAATCGAAAGCAAGTTTAAATTAAAGAGGATTTTTTGAGCGACCACACCATGCAAATGTTGGTCGTCGCTAAAACTGTCATCACAACTTTTGGAGGACTAAATTTGAGATTTAAATAGTCTCTTTTAGAAATGGCTTTTTTGCAATTATACCATTGAACTTGTTACACAATTATATTTTTAATTAAAAACTAAAAAATTTATTTTAAGTTAGAGATTAATTACCGTAAAAAAATTAACATCATAATTAATTAGGAATTTTGCTTAACATTTTTAAATTCAAGGGAAAAATGTAAAAATCGAAAGCAAGTTTAAATTGCAATAGTGCAATATGTTCATATAGACACCAATGAAAAAAAAAATAAAGCTTTTAAAAATATTTCATTTCTTGAAATTTTATAGAATTTAGGGATGACAATGGAGGGGCAGAGGGTATGCTTCTTCTCTCAAACCCACACACACACCCCTCCCCCCCCCCCCCCATTTGAGGTGGGGACTGTGCATATAATTTTCATTAGAGGTGTGATCCCATATTCTATCTATTTACATATTAAGAGTTAAAAAAAAAAAATTAAAGAAGATTCCTTTAGGTTAATATAAAATTTTAGCAATATAATCGTTGATGGAACTAAAAATAAAAATGAAATCTTAAAACCAAATCCAAACTCTAATTCATTTTATTTGCTTTTTGGTTTTTATTTTCCTTTGTGCAGGTGTTTTCCATTTTACATTCTTCTAAATATAAACATTTAACATATATATATATATATATATATCATAAGAGTGTATACGATGGGGTGGGACGGGGGCAGGTCATCATGGGGGTTAATTTTAAACGTCATATCCGTCCTTGATCTTATGTAATGTCCCCATACCCACCCCCATCTTCTTATAATATTCTTCATATTCGCCCATAATAGGATGGAACCTGTGAATATCTACATCCATAGATAAAAATATGATTAATAATCGAATTAGATCCCTAACTAAAAAAACTAAAAATTGTCATTTTATCAAATAAATAAATGAAAAACGTTAAATATATGAAGTTATGTTAAATTTTTAAATTACAAACAAATATGCCAAATTAGTCCTTATATAAATTATAGATAATCTTGTTTAATTGTTATTTTACTTTTTCTTAAATGAAGTAAATAAATAAATTACAAACAAATCACGTGCAGTTTTGTGGAGATCAATTTTGTAATTTACATGTTAGGACATTATAATTAAGAAGGATGTCACGCTTTTTACCAAATAGAAAGAATCAGATTGTAATATTAACAAAATAATATCAACCCTTTTGGGAGTAATATAAGTTTTAGGTTAAGCTTCCTGGAACTTTCTGTAATAACCCAAATTTTTATGACTCTAGATTTCCTTTGAATGAGGAAAACTTAAGTCTAGATAATGTTTGGAATAGAATATCGGTATAAGTTTGAGTTCTCGGTTAATTAGCTACGAGACTCAACGATGGATTACTTAGCCTAGTATAAGGCACTTTAAGGAAAATGACGTGATGAAATTTCATGATTTCATGTTGGTCAAAGTTTGACCAAGAAAGTCAAAGTTTGACCAAGAAAGTCAAAGTTGACCAAAAAGTCAAAGGGTTGACCAAGAACAGTCAAAGGTATGACTGTACAGCAATAGGATAAGCAGTATGGGAAATATACTGCTAAAATTGTCTTTTTGGACAAAATAACAAGAATAAGCTATGAGACCACCCTAGGAAAATCAAGCACACTAAGTTGAATATCAAGGGTCAGATGGCTTTCAGAAATAAGAAGAAAATTTTTACAGTCCATTTTTACGCAGATAAATTTTGGACTGTAGTTAAGTATAACAGTACTAAATTATACTGTGTATTAGTAAACACAGTATTGGAAATATCTGTGTTAACAAGAAAATAGACTGCATTTTAAGGAAAAGTTCAAACGAGGCCTTAGGATGACATCACCTACCTTTTTGATTTATGACATCATCTTATTTGGATTTATGACATCATAATTCCATGAACCAAGCCTTTAAAGACAAGTGTCTTGTTCTAGAAAATTCTTTCTTGTTCTCCAAGCTACAAGGCCGGCCACCTAAGGGGGTAAAAATGTAAAACTTTTGCCTTTTTGGGGCAAAAGTGTAATTTTTAGAAAATAGTGATGTAAGCAAATGATGTCATCAAGATGATGTCATCATGATGAGGTAAGCAAGGAAACTTGGTCTCCAAGGAGTGAACAAGGGCCGGCCACCTAAGAGGGATCAATTTGCAAAGATTTTATCTTTATGAGCAAAAAGTGTAATTTTGAAAAATATGATGATGTAAGCATGAGGTAAGCACATGATGTCATCATGATGAGGTAAGCAAAACTTGGGCACCAAGCAAGCCAATGACCGGCCAACACTTGTAGGGGTCAAAGTGCAAATATTTTTGCTTCAAGGACTAAAGTGCAATTTTGGAAAAGTAATTAAATCCAAATTCAAGGACTTTTTAGCAATTTTGAAAGTTCAAAATCAGCTATAAATAGGGGTGAAGGGGGGCGGATTTTTGAGTGGAAAAATTGGAAAAACAAGCCAAACTATGGCAAAATTCTCCCATACCCATTTTCTCTCTAAAACCGACCCTAGGAAAAGAAAAAAAAAATTGGTTGGCTGGATTTTTGGTAATGGCCAGACCTTGTGTGAGTGTGTGAGGCTCAATATAGTTGGCCAAAATTTTTGGAACCCCAATTGGAGGGGAGGCCGGTTGTGTGCAGCCAAGGAAAAAGGGAGAGAAAAGTTGGAATCAATCAAGCCAACCTCTTGGATTGATCTAGGTAAATCTCTAAAACCCTTAAGTTTTTATATTGAGCTTGAAACTAGATACTCATGTGGTTGTTTTTCATGAGGAATGGCCGAAAATTGGAACCCATTTGGGGGAGGAGAATCGGCTGCAATGGCAGCCAAGGGGGAGTGAGGAAAAAGTTGGAATCCAAGCTTGTGAACCAACATCCAAGCTCTAGAGGTAAACCCTAGGCCCTAAACCTTTTTAATTTGAGCATAAATTTGGGAAATTTAAGTGTTTTTCCATGTTTGGGATGTAAGAGCATAAGCTCATTTTCTTATGCCATGCAATAAGTTTTGTGCTTGATTATGTGCTTGATTAGGGTGCTAAGGTCTCAATTATGGTTATGGTGCATGAGTTGCTAATTATACTTGCATGATTATTTGGGTTTCATGCATGCACATAAGGTGTTTGATATATGTCCCCAATATGCCTAAGAAGTTATAGGTCATGCATGTTTATGTTTGAGCTAGATTAGAAGCTTGATTGATGAATAGTGATGCAAATCAAATGTTTTGCAAAACCTAGTTTGGTGCAAGAATACCCAAGGGTTTTGCCTTGAATGGATGAATGATTTATGCTAGAAAACCGCTGCATGTGTGTATTAGAGCTCCCGCGGTGGTTGGTTGAGCTAGATTCCACGTCTAGGACGTAAAACGAACTCTAAACCGAAAACTGCCAGTTCGGGTGCCAATTGGCCAGTTTCGGGAAAATTGAAATTTGAGGCATTTAAAGGTCGAATTAGAGAAAACTTAAAACATGAAAGTTGTTCGGAAGGGTTTTTCCTAGGGGACAACGTGGACATTTTTCCAAAATAAGACTCCAAAGGCCTTCGTTTTCACAAAAACCCGAGACTAAGAATTCCTGGGCGAGTCAGATTTGTGCTCTCGGTCTGGGGACTTCAACAAGGAAAATGACTAAGTTAAAGGCAGAACTGGGTTTTTCTCAAAACATGAAAGTTTTAGAATTTTTGGAGATCTAAAACTTTCATGAAGACAACTTTTTCAAATTCAATTCAGATCTTTAAACTAACACAGTTTTATAGAGACTGTGCAGGGAACAATAAATTCCTGCACAGGATTTTCTAAAAACAGATTGGAAAAAAATTGTATCTTTCTCCAAAACCACTGTTTTGATAATGGAAACTGTTCCAAAGGTAGCTTCCAGCCCTAAATGATTTTTACAAAGACCTATTTCAAGAATATGAATTTTTGTAAGTTAAGTAAAAGATTTTTGAAGTTAATTTACCCAAGTTTCCAAAGAAATGGAAAATAGATTTTTAAACTAAAATTAGGTAAGTAAGACGATTACGGGTAGTAACCGGAAGTGATATCCGAGTTACTGGGTCAAGCCCAAGGCCCAAAGGTTGACCCAAAGAGGGTTGACCATAGTTGACCGTAATTGACTTTGGTTGACCAAGAGTTTGACTACAGTTAACCTTAAGGGTTAGTCAAGATAACCCTAAAGGATACCAAGATTAATAAATTGGGCTAAGATATAAGGTTAATTGAGGTAACCCAATAATTATGGACAAGAATAAAGCCCAAGGTTAGGAAGGTAACCTAACCCTAATGGTATGTATAAAGGTTTAGCACATGAGGGTATCCAACGTAACCTCTTAAAGATTAATCCATATTGGGTTGTTTTTAAAATAATAAGGTTACTATTTGTAACCCAGTAAGACATCTAGTATCGGGGACATACAACTAGGATTATGTAGGCATGTTGGTTAGATCACCAACATTCCACAATACTAATTAGAACCTCACCTATGTCATTCAACAAGCAGGAGGGAACCTGCAGCTGTACTCAGAAAAGGAGCAGCACTACGCAGGACATAGCAAGAAAGGTAAGTACAACTCCGCCTACAGCATAGGCCCTTTGTTGTTACTTGCCTAATGTGATGGTATGTTATGGCATGTGATGATATGTTATGGGGTGTAATGTTATGGTATGTTATGAATGAGGTTATGCTATGTTATATGTTGTAATATTGTGACATCATGAGGCATGTTCACTAATGTTAAACCACTTGGTAAGAACAAGACAAGTAAGATGTTGTGTCGTACCGACTTGCCACAAAGGCGGGTTTAAATGGTATGGTTAATGGTTTGAGTTGGATTGGATGGCTACCTAAACTACTCCATGTTAAACTTTGTGTTTCATGGTTTGAGTTAAAACGGACTGTCGCCTTCAACCATTCCTTGGCTATGTACCACGGTATGAGCACACATGATAAGTAAATGAATAGACCTAAGCTAAGTTATGAATCCATATTTGATTTATAAGAGGTCATAATTGGTTCATGCATAATGATATATGTTTTGCGTCGCGGATGTAACAGTTGTACTTGCTGAGCGAAAGCTCACGTCTTACGTCTATGCTGTAGGTAAGCAACCTGCCAGTAATCTCTGATGCAATACTGTGGAAGGCTGGTGCTGCGGACTGTGAAATGTGGGATGGACACTGCCACGGATTTTGAAAAAAAAAATACTCTATAAAATATGTTGTAATGAAAAAGGGTTTTCATACTTTCATGATGTTTTAAGTATGAATGACAAAGTTTATATATGTATGGCAAGCAAGTTGCCTCTTGTGGTACCAATCCGCATTAAGTCGGGTTTGGTCTACAATTTGATTATGATGGCCTTCAAGGAGGGTTTGAAAGTTCGGTACTCGAGTAAGTACCTATCAGTAAGTATGAGTTTGAGAATGAAGTTCAAGTTCAAAGTTTTAAAATAAAGTTTAAAAGAAAAAAAAAAAAAATTTCTCCCAAATTTTCCGCAAGTTTAAGTTAAGTATGTAAGTAAGGTGATGACCCGGCGTGGGAAGTCGGGGCGTTATAGTTTGGTATCAGAGCAGAGTTCCTGCCATCCAGTTTCACAGTTCTGCTGCCAGCGTCACAGTTTTGTAAGTTTTGTTTTCTTACTTTGTTTTATAAGATTATTATAATGGCATGTATCTGTATCTGGTGTTAAATTTGGGTCGGATTAAAGAAGACCACAAGGCTCCGTTGGCATTCCGAGGAATGGAGGAGAAGCTATGCATCTTCAATAAGACTCAAGGAGTGGATGCACGATATGGAGACCCTCCTCAGATTATGTCATGCAGGGACGTATCTTCAGGATATGCCTGCCAGTCGAGCCGACGTCTAGTCAAGGAAGCTCGTGCAAGGAGCCTTGGCCAAAAGGATCTTGAGAGGAAATTCCTAAATGGATTTCTTGACGACAGCAAGGATCGCCCATGTATTACCGCAATATCGAGATGTACTAGGATATGTACATGAGACGATACGTCAGCTATGTTGCAGCTGGGCATGCTTATTCGAGCGAGTTTATGGGCTTTTATTGCCAGTAAATCAGAGTCGCACGGTGGAAGCGTGATGGGTAAGCTAAGCTTACAATATGATGATGATCGCTGGAATAGCAATAAGAGATGAATAGGCTCTAAGATTAGATAGCCTATCGCCTCATTTTGGGTATAGTGATCTTTCCATTTAAGGAATTGGATTGAGATTATGGAAGTTAAGTTTCCTGATTGTGAAACTTTTGCTCCATAAGAGAAATATTGGACACGGGGAAAATTTTGAGGATGCCTTAGTTTGGGTGTAGCAAATAAGCAATATGCTACCAACAACAATTTATTAGGCTATGATTTTTTATGATAAGGATGATGATTATGAGATTTAATGATATGAAGTTAACAAGGTTAACGTTGATGGCACCAACCCTGAAGTCGACATATAATGGATGATTAAGGTCGACTGTAGACAACCATTTAAGTAATGGAAATTATGAGATGATGATTGGGAGTTTTAGATATCCCTTAGAACTATGATTATGCCTTCGAGCTTTAAAAGAAATGCTAAAGGCAAGAAGAACGTTCCTACAAGCTAACAAGAAGCTGGTTGATACAAGGATACCTTTCATTGCATCACTCGAACAGTAATATGTTTTCAATAATACTATTTAATATTGATTTTCATGATTGAATTGGAAAAGATTCCAAAAAGTATCTTAAATATAAGAACATATTAAGATACATGAAAAGACAAGTAACAGTAAGGTGTCGTACCAACCTCCCGTGATCGTGGAGGCTACATGTTTCAGTTGTGATCTTGACCGTCCGTGATCGTGAAGGGTCAAGATCAAGTTTATAAGACCTTTCGTAAAATCGCAAAGGCTTATAAAATTCCCAGAACTGTTAGGGACCTTGCAAACCCTAGCTTTGTCTGGAGGCTGCGCGCATTTGGTACGTACACTATGGGCCCACATGTTAAGACAAGATAATAAAACACAAAATGCTTTTCAAATATGAAAAAGCTATGTGATATGATATGTTTTTAAAGTATGGAAAAGTTATATATATGCTCTTCAAACATGGCAAGTTATATGATATACTTGCTCAGTTTTTCATGTAAATAGTTCTTGTGATGCAGTATGAAAGGAAAGTATGATGGTATGAAATGAAAGCATGAGAGTATGAGGAATGAATTATGATGATGTAGAACGAAGATTATGGTTCTATATAAAAGACATGATCCCATTAGGGTATTAAAATGGGAACATGAACAAGTTATTCAATCCATAGTAACCTGTTATAGATTGATAGTGGGTTTGAAGAAAAGCCACTCAGGATTATTCGAATTTTCGAGGACGAAAATCTTTTAAGGAGGGTAGGATGTAATAACCCAAATTTTTATGACTCTAGATTTCTTTTGAATGAGGAAAACTTAAGTCTAGATAATGTTTGGAATAGAATATCGGTATAAGTTTGAGTTCTCGGTTAATTAGCTACGAGACTCAACGATGGATTACATAGCCTAGTATAAGGCACTTTAAGGAAAATGACGTGATGAAATTTCATGATTTCATGTTGGTCAAAGTTTGACCAAGAAAGTCAAAGTTGACCAAAAAGTCAAAGGGTTGACCAAGAACAGTCAAAGGTATGACTGTACAGCAATAGAATAAGCAGTATGGGAAATATACTGCTAAAATTGTCTTTTTGGACAAAATAACAAGAATAAGCTATGAGACCACCCTAGGAAAATCAAGCACACTAAGTTGGATATCAAGGGTCAGATGGCTTTCAGAAATAAGAAGAAAATTTTTACAGTCCATTTTTACGCAGATAAATTTTGGACTGCAGTCAAGTATAACAGTACTGAATTATACTGTGTATTAGTAAACACAGTATTAGAAATATCTGTATTAACAAGAAAATAAACTGCATTTTAAGGAAAAAGCCAAACGAGGCCTTAGGATGACATCACCTACCTTTTTGATTTATGACATCATCTTATTTGGATTTATGACATCATAATTCCATGTACCAAGCCTTTAAAGACAAGTGTCTTGTTCTAGAAAATTTTTTCTTGTTCTCCAAGCTACAAGGCCGGCCACCTAAGGGGGTAAAAATGTAAAAATTTTGCCTTTTTGGGGCAAAAGTGTAATTTTTAGAAAATAGTGATGTAAGCAAATGATGTCATCAAGATGATGTCATCATGATGAGGTAAGCAAGGAAACTTGGTCTCCAAGGAGTGAACAAGGGCCGGCCACCTAAGAGGGATCAATTTGCAAAGATTTTGTCTTTATGAGCAAAAAGTGTAATTTTGAAAAATATGATGATGTAAGCATGAGGTAAGCACATGATGTCATCAAGATGATGTCATCAAGATGATGTCATCATGATGAGGTAAGCAAAACTTGGGCACCAAGCAAGCCAATGACCGGCCAACACTTGTAGGGGTCAAAGTGCAAATATTTTTGCTTCAAGGACTAAAGTGCAATTTTGGAAAAGTAATTAAATCCAAATTCAAGGACTTTTTAACAATTTTGAAAGTTCAAAATCAGCTATAAATAGGGGTGAAGGGGGGCGGATTTTTGAGTGGAAAAATTGGAAAAACAAGCCAAACTATGGCAAAATTCTCCCATACCCATTTTCTCTCTAAAACCGACCCTAGGAAAAGAAAAAAAAAATTGGTTGGCTGGATTTTTGGTAATGGCCAGACCTTGTGTGAGTGTGTGAGGCTCAATATTGTTGGCCAAAATTTTTGGAACCCCAATTGGAGGGGAGGCCGGTTGTGTGCAGCCAACGAAAAAGGGAGAGAAAAGTTGGAATCAATCAAGCCAACCTCTTGGATTGATCTAGGTAAATCTCTAAAACCCTTAAGTTTTTATATTGAGCTTGAAACTAGATACTCATGTGGTTGTTTTTCATGAGGAATGTCCGAAAATTGGAACCCATTTGGGGGAGGAGAATCGGCTGCAATGGCAGCCAAAGGGGAGTGAGGAAAAAGTTGGAATCCAAGCTTGTGAACCAACATCCAAGCTCTAGAGGTAAACCCTAGGCCCTAAACCTTTTTAATTTGAGCTTAAATTTGGGAAATTTAAGTGTATTTCCATTTTTGGGATGTAAGAGCATAAGCTCATTTTCTTATGCCATGCAATAAGTTTTGTGCTTGATTATGTGCTTGATAAGGGTGCTAAGGTCTCAATTATAGTTATGGTGCATGAGTTGCTAATTATACTTGCATGATTATTTGGGTTTCATGCATGCACATAAGGTGTTTGATATATGTCCCCAATATGCCTAAGAAGTTATAGGTCATGCATGTTTATGTTTGAGCTAGATTAGCTAGATTAGAAGCTTGATTGATGAATGGTGATGCAAATCAAATGTTTTGCAAAACCTAGTTTGGTGCAAGAATACCCAAGGGTTTTGCCTTGAATGGATGAATGATTTACGCTAGAAAACCGCTGCATGTGTGTATTAGAGCTCCCGCGGTGGCTGGTTGAGCTAGATTCCACGTCTAGGACGTAAAACGAACTCTAAACCGAAAACTGCCAGTTCGGGTGCCAATTGGCCAGTTTCGGGAAAATTGAAATTTGAGGCCTTTAAAGGTCGAATTAGAGAAAACTTAAAACATGAAAGTTGTTCGGAAGGGTTTTTCCTAAGGGAATTCATGGACAATTTTCCAAAATAGGGCTCCAAAGGCCTTCGTTTTTACAAAAACCCGAGACTAAGAATTCCTGGGCGAGTCAGATTTGTGCTCTCGGTATGGGGACTTAAACAAGGAAAATGACTAAGTTAAAGGCAGAACTGGGTTTTTCTCAAAACATGAAAGTTTTAGGATTTTTGGAGATCTAAAATTTTCATGAAGACAACTTTTTCAAATTCAATTCAGATCTTTAAACTGACACAGTTTTATAAAGACTGTGCAGGGAACAAGAAATTCCTGCACAGGATTTTCTAAAAACAGTTTGGAAAAAAATTGTATCTTTCTCCAAAATCACTGTTTTGATTATGAAAACTGTTCCAAAGGTAGCTTCCAGCCCTAAATGATTTTTACAAAGACCTATTTCAAGAATATGAATTTTTGTAAGTTAAGTAAAAGATTTTTGAAGTTAATTTACCCAAGTTTCCAAAGAAATGGAAAATTGATTTTTAAACTAAAATTAGGTAAGTAAGACGATTACGGGTAGTAACCGGAAGTGATATCCGAGTTACTGGGTCAAGCCCAAGGCCCAAAGGTTGACCCAAAGAGGGTTGACCATAGTTGACCGTAATTGACTTTGGTTGATCAAGAGTTTGACTACAATTAACCTTAAGGGTTAGTCAAGATAACCCTAAAGGATACCAAGATTAATAAATTGGGCTAAGATATAAGGTTAATTGAGGTAACCCAATAATTATGGACAAGAATAAAGCCCAAGGTTAGGAAGGTAACCTAACCCTAATGGTATGTATAAAGGTTTAGCACATGAGGGTATCCAACGTAACCTCTTAAAGATTAATCCATATTGGGTTGTTTTTAAAATAATAAGGTTACTATTTGTAACCCAGTAAGACATCTAGTATCGGGGACATACAACTAGGATTATGTAGGCATGCTGGTTAGATCACCAACATTCCATAATACTAATTAGAACCTCACCTATGTCATTCAACAAGCAGGAGGGAACCTGCAGCTGTACTCAGAAAAGGAGCAGCACTACGCAGGACATAGCAAGAGAGGTAAGTACAACTCCGTCTACAACATAGGCCCTTTGTTGTTACTTGCCTAATGTGATGGTATGTTATGGCATGTGATGATATGTTATGGCGTGTAATGTTATGGTATGTTATGAATGAGGTTATGCTATGTTATATGTTGTAATATTGTGACATCATGAGGCATGTTCACTAATGTTAAACCACCTGGTAAGAACAAGACAAGTAAGATGTTGTGTCGTACCGACTTGCCACAAAGGCGGGTTTAAATGGTATGGTTAATGGTTTGAGTTGGATTGGATGGCTACCTAAACTACTCCATGTTAAACTTTGTGTTTCATGGTTTGAGTTAAAACGGACTGTCGCCTTCAACCATTCCTTGCCTATGTACCACGGTATGAGCACACATGATAAGTAAAGGAATAGAACTAAGCTAAGTTATGAATCCATATTTGATTTATAAGAGGTCATAATTGGTTCATGCATAATGATATATGTTTTGCGTCGCAGATGTAACAGTTGTACTTGCTGAGCGAAAGCTCACGTCTTACGTCTATGCTGTAGGTAAGCAACCTGCCAGCAATCTCTGATGCAATACTGTGGATGGCTGGTGCTGCGGACTGTGAAATGTGGGAAGGACACTGCCACGGATTTTGAAAAAAAAAATACTCTATAAAATATGTTGTAATGAAAAAGGGTTTTCATACTTTCATGATGTTTTAAGTATGAATGACAAAGTTTATATATGTATGGCAAGCAAGTTGCCTCTTGTGGTACCAATCCGCATTAAGTCGGGTTTGGTCTACAATTTGATTATGATGGCCTTCAAGGAGGGTTTGAAAGTTCGGTACTCGAGTAAGTACCTATCAGTAAGTATGAGTTTGAGAATGAAGTTCAAGTTCAAAGTTTTAAAATAAAGTTTAAAAGAAAAAAAAAATTTCTCCCAAATTTTCCGCAAGTTTAAGTTAAGTTTGTAAGTAAGGTGATGACCCGGTGTGGGAAGTCGGGGCGTTACACTTTCAGTTTCATGTTTTCCAAGTTCCCATTTGTTGAGCCTTATTGAATTTGAACCTTTGTGGCAATTTTCTATGTTCTCTTCTCCATCAAATCGTTACTCAATGCAAATTGTCTCACAAAATGCGGTAGAAGACCTTGCTTTGTCTCGATCTTGTCAAAATGAGATTTCCAGATAAAGTTTCCTCTGTTAGCTACCATGCTTAATTTCTTCTAATTAAACTCACAAATCACGGAATCAAGCCTATCTCGCGTGAGCAAACAAGGGCATTCGCGCAGTTTTTAAAGCGACAAACGACCAACCGTAAATTTTTTTAAGCAGACTAAGACAAATATATAGAAATCCTAAGTGACTGCAAAGTAGTCATTTAAAAGAAAGAGAACTAGATTCATCAAAAGCAAGATATCTAAAGAGCAAACAAAGATGTCCTCACTCATTCAGACAGAAACAAACACAAGAAAAACAACCAAAATCCAAAGAAGCCCTCGCTAGATACTTCTGTCAACGACTTCATACTCGGGGGCACCCAAAATACTTGGCAAAAAAGTCATAGTTGCTAGGAGAAGAGTGACGTAATACCACTAGCGAAGTAAATTTGCCGGCCCTGTTAAACGTTCGTGACCAGATCTACTTCAAGTCCTTTCTCAATGAGTAACCTACTAGAACATAAAAACCTTTCAGCAGAAAGCTTATACTAACGAAAACAAACAAACATAAATATTCTGATTAACAAATAGTTATAAAGAAATGCACAAACCAGAATCACCCACAAACTGAAAATAAATAGTGAAAATAAAAAGTGAGGCATGTGTTTGCTCTGTGCTAGGACCACCCACAAACTGCTGCAAGAGCAAATGGCAACAAAAATTGGACAATAGAATATAATGCACTTCGTTGAAATAGACCAAATAACAATAGCGAGTTACCTCACATGTGCGGTTAGTCATAATCACTCTCACGGTCACTGTCGTATCATTGAAGGAGCATTCAATATCATCATCCTCAGAGGTATAGCTGTAAAACGGATCATCGAACATTTTGCACTGGTCATCTTTAACATCATCACAAGAAGGCACGGCATCATCATTAATCACCTCCTCTTTCCCGAATTTTGTAACAAGACTTTCATCTAGAATGTCACCAACACGTTCAGTCCATTTGAAATTATAAGACTTCTCGTTCATTTTAGGACAGACCATGTCTTCAGCTTCTTGGCACTTATCTCAAGAGCATCCCAATAAAGTCGGTGTTGCACTCTTTGCATTTTCATGTAGTCAAGCGTTCCATCTCTCAAATAAAATGCCTGGTGTAAATGGACAATCGTCATAGCATGTAGAACGGGTTCGAATAGTAGTAATATTGTAAGAAGTACTTACATTGTGGTCCTTTGGGTCGGTGCCGAACCATTTACACTTGAATAAAACAATCCGATTACCAAACTTAAAGTTGAGCTCGAACACGTGGCATAAAGCACCCTAAAAATCCATATCTTCACCTTCATGCGATTCAGAGGCAGACACCTCACTATTCTGGGTAATTCTATGTTTATCTTCCTCTTCATAAAGGAATCTTAAAAGAGATTTAGAAGGAGGAAACCCTAAGTCTATACTGTACTGATTGGAATAATCTTCTATATTAATCAAAGAATGAATTTACAATGGCTTTATAGCCGTGTGTATACAAAGAATGCAGAACCCAATTAATAGGAAACTTTCCTAATTTCTTCTCTCTATTTTAGAAGATCTATGAGATATTACAGAATATTCCTACACTCCCCCTCGAGCTTGGCTGTAGATGTTGTAAAGTCCAAGCTTGTCAATTAATCTCTCAAAATCTGGCTTCCAAAGACCTTTTGTTAGGATATCAGCGGTTTGACTCAAAGTTGGAACATAAATGATACACATTGTCCTGTCTTCTACCTTCTCCTTAATGAAGTGACGATCAATTCCAACATGCTTAGTTCTGTCATGATAAACCGGGTTGTGAGTGATACTAATAGCAGCCTTGTTATCACAGTAGAGCTTAAGTGGTTCGCTGACTTGTTGCCTTAATTCTCCCAGTAAATTCATCAGCCAAATCATCTCACACAAACCACGAGCCAATGATCTCAACTCAGCCTCTGCACTACTCCTTGCGACCACAGTCTGTTTCTTGCTTCTCCAAGTGACTAAATTTCCCCAGACAAATGAACAATATCCTGAGATTGACCTCCTGTCTATGATTGAACCTGCCCAGTCTGCATCTATGTATGCTTCAATACCCCGGCTTGAGGTTTTCTTGAAGAATAAACCTCTCCCTGGAGATCCTTTTAAATACCTTAAAACTCGAGTGACTGCAGCAATGTGTTCTTCCGTAGGTGCATGCATAAACTGGCTGACATAACTCACAGCAAAACTGATGTCAGGTCTAGTATGTGAAAGATAGATCAGTTTGCCCACTAACCTTTGAAACCTTCCTCTGTCAATCGGTGTGCTTGGGTTTTTGCTATCCAATTTCACGTTGAGATCCATCGGAGTATCAGCAGGTTTGCATCCCAACATTCCAGTCTCCTTTAACAAATCAAGAACATACTTCCTTTGAGACACTGAGATTCCCTCTCAGTTTCGAGCTATCTCCATACCAAGGAAGTATTGGAGTTTACCCAAGTCTTTCATCTCGAATTCTGAAGCAAGGCCTTTCTTGACTAGGGTAATTTCCTCAATATCATCTCCTATTACAATAATATAATCTACATAGACTATTAAGATGGTCACCTTACCTCCTTTGTGTTTATAGAACAGAGTATGATTTGTCTGTGCCTGCATATAACCGTTCCTCTTCATAGCTTTCATGAACCTGTCAAACCAAGCACGTGGAGATTGCTTGAGTCCATGCAAACTTTTCCACAGTTTGACTACCTTGTTGTGGCTGCCATTAGTAAATCCAGGTGGTAGGTACATAAAGACATCTTCCTCCAGAGTGCTGTTTAAAAAAGCATTCTTCACATCAAGCTGTTGTAGGGGCCAATCTAAGTTAGCAGCAAGAGATAGAACACGCACCGTATTAATTTTTGCAACAGGAGCAAATGTCTCTTGATAATCAAACCCATAGGTTTGTGTATAAACTTTTTGCAACTAGTCTAGCTTTGAACCTTTCAATAGAACCATCAGCCTTGTATTTTACCATGAAGACCCACTTACATCCAATAATTGCTTTGTCTTTAGGCTTTTCCACCACATCCCACGTCCGGTTCTTCTCTAACGCCCGTATTTCCTCCAAAATAGTAGCTTTCCATACCAGTTTCTTCAAGGCTTCACCAACTGTTTTGGGAATCTCTACCTCTTTCAGGTTGGTAACAAATGTCTTGTAGCGTCCAGAGAGCTTATAATACCCAACAAAGTTTGAAATTGGATGATGAGTGTAGGACTTGTTTATCTTATCCACGGGAACTTCATGGTTCTCAAGATTTGAATCCGGATTTGAGGTTTGAGATTGCAGGGACTCAAAGTCTTTATTTTTCTTTCGATTTTTCCTCCTTGAATAAGTTAGCAGATCCTTGACTCTAGGATGGACAATAGGGACAGGCTGTAGGATTTTTCCTGAAGGTGGGTCTGTGCCTATGGTATCGGTTTTGGATAAGGGAACAGATTCTGTTTGAGAATTTTTAAGAGTAGGATCCCAGTTTAATTCCCACAGATTTGGTGCCAGATTTGGGGTGATGGGACCCAAATTTGTGATTGTTTCCAAATCTGAAATTTCCTTATTTGAATCCAAACCATTACTAATTTTAAATCTATCCCAGAAATTTGGATCACTCACACTCTCCCCTTGAGGTAAATTTCGGGTATAAAAAGCCTGATTTTCAAAAAGGTAACATTAGTGGAGATATAATATTTCTTTTTTTTGGGGATAATAACACCTATAACCTTTTTGGGTAGCGGAATATCCAAGGAAAACACACTTTGGGGAGCGAGGATCCAATTTCAACCTCCCATGACTGGGCACATGAACAAAAACCACACTCCCAAAAACCCGAGAGTCTAGTTGAGAAAAAAACTCGGTAAGTAGGGAAGAGACTCGAGACATAGGAAAGCGGTGTTTTAAAGTGTAGAATCTTGGATGGAAGTCGATTGATCAAGTAGCATGCAGTTAAGACCGCATCGCCCCAGAAATGTTTTGGGACATTGGTTGAAAACATGAGTGCACGGGCGACCTCTAGAAGATGGCGGTTTTTTTCTTTCAGCCACACCATTTTGTTTTGGAGTATCAATACAAGAGCTTTGGTGTAAAATACCATGGGTTTGGAAAAAATCACCAAGAATGGAATTGAAGTATTCAGTACCATTATCAGTACGAATAATTTGAATTTTTGTATCAAATTGTGTTTGGACCATTTGGTAAAAAATTCTTAAAAACCGGTGAGCCATCAGATTTATCTTTAAGAAAATAAACCCAAGATACTTGGGTATGGTCAACAACAAATGTAATAAACCACCTTTGAGAGGAAAGAGTAGGAGCACGTGAAGGACCCCAAATATCACTATGGATAAGTGTGAATGGTGTAGATGGATGACAATTTTGAGGGCGTAAGAACTTCGAGCCAAATCAGAGGGTGCACCTTTATGACTCCCATCTGCATCACCACCCAGGTAAGTTAGGGTCGCGGTGGACTGGTCCATTTGTGGTGAAACAAGTCTTTTCCAATGGTGCTGTCGAGATCGAGGACCCAAGCGATGGGAGAATTTTCAGAGTCAATGGTCAGAGACTGAAGCACTACATTGAACGAGTGAGCCAGGCTGAAGAAATCATTCTTGAGGCCCCGATTTATGAATAGTTTGCTTCCAACCCTTTTTGTATCATATTTTTGTTTATTTGTTTTGCTTGTTTCTTTTATTTTTGTTTGTTTTGTGTGCTTTTATTTTCGGTTTGTTTTTATGAGCTTTTATATTCGTTTGTGTGTTTTGGAGCATCAGATCAGGTAGCTCGTCTATGTTCCCACCGTCATCATCCAGGTGTTCTCTTTCCCTGTTTTCTCCACATTTGTACATATTTTTAGACATTGAGGACACTGTCTGATTTTTGGTTGGGGGTGGTGAGCATATTCATGCGTGAGTTTAATTTTTGTCATTTTGGAATTTATATCAAAATTTTTACAAAGTTACCTAAGTGTGATTTCAAAATGTTCGGTTTGAGTCAATTTTTGTTATCTTGACTATTAAGAAATGATTTCCAGAGTTCTTTCTGCGCACATGGTAAACCTTGTGGTAAGATGGTTGTTAACACATTTAGTTGAGAAAAATTCTCGAGTTTAAGTGTTTCATTTTTGGTGAGTTGTGAGAGTTGAGAAAACAACTTTTTGAACTTTTATTGATCTTTCGAGTTGGTACAATCACTATTTGGAACACCACTACTTAACTTGTACTTTTGCTTGAGGGATGTGTTTTGGTTAGATAGAATTGATCTTTTGTAATAGAGCCTTGTTCTGTAATATTCGTCATTTTTCTTTTGTATTGTCCAAAAAAAAAAAAAGAAGAAGCAAGAGCATTTATTTCATCATCAATATTCATGTAGTTCGGTTATAATCTCATCTGGTGCTGCATAGCAGTCAAAAGAATTCCTTACTACATTTGTTCAATTGAGCATGATGTCTCTTGTTAAAACAAAATAATAAAAAAATGTTTGTATTTTACGGCTCGTTGTTTGTGTAATTTTCTATTTTATCCAAATGAAATCCCAAAAGCTGGTTTATGGTGTAAGTGGTGTAATGTTCCGAATATTTGATTCGCCTATCATTTGATCAATGGTTGTTTATTAGCTTGTCCTTAAATTACCTTCTCTCATTTGAGCGTTGACTGCTTTTTTTTTTTTCCAACTCCATGAGTGAAAACCTCTGCACTAAAATATTTCCAACACCCGTGAGGTAATGGAGTTGAGACTTTTTCTTGGTGAATTTTTTGATGCTATTTATGTTATGGATTGTGGTAAGAAGGATATGGTTTGGTGCACACACACACAACTCTGGAGTAATGACTGAAGTAGTTTTGATAGCATTTTCTGATTTCTTGCTGATGTTTTGTTTGAGTGCTTATATGATTTTGCAGGTTTCGATTTGAACTTTCAGCTTGACTTGATTTTTCTTCCTCTTGATTTGCTAGGGACTAGCAATAAGCTGGTTGGGGGTTGTGATAAATGCACAAAAACACACTTTTGTTCATATAATTTAGTAGATAATTTACGTTTTAAATGAGTATTTCCATAATATTAATTCATAAGATTTTACTTTGGAAATATTTATTATTTTATTTATTTTGATTTAATTTTGTTTTTCTTTTCTCCTTCTCTTTTTCCTTTCTTTTCCTTTTTCTCTTCTTTCTTCTGCAGGTATAGCCACTGTTGTGGCTCAATCACTGCGTGCGCCAGTCCAGCCCAAGCCCGCACGCAGCCAGCTGCCAGCCCAGCTGCTCCCTCCACGTGCGCCAGCTCAGGCTAGCGAATCTGCAGCCTGTGTGATCACAGGCCTGTGATCCATCCCGTGATCCAAGCCCACGAGATTTCTGGGCTGCTCCAGGCCACACAAATCTTGGCCTGCGATCATAACCCATGTTCCCAGCTAATTGTCTAGCGTGTATCCAACCAATTTGAGGCTGATTTTGTGGGCCGAAATCTCTCCATCTCCACTGCACATTGCAGCCTATAAAAGCAAACTTTTGCAGCAAGCTTGGTGTTGTATTTTTAACCAATTGTTGGTTAAGTTTAGAACCATAATGTAGTCATTTTTCTATCTTTTCTTCTCCTAATTTTCTTTAGAGTTTTGTGAGAATGTTAAGCATATTTGGCTAAATTTCTCTTGGTAAAGCTAGAGATGAACTCATGTATTGAGTATTCCAATTGAGGTTTTGTTTGTTCGGTTTTATAATGCATATATATTTGAATGAATTATTCTTCTCCATTTTCTAATTTTCTTTGAATGCAAAATATTATGTGCTAAGTTTTTATATAGATTCAGTCATGCTTTTTCTATATAAATTTTATCATGAAATGTTTTGTAATTAGAATTATTTTATAAATTGATCTTTTACTGCAATATTGTCAATTTGATATATTGTCGATTTTAGATAATTTATAATAATAATCTTTTTGGTCTTAACGTGAGAAGTTTAATTCATTTGAATACTTTTGTTGAATCAAAATTAAAATTGGAAAACAATACACGTGAGGGATTCTTGATGCTTTACCACCTTTTGATTTTTGAATTTACTCCATTCTAAATTACGTTGTCTTTAAATTTGTTTTAAAAATCACAAAAATACTTCCTCTTCTTCTCTCTTTGATTACTTATTTCTCTAACGCTTCTGTTCCACTAATCTTTTCTTGTTTGTTTTTATCACCTCCTCGTGGGATCGACCATCCTAATTGTGCTGCAATCGACCGCTTGTTTTTGTACACATTTGGGCGTAATCATGCTCTTTTTTTCAAAAAAATTGGTTCAAAAGGATCGTATATATGATTTTTTGGTAGGTTTGAATAAAGAATTGGATGATGTCCATGGCCATCTCCTGGGGGTGCGACCGTTACCAGCCTTAGATGAAATCTTTATAGAGGTTCGTCGTGAAGATCATCGTCGTCGTGTTATGCTTGCTGCCACCAGGGTTGTCCAATTCGATGCCTCTGCTCTTGCTGTGAATCGTTCTTCCTCAAACTGCTCCCCAAATACATCCAAAAACCATGCCTGGTGTGATCATTGCAACAAGGCTTATCACACAGGGGAAACGTGTTGGCTGATTCATGGTAAGCCCGAGAACTTTGTCCCAAACCGGCTCAAGAGGAAAGGGGTCACACCACAAACCGTGCAAGGGGTCTCTCCACAATCTGCTCTGATACCATAAAAGAGATTAGAATGAGGAAACCCTAAGTCTATACTATACTGATTGGAATAATCTTCTATATTAATCAAAGAATGCATTTACAATGGCTTTATAGCCGTGCGTATACAAAGAATACAGATCCCAATTAATAGGAAACTTTCCTAATTTCTTCTTTCTATATTTAGAAGATCTATGAGATATTACAGAATATTCCTACAAATCTAACTCCATCAACGACACAACCAGATTAAGTTTTTACCCGAAACTCGGGTCCGCTAGCTAGTGCATAAAGTTCATCCGTCACTTTTGTTGGTTCGGTTTGACGCAAAGCTTCTATCTGAAGATTGTATTTATATTAGAGAGAGAAAGAGCATCATCTATGGTAGAAACAATAACAAGATGAACTTTTACAAATAGGAGCACCATGTTGACTTACATGATTTGCAAACCAATCATGAAATTCTTCTCCGTGCCTTTTCTCAACATTGACACCAGATATCTTCTTCAACTCCTCCTTGTGCTCCCTAAAGGAATAATTTTATTAAAACGTGAAATAAAGGTCTTGGAAGAACATATATATGTGTGTGTGTGTGTGTGTGTGTATAAATATATTACACATGTAACTTACGCTTCATATGGTTCTAGTTCTGTGCAGCGACTCAACACATACTTGTGGGCTGTTTTTATCTCTCGGTCAGACAAGTTTAAGGTTTCTTGTTGTCCAAAAGGTCGAGCACACCGTGAAAAGACAGAAAAGATCCGGTTTGCTTCTCACGGCCAACATCAGAGTTTTGTTGATCTTGATTGGAATCTATGCCAGTGTCTGGAAGATACATGGAGCAAAATCTTTGTGCTTCACTTGCAATGTATGCCTCTACAATTAACTGCTCTGGCTGAGCTCTCTCTTTCACATACTTACGAAGTTTCTCCAAATTTCTACAAGAATTAAAATCAATTAATCACATGATTTTTTGTCAATAGTTAAAATGAATAAGGAGCGCATGATGAGAACAAACCTTTCAAATGGATACATCCACCGAAACCCAACTGGTCCAACAAGCTTTCCCTCATTCGGTAAGTGAACAGCCAAATGCACTGCGATATCAAAGAAGGAGGGTGGATAGATTTTCTCAAGCTTACAAAAAATAAATGCACTCCTCTCTTGCAAGTTGTTTAAATCTTTAACACGCAAGGTTTTGGCACACATCTGTTGAAAGAAATTGGATAGCTCAGTAAATGTTGTCCTAATATCATCACGCAAACCTTGAGAAGCAATTGGGTGAAGTCGTTGCAAAATGGCATGACAATCACATGCCTCCAATCCTGATATTTATTTGTTTTTGAGGCTAATATTTTTTGAGAAGTCTATCGCATAGCAATCTGGAAGTCTGACATACTTCAAATACCTACAGAAATAGCTCTTCGAGTAATCTGGCAAGGTATAACATGCAGGTGGCTTCACTAACCTGTTCCCGAGAAACTGTAAGTGCAATTCTTTTCTTATCCCCAAATCAGCCCAAGTCCAAGCGATCTTTTTTTGAATCCTTTGTCTTGCCTTCGATGTTCAACAACGTTCCAGCAATATTATCACATAAACTCTTTTCAATGTACATGACATCCAATTTTCGAAATATGTGCTACGTTCCTCTTTCTATCCCAATTGTTTGGATGTTTTCCGGGCTTACTAAATGGGTCAGAGTTTACCTCACGGGCCCAATAATATTTCTTCTCCAGTTTTCACAACTGGTGGCGAACAAGGTTCTATAGACAATACATTGTCATATACCATATGATCTCGCCAAGAATGACCAGGAGGCAAGAACTGTCGATGACCCAAATAGCATTTCTTACCCTTGGGACGATGACTAAAATAGTACTTCTTACTCTTGCATGACGTTTTCTTTCGCCTGAGTGACAGTATGGTTGTCTGTCTCTCGCAAATTTGACATGCCCAATTCCCTGTCATACTCCAGCCAGATAAACTCTCATATGTTGGAATGTCACTAATGGTCCATGGTACACACGCATGCAACCGAAATGATTCTTCACTTGAAACATCATATGTTTCAATTCAGTTGATCCACAAGTCTTTTAACTCATCGATCAAAGAGGCAAGTATACATCAATGTCTCCTCTAGGTGATTTTGGTCCTGGCATCAACAACGAAAGCATTAAAAAGTCTGCATTCATACACTTTTCAGGTGGCAAATTATAAGGCACAAGAGTAACTGGCCACATGCTATATGAGTCGCTTGACTTTCCAATGGGTTGAAGCCTTTAGTCGCAAGCCCGAATCGAATATTCCAAGCATCTTTTGCAAACCAAGTGTATTGCTAATCAAAATCTTTCTACTCTTCAGTATCTGCAGGATGATTAAATACAACTTCAGCATCAACACGCTTCTCTTTGTGCCACCTCATATCACTTGCAATGTCTTTTGACATAAAGAGTCATTGCAATCTAGGCTTTAATGGAAAATAATACAAAACCTTTTGTGGAATCTTCTGGCCCTTCCCATTTTTACTTGTATCTTGGCTCATTGCATATGGGACACCTATCATAAGATGCGTACTCTTTCCAGAAGAGTGCACAATCATACTTGCACGCATGGATTAACTCATAACCGAACCCAAAGTCTTGCAACTTCTTAGCATCATGATGGTAGGCAGGAAGCTTTGCACCTTCTGGAGAAGCATCATTCATTAATTGAAGGAACGTATCAATTGCTTTGTTGCTTAAATGGTTCGGTATCTTTAGGTGCATCAACTTCGCCAAGAACTCCAATGTCAACGTTTTTGTGCAGCCCGGATAAAGTGGAGAACGAGCGTTATCAAACACAGGCTTACCAAGTCACTTGCCTCTAAATCAAAGACAAAATCACCCGTGTCCGAATCACACCCACTGCCTTTACTTTTAGAACCCTCACCAACGAAATGCTTAAGACTGTTGTTTGAAGGCCTCAGCCCGTGCACATCTTGTAAGACCGGCATATCTTCATCTTCAAAACCGTCTTCATCAAACATGGCATGTAGATTGTCACCTGACCCTTCTCTAGGAATTTGAACTCCTTCTCCGTGGAATATCCATCTTCCGTAGTTGTACCTGTACAAGTGATTCTCAATGGTGTCTATACGATGAATACGAAGATTCCTACACTCTCTACAAGGACAACGTGCCATTTCCATGATAGTAATGTCCCGACCAGCCACCTCGATGAACCGCTTGACACCGTCTATATATTCCTTGCATAAGCGATCTTCTAGGTACATCCACTTTCTATTCATCTTTCACTTCCAGTAATTGATTGAGAATAATTAACGACATATTACGAAATAACAAACAAAGCCTATATAAACAAAGATACTCGAAGCAGAACAAAGTGTATTTTAACATCACAATTATGTTCTTCACAAAATTAAATACCAAAATAGACACTGTAAAAACATCATCTTTTTTATAATTATTAAAAGCAGAAGATCATATCATTGAAAGATCAAGAAGAAACAGAGTACTACTTTTTGGGGGGAAAATCTAATTTGTATAGTTTTACAATAGAACAGAAATTCTAAAGACACATAAAAAATAAAAATAAATATAAAACCCTCAAATCTTATGTAACTGAAGCAAAAAAAAAAAAACCATCAGTTCTACAAATTACAACTTTGAAACATTAAACAGATCATTCTTAGCAGAATAACTAGTGAAAAAAAAAACATAAAACAAAAAACAAAAAAGAGTCCCACCAGTTTCAGAGTAAGAAGGTATTATATATATATATATATATATATATATATATTATCGCAATGAGAGAGAACCCAGAAAGAAATCAAAAGAAAAAAAAAATGCTCAGAATTTAACAAAATCGGAAAATGAAAAATTAAAATTATTAGAATGAAGAGCTGGAAGCTCCGCGACAAAGTGGCGACAGCATAGCAACGAAGAGAGAGATGGTTTGGGGGCGGAGGTTAACACTGGAGAGAGAGAAAGGGAAAATGGAGGAAATGAAAAGATATATATATATATGGCGTTGTTGGGTTAGTCTAGGGCACGAGAGTAATGGTTTTAAGGGTTGAGTTTAGACGACTGTTCTTGCATAGATACTTTTCACGACGCTTCTTGTAAGATGCTCGCTGATTGGTTGGTTTGTGTTTCTGTGCTAATTTCCTAATTTTTCAAAAGCGTCATCCTTATTTTACAACTTTGCAGGTGAGGACCCAGAACATTTGGCAGGCTTTTTTTTTTTAAGGCAATATTTTGGCGGGTTTTTTTTTTTTTTTTTTTGGCAATATTTTGGCGGGCTTTTTCTTTGCTTTACCTAGGCATCAATTAATTCTAAGATAAAACAAAACACCTTAAAAAATAATAAAATAAAACAAGCTTAAAAACTAAAAATAATTCTTATAATTGCATGCGTAATTTAACAATAATTTCACACTTGATTATTGTAATAACCCGAATTTTTAAGACTCTAGATTTCCTTTGAATGAGGAAAACTTAAGTCTAGATCATGTTAGAATGGAATATCGGTATAAGTTTGAGTTCTCATTTAACTAGTAACGAGACTCAACGATGGATTACTTAGGCCAGTATAAAGCATTTTAAGGAAAATGACGTGTTGAAATTTCATGATTTCATGATGGTCAAAGTTTGACCAAGATAGTCAAAGTTGACCAAAAGTCAAAGGTATGAGATCACTCTAGAATAATCGTGAATAATATTTGGAGCAATGGGGATTTAGCAGTTTCAAGTTCTAAGAAGAAAAATCCATACACAGTCCAATTTTACGAAGATGAACTCCGGACTGCAATTTAGTGAAACAGTACTGTTTTAAGTGAAAAACAGTATTAGTATTGATTAAGTTAGTAGGGAAATGGACTGAAACCCTATATTTAAGGATTTTGGAAATGTAGTGGACCATTAGGTATGGAATTGAAGCCAAGTGGCTCCACCAACACTGTCCACCTCACAGGGACTAAAGTGCAAATATTTTGTCATTAAGGATTAAAGTGCAATTCTAAGAAAAGTAAGTAAGAATGTAATTTTTGAATTATGGAATTTATGGATATTCCTAACCAAGTTTCCAACTAGAGTTGAACTAAGCCAATGGCCGGTTACATTGCTCGGTTACATTGGGAAGCTTGGTGAACAAGGCAAACCAAGCTTGTTGAACAAGCCAATTTTTGGTCCACATGGCATGCAATGGTCGGTTATTCTTTGGCTTGGAAAGCAAGCAATTTTGCTTGATGATGTCAACAAATGATGTCACCAAGGTGACATAGGCTAGGTGAAGTAAGCATTGGCTTGTTGAACAAGCACTTGGACTCTAAGTCCTTCATGGCCGACCACACCAATGGGGGGGGAGGACACCTCATCAATCATCATTGGATTTAGGGAAAGAAGTCTTCCCTTGTTCTCCAAGGGAATGGCTAGCCAATAAGGCCACACCACATCACCTAGGTGGCTTGATGAGCAAGTATTTTGCTCATTAACCAATTAAACCCTTAGGTGTAATTAGGAAAGGACACCAAGATTAATAAACTGGGCTAAGGTATAGGGTTACTATTTGTAACCCAGTAAGACATCTAGTATCGGGGACATACAACTAGGAATATGTAGACATGTTGGTTAGATCCCCAACATTCCACAATACTAATTAGACCCTTACCTATGTCCTTCGACTAGCAGGAGGAAACCTACAGCTGTAACCAGAGGAGAAGCAGCACTACGTAGGACATAACGAAAGAGGTAAGTACAACTCCGCCTACAGCATAGGCCCTTTGTTGTTACTTGCCTGATGTAATGTGCTGATATGTGATAATGTGTTATGCTATGCTATGGCTATGATATGCTAAGTTATGTTATGACATGTAATGCCATGTTTTCAAAAATGCCATGTTTTCAAAAAGGCCATGTTTTGACTAATGTTGATTATGTTGTAATATTGTGACATCATGAAGCATGTTCACTATATTAAACCACTTGGTAAGAACAAGACAAGTAGGATGTTGTGTCGTGCCGACTTGCCACAAAGGCGGGTTTAAATGGTATGGTTCATGGTTTGAGTTGGATTGGAAGGCTACCTAAACTACTTCATGTTAAACTTTGTGTTTCATGGTTTGAGTTAAAACGGACTGCCACCTTCAACCATTCCTTGGCTATGTACCACGGTACGAGCACACATGATATGTAAAGGAATAGAACTAAATTAAGTTATAAATCCATAATTGATTCATAAGAGATTATAATTGGTTCATGCACAATGATATGTTTTGTGTCGCGGATGTAATAGTTGTACTTGCTGAGCGAAAGCTCACGTCTTACGTCTATGCTGTAGGTAAGTATCCTGCCAGCAATCTCTGATGCAATACTGTGGAAGGCTGGTGCTGCGGACTGTGAAATGTGGGATGGACACTGCCACAGCTTTTGAAAAAAAAAATATATATATACTCTATAAAATATGAAGTAATGAAAAAGGGTTTTCATATTTTCATGACGTTTTAAGTATGGATGACAAAGTTTATATAAGGCAAGCAAGTTGCCTCTTGTGGTACCAACCCACATTAGTTCGGGTTTGGTCTACAACATGATTTAGATGGCCTTCAAGGAAGGTTTGAAAGTTCGGTACTCAAGGAAGTACCTATCAGTAAGTATGAGTTTGAGAATGAAGTTCAACTTCAAAGTTTTAAAATAAAGTTTAAAAGAAAAAAAAAAAAAAAAAAATTTCTCGACAGTTATTTTCCGCAAGTTTAATTTAAGTATATAAGTAAGGTGACGACCCGGCCCATGTCTACGTAGTCGTTCCCCTACGTAGATGGTGGGAAATCGGGGCGTGGAGGGTTGGTTACGAATTTAGTTAGCTTGGTTACATTGGAACAAGCAATTAAGCTAGAGATAAGTTTGAGAAGATTTTTATTTGCTTCCCACATGCTATGGTCGGTTCTTCATCCTTGGAGAACAAGGAATGTGCTTAGGTAAGCATGCTTAGGTATGCAAGGTGACACAAGCAAGGAGAAGTAAGTACAACTCCGCCTACAGCATAGGCCCTTTGTTGTTACTTGCCTGATGTAATGTGCTGATATGTGATAATGTGTTATGCTATGCTATGGCTATGATATGCTAAGTTATGTTATGACATGTAATGCCATGTTTTCAGAAATGCCATGTTTTCAAAAAGGCCATGTTTTGACTAATGTTGATTATGTTGTAATATTGTGACATCATGAAGCATGTTCACTATATTAAACCACTTGGTAAGAACAAGACAAGTAGGATGTTGTGTCGTGCCGACTTGCCACAAAGGCGGGTTTAAATGGTATGGTTCATGGTTTGAGTTGGATTGGAAGGCTACCTAAACTACTCCATGTTAAACTTTGTGTTTCATGGTTTGAGTTAAAACGGACTGCCACCTTCAACCATTCCTTGGCTATGTACCACGGTACGAGCACACATGATATGTAAAGGAATAGAACTAAATTAAGTTATAAATCCATAATTGATTCATAAGAGATTATAATTGGTTCATGCACAATGATATGTTTTGTGTCGCGGATGTAATAGTTGTACTTGCTGAGCGAAAGCTCACGTCTTACGTCTATGCTGTAGGTAAGTATCCTGCCAGCAATCTCTGATGCAATACTGTGGAAGGCTGGTGCTGCGGACTGTGAAATGTGGGATGGACACTGCCACAGCTTTTGAAAAAAAAAATAT
The DNA here is from genome assembly GCA_008635985.1 of Ficus erecta. Lineage (NCBI taxonomy): Eukaryota > Viridiplantae > Streptophyta > Magnoliopsida > Rosales > Moraceae > Ficus > Ficus erecta. The sequence continues at coordinate 126,886 of BKCH01002134.1, forward strand.
ATATATACTCTATAAAATATGAAGTAATGAAAAAGGGTTTTCATATTTTCATGACGTTTTAAGTATGGATGACAAAGTTTATATAAGGCAAGCAAGTTGCCTCTTGTGGTACCAACCCACATTAGTTCGGGTTTGGTCTACAACATGATTTAGATGGCCTTCAAGGAAGGTTTGAAAGTTCGGTACTCAAGGAAGTACCTATCAGTAAGTATGAGTTTGAGAATGAAGTTCAACTTCAAAGTTTTAAAATAAAGTTTAAAAGAAAAAAAAAAAAAAAAAAAAAATTTCTCGACAGTTATTTTCCGCAAGTTTAATTTAAGTATATAAGTAAGGTGACGACCCGGCCCATGTCTACGTAGTCGTTCCCCTACGTAGATGGTGGGAAATCGGGGCGTGACAGTTTGGTATCAGAGCAGAGTTCCTGCCATCCAGTTTCACAGTTCTGCTGCCAGCGCCACAGTTTTGTAAGTTTATTTTCTTACTTTGTTTTATAAGATTATTATAATGGCATATATCTGGTGTTAAATTTGGGTCGGACTAGAGAGAACCACGAAGCTCCGTTGGCATTCCGAGGAATAGAGGAGAAGCTTCGCATCTTCAATAAGACTCAAGGAGTGGTTGCACGATATTGAGACCCTCCTCAGATTATGTCATGCAGGAACGTATCTTCAGGATATGCTTGCCAGTCGAGCCGACGTCTAGTCAAGGAAGCTCGTGCAAGGAGCCTTGGCCAAGAGGATCTTGAGAGGAGATCCCTAAATGGATTTCTTGACGACAGCAAGGATCGCCCATGTATGACCACAACATCGAGATGTACTAGGATATATACATGAGACGATATATCAGCTATGTTGCAGCCTGACATGCTTATCCGAACGAGTTTACGGGCTTTTATTGCCAATAAATCGGAATCGCATTGTGGAAGCGTGAGGGATAAACTAAACTCACGATATGATGATCGCTAGAATAGCAATAAGAAATGAGTAGGCTCTAAGATTAGATAGCTTATTGTCTCATTTTGGGTATAGTAATGATAAGGAATCTTTCCATTTAAGGAATTGGATTGAGACCATGAAAGTTAAAAGTTTCATGATTGTGAAACTTTTACCCCATAAGAGAAATATTAGATATGGGGAAGATTTTGAGGATGCCTTAGTTTGGGGGTAGCAAATAAACAATATGCTACCAACAACAATTTATTAGGTTAAGGTCGATGACACCAACCCTGAAGTCGACATATAATTGATAATTAAGGTCGACTGAAGGCAACCATTTAAGTAATGGAAATTTTGAGATGATGAATGGGAGTTTTAGATATCCCTTAGAACTATGATTGTGCCTTTGAGCTTTAAAGGAAATGCTAAAGGCAAGAAGAACGTTTCCACTAGCTGACAAGTAGCTAGTTGGTACAAGGATACTTTTCATTGCATCACTTGAACAGTAATATGTTTTCAACAATACTATTTATTATTGATTTTCATGATTGAATTGGAAAAGATTCCAAAAAGTATCTTAAATGAAATAATATATTAAGATACATAAACAGATAAGTAACAGCAAGGTGCCGTACCAACCTCCCGCCAGGTGGAGGATACATGTTCAAGTCAAGTTATGATTATTAACCTCTCGTTGATGCGTGAGGGTCAAGTTTATGATTCCCAGAACTGTTAGGGGCCTTGCAAACCCTAGCTTTGTCTGGAGGCTGCGCGCATTTGGTACGTACACTACGGGCCCACATGTTAAGACAAGATAATAAAACACAATATGCTTTTCAAATATAAAAAAAGCTATGTGTGATATGTTTTTAAAATATGGAAAAGTTATATATTTGCTTTTCAAACATGGCAAGTTATATGATATACTTGCTCAGTTTTTCATGTAAATAGTTCTTGTGATGCAGTATGAAAGGAAAGTATGCATGATGGAATATGGAAGTATAAGGATATGATAGAACATGAAAGAAGATTATGGTTCTATATAAAAGACCTGATCTTATTAAGTTATTCAATGAGAATAAACTACAATGAATTTATAGTGGACTTGATGAAAAGCCACCTAGAATTGCTTTAGTTTTCGAGGACGAAAATCTTTTAAGGAGGGTAGAATGTAATAACCCGAATTTTTAAGACTCTAGATTTCCTTTGAATGAGGAAAACTTAAGTCTAGATCATGTTAGAATGGAATATCGGTATAAGTTTGAGTTCTCATTTAACTAGTAACGAGACTCAACGATGGATTACTTAGGCCAGTATAAAGCATTTTAAGGAAAATGACGTGTTGAAATTTCATGATTTCATGATGGTCAAAGTTTGACCAAGATAGTCAAAGTTGACCAAAAGTCAAAGGTATGAGATCACTCTAGAATAATCGTGAATAATATTTGGAGCAATGGGGATTTAGCAGTTTCAAGTTCTAAGAAGAAAAATCCATACACAGTCCAATTTTACGAAGATGAACTCCGGACTGCAATTTAGTGAAACAGTACTGTTTTAAGTGAAAAACAGTATTAGTATTGATTAAGTTAGTAGGGAAATGGACTGAAACCCTATATTTAAGGATTTTGGAAATGTAGTGGACCATTAGGTATGGAATTGAAGCCAAGTGGCTCCACCAACACTGTCCACCTCACAGGGACTAAAGTGCAAATATTTTGTCATTAAGGATTAAAGTGCAATTCTAAGAAAAGTAAGTAAGAATGTAATTTTTGAATTATGGAATTTATGGATATTCCTAACCAAGTTTCCAACTAGAGTTGAACTAAGCCAATGGCCGGTTACATTGCTCGGTTACATTGGGAAGCTTGGTGAACAAGGCAAACCAAGCTTGTTGAACAAGCCAATTTTTGGTCCACATGGCATGCAATGGTCGGTTATTCTTTGGCTTGGAAAGCAAGCAATTTTGCTTGATGATGTCAACAAATGATGTCACCAAGGTGACATAGGCTAGGTGAAGTAAGCATTGGCTTGTTGAACAAGCACTTGGACTCTAAGTCCTTCATGGCCGACCACACCAATGGGGGGGGAGGACACCTCATCAATCATCATTGGATTTAGGGAAAGAAGTCTTCCCTTGTTCTCCAAGGGAATGGCTAGCCAATAAGGCCACACCACATCACCTAGGGGGGGGGGGCTTGTTGAGCAAGTAAACCCTTAGATGCAATTAGGAAAACTTTAGCTTTTCATTCTCCTTTTCCTTCCACTAGAAGCCGAAATTCAAGGAAGAAGAGAGACCATGTGATGGTCGGTTTTCTTGAGCAAAAAAGATAGAGAAAAATTAGAAGAAAAAGCTAGAAAGAAAGGAAGAGAAAGGAAGGTGTGGTGGCCGAAAATTTTGAGAGAAATTCCATAGAGGGGAAACCGAATTTCTTGAGCAAGGAGTTAGAAGAAAAAGTTTAGATCCAAGTTAGATCTAATCTCAAGAAGTAAAGGTAATCCAATCCTCCTAAACCCCTCTAGTTCTTTAATTAAGTTTTGATTCAAATTATGTGTATTTTCATGTGGGAGAGGCCGAAAATTTGGAACCCCGATGGGAGGGGGATGGCCGAATATGGTGATGAGCAAAAGGGGGGAGGTGTTGGACCCAAAACCGCCCTAAACCTAGCACCAATTTTGGTGTGAATTAAGGTAAATCTCCATTGGTTTTCTAAGCTTTTTAAATTGAGTTTCAAATTGGAGATTTAAGTGTATTTCAAGCTTGATTTGTATGAGTATATGCTCATTTAATTTTCTGCCCTAATTAGGATTTTAAGGTTTGTGTTTGATTGATGTTTGGTGTTGCAAATCAAACGTTTTGCAAACCCCGGTTTGGTGTAAGAACACCCAAGGGTTTTGCTTTTCATGAAGATGTTTAAGTGATATATGACTGCATGTGTTACGTTAGAAACACTGCAGGTCGTCGTAGGCTCACGGCCAAAGCCGTTCGAGGTAGTGTGCACGTAAAATTTACGTAAAACGAACTTAAAACCGAAAACTGCCATTTTCGGGTAAAACTGACCAGTTTCGGGAAAAGGGAAATTTGAGGCCCTTAGAGGCCGAATTTGGAGAAATTTAAAACACGAAAGTTGTTCGGAAGGGTTTTTCCTAGGGGGTTACATGCACCGTTTTCAAAAATAAGGCCCCAATGGCCTCCATTTACCCCAAAACCCGTGGCTGATCCCCAGACCCAGTTTTCAGTCAGTTTTACGGGATCAGCCAGTTTCAAACAAAAACTGGGACGAATCTAGGCTGAATTGGAATTTTTGCAAAACATGAAAGTTTTAGTATTTTTCGAGAGCTACAACTTTCGTGAAGAAAACTTTTTCAGATTACGAACCAATTTTTAAACTGGGATCGTTTTCGAAGGGTGCGCAGGGAATCCGAAAACTCCTGCACCACTAGCTTTACAAATGTTTCTAGAAAACTATTTTTCTACTACAAACTATTGTTTCGATTATGGAAAACTGTTCCAAGGGCAGTTTTCAACCTCAAATGATTTTATAAAGCACTAATCCAAGAGTTTGGATTTTTACGATTTAAGTAAAGGATTTTTATGAAGTTTTGGGATTAATTTCCCTAAATTTTCCAAGTAAGGGAAAATGAATTTTTCAAGTTGGAGTAAGTAAAGCGATTACGCATGGTAACCGGGAAGGATACCCGAGTTACTGGATCAAGCCCAAGGTTGACCCAACAATGGTTGACCATAGTTGACCGAAGTTGACCATTGTTGACCATAGTTGACTTTGGTTGACTAACAAGTGGATTTTAGTATAACCTTAAGGGTTAGTCAAGATAACCCTAAAGGACACCAAGATTAATAAACTGGGCTAAGGTATAGGGTTACTATTTGTAACCCAGTAAGACATCTAGTATCGGGGACATACAACTAGGAATATGTAGACATGTTGGTTAGATCCCCAACATTCCACAATACTAATTAGACCCTTACCTATGTCCTTCGACTAGCAGGAGGAAACCTACAGCTGTAACCAGAGGAGAAGCAGCACTACGTAGGACATAACGAAAGAGGTAAGTACAACTCCGCCTACAGCATAGGCCCTTTGTTGTTACTTGCCTGATGTAATGTGCTGATATGTGATAATGTGTTATGCTATGCTATGGCTATGATATGCTAAGTTATGTTATGACATGTAATGCCATGTTTTCAGAAATGCCATGTTTTCAAAAAGGCCATGTTTTGACTAATGTTGATTATGTTGTAATATTGTGACATCATGAAGCATGTTCACTATATTAAACCACTTGGTAAGAACAAGACAAGTAGGATGTTGTGTCGTGCCGACTTGCCACAAAGGCGGGTTTAAATGGTATGGTTCATGGTTTGAGTTGGATTGGAAGGCTACCTAAACTACTCCATGTTAAACTTTGTGTTTCATGGTTTGAGTTAAAACGGACTGCCACCTTCAACCATTCCTTGGCTATGTACCACGGTACGAGCACACATGATATGTAAAGGAATAGAACTAAATTAAGTTATAAATCCATAATTGATTCATAAGAGATTATAATTGGTTCATGCACAATGATATGTTTTGTGTCGCGGATGTAATAGTTGTACTTGCTGAGCGAAAGCTCACGTCTTACGTCTATGCTGTAGGTAAGTATCCTGCCAGCAATCTCTGATGCAATACTGTGGAAGGCTGGTGCTGCGGACTGTGAAATGTGGGATGGACACTGCCACAGCTTTTGAAAAAAAAAATATATATATACTCTATAAAATATGAAGTAATGAAAAAGGGTTTTCATATTTTCATGACGTTTTAAGTATGGATGACAAAGTTTATATAAGGCAAGCAAGTTGCCTCTTGTGGTACCAACCCACATTAGTTCGGGTTTGGTCTACAACATGATTTAGATGGCCTTCAAGGAAGGTTTGAAAGTTCGGTACTCAAGGAAGTACCTATCAGTAAGTATGAGTTTGAGAATGAAGTTCAACTTCAAAGTTTTAAAATAAAGTTTAAAAGAAAAAAAAAAAAAAAAAAATTTCTCGACAGTTATTTTCCGCAAGTTTAATTTAAGTATATAAGTAAGGTGACGACCCGGCCCATGTCTACGTAGTCGTTCCCCTACGTAGATGGTGGGAAATCGGGGCGTGACAATTATATTGTAAGATATAACGTTCAAATTCCTCAATTTTTAAATTTAAAAAAAACTGAAAAAAATATCAAATTTAAACATTCGTTTAGATTATAGATTTGAAAAGTAAATTATAATACTATTTAATTTTTTTATGAGAGAAAATATATTATGATACTTTTCAAATAGTATTCAAAAAAAGTCTCAAAATAATTATGCAGGCGGGGCTATAACAAAACTCATTTAAAAATAAAAAAAGATAGGTCTTTTGAAAAAAAAAATAATAAAAAAATGGGGACTTCTCTAGGAAAGGGTACTATTTCTCTAGGAAGGATCTACTATCTAGCGTGCAAAACACTATTGGTGGTTTGATGACAAGAAATGCCTACTTAAAGCTTTCATTTTTATTAGGTTAAAAATTTAAACCGTGACGGACATAGAGTCTAGCTTGGCAAAAAAACCCATGTGATGTCTATCCTTAAAGGCTGAAGTCTGCTAGCTGTGAAGACCTAAGATTAAGTTTCTTATCATCCTATCAGTTTGATCACTGGGACGGATGCATGAGGATACCACTAATCTCTTTTTTTTTTATTCACAAAAAAAATGCAAAACACAACTATACAAGAAATTGAATCAGAGATGTAATATACTCTTTCCATAATTTATCCTACTAGACCGCCCATTAAAATGCAAATAGAGATTAAAAAAATGTGGTCAACAAAGAATAATAAGACGTGTCTATGCCCTTCATATTGTCAATTTAATCTGACCTCCCATTGGCGCTTCTATCACTTGGTCCGACGTATGGAAATGGAAATCTTATGCATATTGCTGTTGCAGTTAAAATAAAAATGTAAAATAAAGTAAGTGTCTTTTGACATGTTGAAATCAACTTATAGAGGAAAAGTCCACTTCAAAAACCAAAAAAAAAAAAAAGAGGAAGAAGGAAGAATATAATTTTCCTAAATTTTTAGATTTTGTAGGTTTAAACATTAAGATCATTTAGATCTTATTTTATTTACAGATAAATTTTATTTTTGCCTTTTGAATTTTAGGTTTTATTTGGCATTTAAGTTTAAGTTTAACTAAACTGTACTTTTTCATCTCAGTTTTTGTTTTTTTCTAAAAAGTCAACAAAATTTATAATTAGTTTTTTGAAAAATCAACTAGCTCCAACTGAAATATTTCATCTCCAACCGACAAACCAAATGCAAGCTTAGTATCCTTAGAACTTATTCTCCGAACTTTGAAAATGGATGTTTGTAATCCATCTTTAAGCAGTTAACAAAAATGTCCCTCAAATTTTAAACTGTTAGATTTAAAAAAAATCATTCTATCATATTTTGGTCGCTTAATATTTGGACAAACTTTATCATCTTGCAAACAAAGTACAATGGAATCCTACATTCATCAGGGGAGGGGTAGGAGTGCGTGATGGTAAATATAGTAGCTGTAAAGTCTTATGCTCCCATTCTAGATTCGAGTTCCTATCCCATGAAGGGGATAACAATAATGCATTTTAGTATTTGGTCTATCCTGAGCATATGTAACATTCATGAGTCCCTACAAGAAAAAAGATAAGCTGTATAGTCTCACATCGTTTATGAATAAAAATATGTAATGGCTCATAAATAAAGTGACCATCTTCTAATGGCATGAGACATTTTGGGTTAAGTCCAAGAGCAAAATTGTGCGGGCACAAGATCCAAAGCACACAATATCATATCAATGGAGGCATGGATCATTACATGATACTGTGAATTAGTGGATATTGAGCTTCTGGTACAAGTGTGATTTTTAAGTTGGATTTCACATCATTTTTCACTTGTGGTTTCGGTAAAATTCCAATATGGTGCTAGACAGAGGACGTGAAAACACCACCGAACCTTTCCTTTTTCTTAGCAAAAATAATTCGTTCGAGTAAAAACCAGAAAATAGGGACCAAAGAGTGGAGAGCCCTTTTGCTCTTTCTTTATTGTAATTGATCATGTAAAAAAAATTTGAAAAAGAAAATTCTTGATCAAGCTCTGCTCCTTACTCCTTACTCCTAATTTTATAAGGTGAGACACATGAAACGCCATTTGGTTTGTTTGTTTGGATGACGTTGAAACTGAAGGAAGATATTAACTGGAACTTTGAAATTTGGTGTGTGGAGCGAAAACGTTTTTCATTTGAGATTCCAAAAATCATTCCATGTGTATGTCTTTGGTCCTTCAAGTACTACGAATTCTTCTAGGTCCCTTTGATCATGGGAAACTTGTAACTGATCTCGACTAGTCACTTGATAATGTGTTTGACACATTATTTTGGAATTAAAAAATTTTCAAATCAAATAAAATAGAAAGATGTAGCTCTAATTATAGATTCAAATCCTGGACTAAATAAAGAGAATTAGTAGTGATGAGAAAAAGATGGCAAAAAAGAGAGAGATAAAAGATGGAGAAAGTTAAGGTAGTGGCAGGGTACGCGAAATAAGAGAAACAGGACAAAAAAAAAAAAAAAAAAGTCGGGTATACGTGATATCTCTTATCTCTTGATATCAAAAAATTAGACCCATGCTTCCAGTTGTTTCATGCCACAAAATAAACTCGAACATGCAAGGACATGTAGATTCACATCTTTTACAACCCAAACAATCTTGTATTCTTGGAGCAGAAGCTATTTGTTTAGCTTTACACCCATTTTAAGATATCATTTCTAATACATTTGTGGGGCAAGTTCGGACACAATGAATACACTCTATATACATATCATAAATCTTTACTGAATGTAACATTCGTCCTCCCTTACTAATCGCCACGTGACAAATTTTTTTTAGTTTAATTTTTTTTAGATTTTATTTTACTTGTCTATTATGCAAGCGTGTTGTCCAATCAATGAGAAAAAAAGAGCAAAAACAAAATAATAGTATTAGATGGGTAGAGATTTTTCTTTTTTATTTGCTTTATCTTTGGCACAGTGCGGCAACAAGCGGAGGTTGCAAAGATCAACTTCTCCTAAGAACCATTTTCCATTAAAAAAAAAAAAAAGAACGAAAAATTCTCCTAATAATAACGGTTAAAGTAAGGGTTAATTTCAATTTTAACACTTGTGGAATAAATTATATTAAAACCAGCACCACTTTTTGTCCCCTTCACTTTTGGCACCGCCACGTCACCACCCACTCTGATATGTGGGGCCCAACAGCATTAAATGTATGCCATGTTCCATCTTTACCCTCATCGGACACCGACCCAAATATCCCCCTCCCTAGCACGGCTTAAAAATTTTCAAGAAGTATCTACAGTTCTTTAGAGAGAGAAACCGAAATATAGAGAGAGAAAGAGTTGCAACCGGCCGGAACAGCTCCGAAACTGTCCAAAACCACCACGAAAGCCCTCTAGAAACCGATTCGGGATATAGAAGGCTACCTACCGAGAAAAGTAAAAAAAAACAAACAAAAACTGGCACCAGAGATCGAGAGAATGGTGGCCGATGAAGGGTTGAGGGGAAATCGAAGTTAAGGAATAAGAAAAGAAATGAATTTACCTAAAATTTGGTCCTTCCAACGGATAGGTCATCTTCATAATGACCACATGGTCATTATCATTGTGACCAAGCTAAATGGTGAATTTTTGCAATTAATCTTGGTCACAACGATATTGACCAGGCGATCATTGTGAAAATGACCGTACTTGTACGAACACCAACAGTCATTGATTCGACGGCACTGCCTTCAATTAAGTAAAGGGGCAAAAATAAAAAATAACAATTCATTTGTGCAGCTTTTTATACTTCTACATGAGCGGTCATTTTCTTGATGACCACCTGGTCATTTTCGTTGTGACCCCTGCCCACGTTTTGAGAAAAATTGTGAACAACACACTGTGTGTGTATGGGAAAAAAAATTGAGAAATGTTAAAAATAAATAAATAAGAAAAGAAATGAATTTACCTAAAATTTGGTCCTTGTACCGGATAGGTAATCTTCATAATGACCACGTTGTCATTATCGTTGTGACCAAGTTAAATGGTGAATTTTTGCATTTAATCTTATTCACAATGATATTGACCAGGCGATCATTGTGAAAATGACCGTACTTGTACGAACACCAACAGTCATTGATTCGACGGCACTACCTTAATTAATGTCAAATCCTCGATTTGTGTGTAAAGGGGCAAAAATAAAAATAACAATTAATTTGTGCAGCTTTTTATACTTCTATATGAGCGGTCATTTTCTTGATGACCACCTGGTCATTTTCGTTGTGATCCCTGCCCACGTTCTGAGAAAAATTATGAACAACACACTGTGTGTGTATGGGAAATTTTTTTTGAGAAATGTTAAAAATAAATAAATAAGAAAAGAAATGAATTTACCTAAAATTTGGTCCTTGCACCGGATAGGTAATCTTCATAATGACCACGTTGTCATTATCGTTGTGACCAAGCTAAATGGTGAATTTTTACATTTAATCTTGGTCACAACAATATTGACCTGGCAGTCATTGTGAAAATGACCGTACTTGTACGAATACCAACAGTCATTGATTCGAGTCCCAAATGCCAAATCCCCGATTTGCCCTCCTCTCCCACCCGCCTAAACCTCATTTCACTCTCTCTCGAATTTACCTAAAATTTCAAACCAGCCTATACAGAGTTTTAGAGAGAGAAACTCCGATTATAGAGAGAGAAAGTGTTTGAAACAGCACGCTAGCGACCCATAACCGCTCGATATCCGTCCTAAACCACCTACGAAATCCTTCTATAAACTGTTGAACGTCTCTTAACGTCGTCTACTCCTGAAAAAATTACCCATGTCGATGGCGAAATCTGCAAAGGTACAACTAGTATGTGATTGTGCTTTTATGTTTAAAATGTTTACAGTTTTAACATTTTTCATATTTATGTGATATTATGCCAGGTATTTTGTATGTTTACTTCACGGTCATAAATTTACTCTTTTTTGTTACCATTAACGCAGGGTCAATATGCTCGACTCGTACCGAACAGTGAAATTACGAGGGCAAAAATAAATACTTTCCTTAACATAACGGAGACATGGAAAAAATTGAGCCAATGGTTGTCTCCGCGACAGTACGAGGCCGTCAAATATCAGCCCTGCATTCAACAGTTTGTGCATTTAGGTACTCTTGGTTGGGCTGGACAGGTATTCCACAACATTGTGATGCGCCTGACTGATCACTCAGTGATGGGTGATGCTCTATGGTTTGAGCTAGGTGAAGACTTAGGCAGATTTTCCATCAACGAGTTCTGCCTAATAACCGGCCTGAAATGTGTAGGGTCTACTCATCTCCCCGTCGTCGAAAGCCGATTAATTTCAAGATATTTTTCGACGTTGAGGGGTGCGTCGAGAGAAAATTTGGAGCTGCAGATGTCGAATGCTAAGTTTGACAACGACGACAACGCGGTCAAGCTTAGCCTTTTATACATTTTGTTTTCCATCCCCCTATCAAATGCAAGCGCCGTGAAGATTGACCCAAAGTTTTTTGCTCTGGCTGATTACTTAGATGCTTTTAATGATTTTCCTTGGGGCGTACTCTCATGAGAGGCAACCCGAGGTGCAATCTGCCATGTTGTGGACAACAGGATATCTTCGAAGAGAAGACAACTAAAAAAAAAATTGACAAAGTCCTGTAACGACCCGCCTAGCACGGACCATTACCGTACATACATACATGCTTAACATACTTATTTATTTAACAAAAGTAGTAAATTTTTTTTTTTTTTTTTTTTTTTTATACTACTAGAGTACTGTCTGGAATAATATACACATAAAATATTAAACATAGATTTACGGAAGACATAGCGGCTTATCCCTTCTTTCACAGTTGCCCCGCCAACTCCATCATCTTGTATCAAAATTCGCCAGTAGGTTGTTTACCTACAGCATAGACGTAAGTCGTGAGCTTTCGCTCAACAAGTACAACTTTATTTTCCGCAACATAAATAATTATAAACTTATCATAGTAAATCATAACATATTCTAATTATGCATGATCCAATTATGCTTTATTATGCGTAATTGTTTATGGGCCCCTTATCATGGGTGATCGTACCGGGCGCGCAACTATGGAACGGTTGGGGCGGCCAAACCAATTCCAACTCGATCCACAGTCCTACCCGACCTTGGACGGGTCGGTACGTCACTGGCAAGCTCGCTTGCCACTATACTTATTTATCATCTTGACCTTGTTCTTATTAACTGTGAACATGCTTCATGATGTCACATGAGTATAACTGATAATCATATCTTAGTTATGCCATCTACTTTAAATTATAGCACATAACATACATTGTATCATGTTATATTTAAAAAGCCTATGCTGTAGGCGGAGTTGTACTTACCTCTCTTACTATGTCCCTTTTTGATACTGTTCTCTAGCTGGCACAGCTGCAGGCCCTCTCCTGCTTGAATAGGGACATAGGTGAGAGTTCAATTTCTCATTGTGCAGTGTTGGTGTCCTAACCAACATGCTTTACTAATTTCTAGTTGTATGTCCCCGATACTTAATATCTGGTTTGGTCACAATTAAAAATCCTACTGTTTGGGAGGATTTATTCTTTAAAAAGATTATTTGGACAAACCCTTGGGTTGACAAAAATGCTGGGTTTCTTTAAAGTCTTGAGCTTTGGGACTAGGTCCGGTAATTCAGGTGTTGTCCTTGATTATCGTCCGTAATCGGCTTGATTACAATTTTTATCTTAAAAACTCTATTTTCTTATCCTTTTACCATTTTGAGAGATTTAACTTTAAATCCCTTTAATATTTTTGGTAAAAATTCCAATCTTTAAAACAAATCTTTATAAAGGTCGTTTAAGATTGAAAACTGCTTTTGGAACAGTTTTATGTAAAAATACAGTTTTCTTTTTCTTTTTGAAACTGTTTGTAAAACTTATGTGCAGGAATTTTCGGTTCCCTGCACACTCTTCATAAAACAATACCAGTTTAAAAATCCATTTGGAATTTGAAAAACTTGTCTTCATGAAAGTTGTAGCTCTCGAAAAATGCTAAAACTTTCATGTTTTACGAAAAATCCAGTTCTGCTTGTATTTGCGTCAGTTTTCGTTTGAAACAGGCTGATCCTGTAACTTGGGTCTGGGCAAATCCGCCACGGATTTTTGTAAAAACGAAGGCCATTGGAGCCTCATTTTTAAAATCTGCTCACGTAGTCTTCTAGGAAAAATCGTTCCGAGCAACTTTCGTGTTTTACAATTTACCCAATTCGTCCTCTAAATGCCTCTAATTTTTACTTTCCCGAAACTGACCAGTTTTGAATCCGAATTGGCAGTTTTGGTTGTTAAGTTCGTTTTACGTCCTATTTCGTGGAATCTATCTCGACCGATCACTTCGGGAGTCTATATGGCAAACACACAGCGTTTCTAACGTCCCACTTGAACCTTTAAACCGTCCAATTGAAACCATGCAAACCAAATTCAAAAACCCTAACTTTTTGCATACATCACATACAAGCATCAAACTTTGCTCCTTAAGCTAACATGCTTCAATCACTGCCTTATGGCAGATTTTTGGACCAAACTAGGGGACACACAACCCTAAGCATCAAGCATGAAAATCAATCATAATCAAGCACAATAATGCAAGAATTTAAACCATACACCCTTAGATCTACAAATCAAGCACATACCTCTAACTTTAGGGCACAACATAGGAAATGGACTTATGTCCTTACAACCAAATTGAACTACCATTTATCTTTAAATTTGAGCTCAAATAAGAGAGTTAGGGTTCTAGATTTTTACCTTAGACCAAAGTCAAGTTTGGTCACCAAAATCTCTTCCTCCCCCTAGCTCTCCTTAGCTCACGGCCACACCACCCAAATGGCACCAAAAATTTTTCGGTTTGATCTCCTTGGTAGATCCACTCCAAGCCGAGCACTCCACCAAGATTTGGCCTCAAATTTTTCAACTTCTCTTCCTCCCTTACACACTCGGCCACACCACCCAAGAGACCCAAAAATTTTCTAAAATTTTCTTGGCTTTTTCCTAGCTCAAATCCGAACCCTAGGAACAAAAACCTCAAAGAAATTTTTGATTTCTCTCACCCCTTTCTCTCCTCCCAATTTCCGGATTTTCAAGAGAGAAATTTGCAAGAGTTTGGCTAGAGTTTTTGATTTTTTTGTGAATAATGCTTCACCTATTTATAGGCAACTTTTGGGGTCACTTTGAAATTATTTTTTTGTTCACCTTTTCAAAAAAATTCCATGGAGAAAACTTATTTCTATTTTGGCCCCAAGGTGGCCGGCCACATCATGCTCTAGAAGGCTCCATTTTTATCCAAAAATTTTTCTTTTAATCACCATAATGATGTCATAAATTAAAAGGTTGGTGAGGTAAGCACCATTAGGCTTGTTTGGCAATTTTTCTTAATAGACAGTCCAAATTCTAGTTAACACAGATATTTTTAATACTGTTAACTATTAATAACAGTATTTTATCACTAAACTGCAGTCCAAAATTTATCTGTGTAAAATTTGACTGTATAAAATTTTTCTTATAATTTGAAGCCCTTTGGCCCAATATGCCCTAATTTATGTGCTTGATTTTTCTAGGGTGATTTTAAATCTTAATCTTAACATCTTGTCCGAAAAATGGTTTTTCGCAGTATATTTTCCATACTGTTTGACCATAATTCAGTATCATCGTATGGTTGACTTTTCTGGTCAACCCTTGACTTTTTGTGTCAATGTTGACTTTTTAGGTCAAGCTTTGACCGCCATGCAAAACCATGCATACGTGAAATTTTCTACTCTTCTAACTCAAAATGATACATACTTGTTAAAGCAATCATTTTTAAGTCTCATAAGATCATGAGAACTTAAAATTTGCAAGTAAAAACCCATCTCAGATTTTCATGAATATATTCTAAACATTGCATAAGTTTCTTTACAAAACAACGTAAGGTCGTGAAAATTTGGTTATTACAATCTTCCCCCCTTAAAAATTTTCGTCCTCGAAAATTAGAATAAATCGGGATAGTTCTTTCTCATCTCATCTTCCAATTCCCAGGTTGCTTCTTCAACCTTGTGGTTGCGCCATAAAACTTTAACCAGGGAAATGGTTTTGTTTCTTAGGACCTTCTCGTCTCGATCCAGAATTCGAACTGGCTTTTCTTCATATGTCAAATCCGTTTGAACTTCCACCGGTTCTTGACTAAGCACATGCGACGGATCTGGTACGTACTTCTTTAACATTGAAACATGAAAAACATCGTGCATTGCAGCTAATTCTGGTGGCAAAGCAAGCCTGTAAGCTACTTTCCCAATCCTTTCGAGAATTTCAAACGGCCCTGTATATCTCGGACTGAGCTTCCCATTTTTGCCAAATCTCATTACCCCTTTCATAGGAGCAATCTTAATGAACACGGCCTCTCCAACTTGGAACTCCAATGGTCTTCTACGTTTATCGGCATAACTTTTCTGTCTGCTAAAAGCTATGTCGAGCCTCTGCTTAATCTTCTTGATATCTTCAGAGGTCTTCTTAATGAAGTCTGTTGTTTGTAGTTGCTTCTGTCCAACCTCTTGCCAGTGGATGGGAGATCGACATTTCCTTCCATATAGGGCTTCAAATGGTGCCATACCAATTGAAGCGTGATAACTGTTGTTGTAAGAAAATTCGATCAATGGCAGCTTCTGATCCCAGTTTCCTTTGAAATCCAGAACACATGATCTCAGCATATCTTCCAGTGTTTGGATAGTTCGTTCCGACTGGCCGTCAGTTTGGGGGTGAAAAGCTGTACTGAACTTCAGCTTTGATCCCATGGCATTGTGAACACTGGTCCAAAATCGAGAAGTGAAACGTCCGTCACGGTCTGAAATGATTGATTTTGGCACTCCATGCTGCTTAACAATCTGAGATACGTAGACTTCAGCCAACTTTTCCACTGAGAATGTGGCTTTGATAGCAATGAAATGGGCTGATTTGGTCAATCTATCCACCACAACCCAAATTGTGTCATTTCCACTTGTCGTCCTGGGTAATCCTACTACAAAATCCATAGTAATTTGCTCCCATTTCCATTCAGGGAACTCTATTTTCTGCAATTCTCCTCCAGGATGTCGGTGTTCAGCCTTAACTTTCTGGCAAGTTAAGCATTTTGACACGTATTCTGCTACTTCATTCTTCATTTTGGCCACCAAAAGTTCTCCCGGAGGTCCTTGTACATTTTGGAAGCTCCTGGATGTACCGAGTATGGCGTCTTATGAGCCTCTGACATGATCTGATCCTTCAGAAATTCAAAGTCGGGAACACAGATCCTTTCTTTGAAGTAGATAGTGCCATCGGCAGAGGTTTTGAACTCCTTGTTCTTTCCGCCAAAAAGTTGTGCCTTTAGCAAAAACGAATCTTTTCCTTGGTGCGCTTTAATGGATTCCAATAGATCGGACTGAAGAGTCAGAGAAGATAATTTCCCCGTGATCATCTCCAGGTTGAACTCAGAAATCTCCTTTTGTAGTGGCTTAGGGAACGCTTCGATAGACATTAGCATGCCCGATGATTTTCTACTTAAAGCATCTGCTACCCTGTTTGCCTTTCCAGGGTGATAAAGGATCTCGCAATCGTAGTCCTTTACAAGTTCCAGCCATCTACGCTGTCTCATGTTGAGCTCCTTCTGGGTAAAAATATACTTAAGACTCTGATGATCAGTGTAGATTTCGCATTTGTTTCCATACAAATAGTGTCTCCAGATCTTAAGTGCGAAAACTATCGCTGCTAGCTCCAGATCATGTGTAGGATAATTCTGTTCATGATTCTTCAATTGTCTTGATGCGTATGCTACTACTTTCCCATTTTGCATCAGGACAGCTCCTAATCCATTCTTGGAAGCATCACTATAAATTACGAAATTTCCCGCTTCTACATCTGGAATTATTAACACGGGCGCACTTGTCAGCTTTTTCTTGAGCTCTTGGAAATTCTCTTCACACTTCTGAGTCCATTCATACTTTTTATCTTTTCGAGTGAGAGCGGTAATTGGTGCAGCAATCTTCGAAAATCCTTTGACAAAACGTCGGTAGTATCCGGCTAATCCAAGAAAACTTCTTATTTCCGTCACACTCTTGGGTACTGGCCATGAACTAACTGCTTCCACTTTCGCAGGATCTACGGAAATTCCCTCTTTCGACACAACATCCCCCAAGAAATGAACTTTCTCCAGCCAAAATTCACATTTTGTGAACTTAGCATAAAGCTGATTCCTCCTCAACGTTTCCATTACCATCCTAAGATGCTGCGCGTGTTCCTCCTTGGACCTTGAATAAATCAAAATGTCGTCAATGAAGACAATAACGAATTTATCTAAATAGTCCTTGAATACCCGATTCATAAGATCCATAAAGGCGGCTGGGGCGTTGGTTAATCCAAAGGGCATAACCAAAAACTCATAGTGCCCATATCGCGTGCGAAAAGCTGTCTTGGAGATATCTGCCTCCCGAATTCTGAGCTGATGGTACCCTGATCGTAAATCGACCTTTGAAAACACGACCGCTCCTCGGAGTTGATCAAAAAGATCGTCAATCCTTGGAAGAGGATACTTATTCTTGATCGTGATTTTATTCAGTTCACGGTAGTCAATGCACATTCTCAATGATCCATCCTTCTTTTTGACGAATAAAACGGGTGCTCCCCATGGAGAGTAACTTTGTCGGATGAATCCTTTGTCAAGCAGTTCCTGCAACTGTACTTGAAGTTCTCTCAGCTCAGCTGGCGCCATACGATAGGGGGCTTTCGATATTGGCGCAGCTCCAGGTAGCAGCTCAATTTCAAAAGAAATTTCCCTTTCTGGCGGAAGTCCTGGCAAATCCTTCGGAAAAATATCCACAAATTCCTTTATAACAGGAACGTCTTCCGGTATCAGCTCCATTTCTTGATCCTTGTCCACCATGTTAGCTAAATATCCTTGACAACCATTAGCTAACATTCTCCAGGCTCTTATTGCCGAAACAAATCGAGTTGCTGGACTCCGAGACTGACCATAGAAGTTGAACTCGACTTCTCCGTAAGGGTTGAACGTCACGCATCTCTTGCGGCAGTCAATCTTGGCGTTGTATTTACTCAAAAAGTCCATTCCTAAGATCACATCGAAATCCTGAAGCTTGATTGCAATGAGATCTACATATAATTCTCTGCCACAAATTCCTACGGATGTGTTTCGTATCCAAAAATTGGACCACAAAAATTCTCCGGATGGCAGAGAGGTTTTGAATGGTTGTTCTAAACTATCCACACCCCTTCCTATCTTTTGAGCAAATTCCAATGATATGAACGAGTGGGTAGCACCAGAATCAAATAGGACAATTGCATCATAGGTGGCGATAGAAATCTGACCTGTCACCACATGCGAAGTCCCGGCTTCTGCATCTCCTTTGGTATAGGCGTAGATTCTGGCTTGCGATTCAGGAGCCTCTAATCTGCCTTGAGCGATTGAGGGTCCTTCGAGCTTTGCCTGGACTGCATGTAACTGGCTGTTGGGGTTCCGGCTTGGGTATGAAGGATTCTGGCCTTGGGTGTTCAGAGTGCAGTTCTTTGCAAAATGACCCTCCTTGCCACAGAGGTAACATGCATTTGATCCCATTCGGCATACTCCCGGATGTTTTCTCCCGCACTTGGCACACACCGGGTAGCTATTGTTATTGCCCTCATTTCCACGAGCAATCTTTTTCTGAGGGTAGTTTCTTTGCTGACCCTGGCCAGTAGAGTTCTCGTTTCGTTTATTCTTCCCAAACTGTTTAGAACCTTGAGCAAAATTGCGAGGCTGGCCTTTTTGGTTCATTTCGGGATTCTGACGGGGTTGCGTCTGCTTTCCCATGGCCTTCTCTTCCTTCTTTGTCTTAAAAAACTTGGCTCGTTCTTCCTTGTCCCGGTTAATCCAATATTCTGCTCTTATGGCTCTGCTTATACAATCGGATACCCGAGTAGGTGGACTATCACCAGCACTGACTTGCTTAGCGATATCTGACCGAAACATCTTCATCATTAATCTAACTTTTTCGGTCTCACCTGGCACCAATTCCGGGCACAAACGGGCAAGCTGCTCAAACTTATTAATTGCCTCCATTACCGTCATCGTTCCCTGTCTCAAACTGGTAAATTCATCCTGCTGGGCTGCCAGGATTTCTCTGTTAAAGTACATAGTTCGGAACTCTGACACGAAATCTTGCCAACTCATAGCCGTAACGTCGCGACGCATCTGGACCGTCATCCACCAGTGCCTAGCGTCTTTCTTGAGAGCGAAGGAAGCACAAAGGACTTTTTCTTGCTCTGTCAGCCGCATGAAATCCAAAATAACTTGGATGTCAATCAACCAATTGTCAGCGGCAATCGGATCTGTTGGTCCCTCAAATTCCGGCGCTTTCATCCGCCTAAATCTCTCGTAAAGCAGATCTTCCCGTACGGGAGGTAAGTTCGCTTGTAACCCTACTGGTGCTACTGGAACCTCTGGTTGAGCATCAGGTACCGGAGGTACTACTGGAGGTACTCTGATATTTTGTGGGGGAACCTCATTAGCCTGAGGTCTCTGATTTATCTGAGCTAACTGCTCCCGGAGTCTATTGGTCTCCTGTTGCTGCTCAAGTAACTGTCGTTGCAAATTTGCTACAACAGTTGCTAGATCCGGTGCAGGTGGGTTCTGGTTCACAGGCATTGTTCTGCGAGGTCGTACCATCTTTTATTTCCTATTAAACCATAAGAGAAGATATTATCGAACTAGTAATATCTTTTTTTTTTTTTTCATCATACATTATATCGTAATACATTAGATCATAACATAATCATTCTTATCATAACATGGCTTACGTAATCATAACGTATCGCATTATAACATGATTTTCGTGATCATAACATAACATGGTACTTGATCTATTTCTTGGAAATTTACAGAAAGTACATTATATTTGCCAGAATAATAGATACAAGATTGTTACATCATTCTTGTAAATACATATCTGTTTCATAGCATTTTATATATACATGACCAAAAATGGTAATGGGAGTGTCTAACACTTCACCATCATACATAGTCAAAATGGCGATGGAAGTGGCTACCACTTTCCATCATACATCAGTACAAGCCTACTATCCAAAAAAATAAGCGAGTACATATCAGTCCTAAGGTCAAAATAAATATACATGATCAGCCAAAATGATGATCTCTATCGCCATCTAAGCGGCTCCGTCGGAGTCAGTCTCCCAATTTCCGTCGTCGAAAATGATCTCCTCTGGGTCATCAACAAAATCCTCCTGATCCTCAAACCATCCTGCCTGCTCTGGCTCGGGCACCGGCTCCATCTCCTCGTCGTCGTCGTCCTCCTCACTGGATATATCAATGACAATGGGATCTGCCGGTGGATCTGCTGGTATAATCTCAACATCATCCTCCTCGTCACTGGGGATATCTATGACAGGAGGGTCTGCTGGTGGATCATGGGGTATAACCATAACATCGTCCTCCTCTGGGTCCACTGCATCTGGGTCACCCTTGTAACAGCCCATTTGGCCCCCTCTCGGGTCGACTGTTCAGTGTACCCCATTCGGCCCACCTATCGGGGTCGAGCACACTGTCTTAACAGGTCTGCAGACCAGCTACCCCAACCCATCTTGATTTCTCACGGGTTGTTCATACCAAGGATCGAACCCTTGATATGCTTTGGAAACCTCAAGTTCCCATCCATTTGAGCTGCAGCTCATATGGATGGGAACTTGAGGTTTCCAAAGCATATCAAGGGTTCGATCCTTGGTATGAACAACCCGTGAGAAATCAAGATGGGTTGGGGTAGCTGGTCTGCAGACCTGTTAAGACAGTGTGCTCGACCCCGATAGGTGGGCCGAATGGGGTACACTGAACAGTCGACCCGAGAGGGGGCCAAATGGGCTGTTACAACCCTCAGCATCCCCCTGATCCTCGGCCTCATGGGCTGGCACCTCCTGCTTCGGGACTGCAGGAATCGGCTCCTCCGGGGGTGCTGGTCCTACCTCGTGTAATGGCTCCCCTATGCCAGCGTCATCTACGGGTGCCTGATGATCACCCTCAGCGGCCTCTGCCTGCTCTGCGTCGGCACGCACCTCAGCATCTAAGATATCCTCAATCATGTGCCCCACAGACATCCTAGGTGTAGGAAAAGGGACATGCTGGCGAATACGGCCAGGTAAGCCGTTTCGCAAAACGGTCAGTGCCTCCATCACCGGGTGGTCTATGTCCTGAGGGACGTAGGGCAACATGGCCTCCAGAAATCTTGTGCAGTAATGAGTCATGGTCTCGAGAGGGTATGCGTGCCACTCAAGCGCATAACTATGGTATCGCGTCTCGTACATATCCCTATAAATGTCGGGATCACGCTGAGGCGCTCCTGGCCCGTAATCCAGTATCGGTCCAAACCGTCCTATCATCAGTGTACGAAAATGCATCCAAGTCCGACTGGGTAGCTGTGGCTCCCCTACTGACATCCACCAAATACGGGCGTCGCCTCTCAAACATCGACTCCCCAACGAGACCTGTAGTCGCCCCGGGATATGACTGGTACGGAAAATCAGCTCCGTGTCATATAACCATGCTCCTAAAGATACCGTGTGACTCGTACCGTCAAATAATAACGGATGTGCCTCGTAGAAGGATGATATAGCCTCTCGGTCCGCATCTACGTGATCCAGATCCATATCGACGAATCTACATACCATAATCATATAGTAAATATTTATGCATAAACTAATTTTAACTTACAATGATAGTGGCGTTGGAAGGCGAACTATGAAATCAGGTAGCAGGGAACCGCTCTGATACCAACTCTGTAACGACCCGCCTAGCACGGACCATTACCGTACATACATACATGCTTAACATACTTATTTATTTAACAAAAGTAGTAAAATTTTTTTTTTTTTTTTTTTTTATACTACTAGAGTACTGTCTGGAATAATATACACATAAAATATTAAACATAGATTTACGGAAGACATAGCGGCTTATCCCTTCTTTCACAGTTGCCCCGCCAACTCCATCATCTTGTATCAAAATTCGCCAGTAGGTTGTTTACCTACAGCATAGACGTAAGTCGTGAGCTTTCGCTCAGCAAGTACAACTTTATTTTCCGCAACATAAATAATTATAAACTTATCATAGTAAATCATAACATATTCTAATTATGCATGATCCAATTATGCTTTATTATGCGTAATTGTTTATGGGCCCCTTATCATGGGTGATCGTACCGGGCGCGCAACTATGGAACGGTTGGGGCGGCCAAACCAATTCCAACTCGATCCACAGTCCTACCCGACCTTGGACGGGTCGGTACGTCACTGGCAAGCTCGCTTGCCACTATACTTATTTATCATCTTGACCTTGTTCTTATTAACTGTGAACATGCTTCATGATGTCACATGAGTATAACTGATAATCATATCTTAGTTATGCCATCTACTTTAAATTATAGCACATAACATACATTGTATCATGTTATATTTAAAAAGCCTATGCTGTAGGCGGAGTTGTACTTACCTCTCTTACTATGTCCCTTTTTGATACTGTTCTCTAGCTGGCACAGCTGCAGGCCCTCTCCTGCTTGAATAGGGACATAGGTGAGAGTTCAATTTCTCATTGTGCAGTGTTGGTGTCCTAACCAACATGCTTTACTAATTTCTAGTTGTATGTCCCCGATACTTAATATCTGGTTTGGTCACAATTAAAAATCCTACTGTTTGGGAGGATTTATTCTTTAAAAAGATTATTTGGACAAACCCTTGGGTTGACAAAAATGCTGGGTTTCTTTAAAGTCTTGAGCTTTGGGACTAGGTCCGGTAATTCAGGTGTTGTCCTTGATTATCGTCCGTAATCGGCTTGATTACAATTTTTATCTTAAAAACTCTATTTTCTTATCCTTTTACCATTTTGAGAGATTTAACTTTAAATCCCTTTAATATTTTTGGTAAAAATTCCAATCTTTAAAACAAATCTTTATAAAGGTCGTTTAAGATTGAAAACTGCTTTTGGAACAGTTTTATGTAAAAATACAGTTTTCTTTTTCTTTTTGAAACTGTTTGTAAAACTTATGTGCAGGAATTTTCGGTTCCCTGCACACTCTTCATAAAACAATACCAGTTTAAAAATCCATTTGGAATTTGAAAAACTTGTCTTCATGAAAGTTGTAGCTCTCGAAAAATGCTAAAACTTTCATGTTTTACGAAAAATCCAGTTCTGCTTGTATTTGCGTCAGTTTTCGTTTGAAACAGGCTGATCCTGTAACTTGGGTCTGGGCAAATCCGCCACGGATTTTTGTAAAAACGAAGGCCATTGGAGCCTCATTTTTAAAATCTGCTCACGTAGTCTTCTAGGAAAAATCGTTCCGAGCAACTTTCGTGTTTTACAATTTACCCAATTCGTCCTCTAAATGCCTCTAATTTTTACTTTCCCGAAACTGACCAGTTTTGAATCCGAATTGGCAGTTTTGGTTGTTAAGTTCGTTTTACGTCCTATTTCGTGGAATCTATCTCGACCGATCACTTCGGGAGTCTATATGGCAAACACACAGCGTTTCTAACGTCCCACTTGAACCTTTAAACCGTCCAATTGAAACCATGCAAACCAAATTCAAAAACCCTAACTTTTTGCATACATCACATACAAGCATCAAACTTTGCTCCTTAAGCTAACATGCTTCAATCACTGCCTTATGGCAGATTTTTGGACCAAACTAGGGGACACACAACCCTAAGCATCAAGCATGAAAATCAATCATAATCAAGCACAATAATGCAAGAATTTAAACCATACACCCTTAGATCTACAAATCAAGCACATACCTCTAACTTTAGGGCACAACATAGGAAATGGACTTATGTCCTTACAACCAAATTGAACTACCATTTATCTTTAAATTTGAGCTCAAATAAGAGAGTTAGGGTTCTAGATTTTTACCTTAGACCAAAGTCAAGTTTGGTCACCAAAATCTCTTCCTCCCCCTAGCTCTCCTTAGCTCACGGCCACACCACCCAAATGGCACCAAAAATTTTTCGGTTTGATCTCCTTGGTAGATCCACTCCAAGCCGAGCACTCCACCAAGATTTGGCCTCAAATTTTTCAACTTCTCTTCCTCCCTTACACACTCGGCCACACCACCCAAGAGACCCAAAAATTTTCTAAAATTTTCTTGGCTTTTTCCTAGCTCAAATCCGAACCCTAGGAACAAAAACCTCAAAGAAATTTTTGATTTCTCTCACCCCTTTCTCTCCTCCCAATTTCCGGATTTTCAAGAGAGAAATTTGCAAGAGTTTGGCTAGAGTTTTTGATTTTTTTGTGAATAATGCTTCACCTATTTATAGGCAACTTTTGGGGTCACTTTGAAATTATTTTTTTGTTCACCTTTTCAAAAAAATTCCATGGAGAAAACTTATTTCTATTTTGGCCCCAAGGTGGCCGGCCACATCATGCTCTAGAAGGCTCCATTTTTATCCAAAAATTTTTCTTTTAATCACCATAATGATGTCATAAATTAAAAGGTTGGTGAGGTAAGCACCATTAGGCTTGTTTGGCAATTTTTCTTAATAGACAGTCCAAATTCTAGTTAACACAAATATTTTTAATACTGTTAACTATTAATAACAGTATTTTATCACTAAACTGCAGTCCAAAATTTATCTGTGTAAAATTTGACTGTATAAAATTTTTCTTATAATTTGAAGCCCTTTGGCCCAATATGCCCTAATTTATGTGCTTGATTTTTCTAGGGTGATTTTAAATCTTAATCTTAACATCTTGTCCGAAAAATGGTTTTTCGCAGTATATTTTCCATACTGTTTGACCATAATTCAGTATCATCGTATGGTTGACTTTTCTGGTCAACCCTTGACTTTTTGTGTCAATGTTGACTTTTTAGGTCAAGCTTTGACCGCCATGCAAAACCATGCATACGTGAAATTTTCTACTCTTCTAACTCAAAATGATACATACTTGTTAAAGCAATCATTTTTAAGTCTCATAAGATCATGAGAACTTAAAATTTGCAAGTAAAAACCCATCTCAGATTTTCATGAATATATTCTAAACATTGCATAAGTTTCTTTACAAAACAACGTAAGGTCGTGAAAATTTGGTTATTACAAGTCCATTACAGTATTCCGGGGTTCCCCCATGCCTTACTCGTTTGGGCATATGAGACCCTCCCGTCGATAGCATCCAAATTCACCATCAAGTACGAGCAAGCCATTCCGCGTATGATGTCGTGGACGACCGCGGAAAATGTTAAGTTCGATGATGTTGTGGCTACCTTTACCACGGATGGCGAATCCCAGGTTGTTTTTTTCCCTTGATTGTGTATATCAATTGGTGGTCATCAACCAAAATGCCCGGGGGGCTCATAACTGTTATGTTACTATTACGGTCATAATGGTTATGACCCCCCGGTCATAGCCATTATGACCGCAACCGGTCATAACCATTATGACTGCAAACGGTCATAACGGTTATGACAACCCGGTCATAACTGTGTTGACCGCAACCGGTCATAACGGTGTTGACCACCCGGTCATAACTGTTATGACCGGGTGCAGTCATCACTGTTGTGATCGTTTTGTTGGTTATGTTAGTTATTAAGTGACAATATTACATGATGATAATCGAATCTCTCAGCCATTAACATATTTACCGCATGTGTGCAGCTTAAGGGATTCGTCTTGATGCCTTTCGAAGAGGAGTTGAGGAACCCATGGGTTGGGCGCCTCTTTTTGAAGAATCAGCCTGCCATGCCCCAATTACCCCCTCCCAAGTCTTCTGTCCCCCAACAAAGCACGGATACAAACTCCGAGTGGCGGGAGTTTCAAACCGAGATCCGAGGACAGGTTGCCTCACTTAATAAAAAATTAGAGGGCCTGAAAAGGGAATAGAAGCGATCCAACAAACTATTGCGGAGGGTTCTCGAAATGTTGTCCACCAACATTAGTGAGAAGGGGGAAGGTAAGGCAGAAGAGGTGCCGCCTGACAGCGGACAACGTGAGCTTAATGATGAGAGCACTGAATTTGACGCCATGAAGACAACATCCCCTGACATTGGTTCGGTGGCGGATATCGGTGTTCAGGCAGCCATGGAGTTCCTAACTGCCGATAAGGAGATCGTTTTTAACGAAGATGCCGAGAACGATATGAAGCAGGTAAAACTGTATGTTATGTTCAAATTGAGCCTGCCAGTTATGTAGATAATCGTCTTCATTTTGCATAGCCAAATAACTAATATTTCATTATGGCATTTTGATAAACCTCACATGCAGAGTTTGTTCCTGCAAAGGAAGTTGATGAGGGAGGAAGGATTCCTGAGGGGGAGGGGATGCGTGACCCGGTTATTCAACCCAAAGATGAGAAGGGTGAGGTAGAAATAATCCTCAGACAAGAGTTCAAAAAGGTTGAGGAGTCAGGCAACGATGAGAGACGTGACACGTTTGTTACGAATCCCTTTCTTTTAACATATTCATAATTGTTATTGTTTTGTTCAAACTCGTCTTAGACATGTAATTTATAGATACCGAAGAAGAAGAGAGCTAGACTCTCAAGGCTAGGCCAACGCCCGGCCAAACGTGTGACTGATGTCGGGGCTCCGTCTACCTCTCTGACTCAGCAACATAATGCCCTCCCACCGGGTCTCGCAGATGAACCTCCCGAAGAGACGCTCAAGGAATTTAGGGAGTGGTTAAGAAAAGGATTGTTGAAGAGACCGCCCCCAGGGTAATGTGTTTCTTACCAATACATGTCAATAGGATTTTAAACTAATATAATTTATTGCCACAATTGTCATCATTTATTAAAAGTTTTGTATTTTTTAGTAAACGGCCAGCCCGATATGGTACCAAGTATGAGAAGTTCGACAAACCCCATGACCTCGGATTCATGGAGGTGGATAATAAAACTTGGTACTATGAATTAGCAACCTCACTTATTTGACTATGGGATGAGGTCAGTACTCTCTAGTGTTCTTCTACAAGACAGGATGTAGATAATTTTTGTATGTCCAAACGTTTACAAAGTGTGTTTGGTTGATGAGTTGTTATTTTTTTCCCCTTGTCACAACACATCCCTAATGTGTTTTCATGTATGCAGCAAATTGACGTAGCCTTCTACTATTTGAGGAAGAAGATCAGGCAGAACCCAGAACTGGAACAGCAGAAGGTGACAACGGTGGACACTTTTTTCACTGCGAAGATCAGTGGATTGTGGAGTGTTTACCAAAGTGATCCTGAGAAATTCGATTGGGACTCCTGTGATTCTCTACTCAGGCTCATGCTTGGCGTTCGCAAGCAACGTGGTTCGTCTTGGTTTGACGTTAACACGGTGCTAATGCTTATACACTTTGTTGATTTGAAACATTAGGCATTAGTGAAGCTCGAACTCACAAACTGGACAATTGAGGTGTATGACTCGATAAACCACGAAGGCGGTCACAATTCAAAGGCCCGAGGTGGAATGAAAGCTTTATCAAAATTCATTCCATTGGTGGCAGAACGAATATGTCTGTTCGAATTCAAACCAAGAGAATCACCTGGAACTTACCCAATATCGATCACCATTATGAATGATATCCCTCGTCAAGGCAATGGGTAAGTTCAACTAATAATAAGGTTCATGAATATTTGTAAGCAATGTGTTTGTTTACACTTAATTAAGTTTCGTGGCACAGGGGTGACTGTGGGATATTTACTATCAAGAATGCTGAATGCTTAATCGAAGGGAGGGATGTCCGGTATTGGATAATCCAAGAACGCATGCAAATGTTCAGGGAGTGGATGGCTTTTTACCTGTGGATCCATGCTCGGCGAAAGCTAGAAGGCCAATACAAAAGCGACGAGGATGTCGACATGGATTTCTAATTAATTGATATTTTTTTCCCCTGTAATTACAATTAACTGTTGAAAATTTTCCCAATTTTTTTGTAGTTACCATAATTTTTAAAAAAAATTTCCACTTACTTCTGATTAACATCATATGTTACAGATTTTTTGTTGCCCAATGTGTTTACTTGGTAATTAGTTTGTGCTAAAATCTCACGTGATGTGGGAGAAAAAAATATTGTAACTAATACGAAACTAATGGACATTCTGCATGACAACAGAAAACATTAAGTTTTTTTTTTTAAAAAAGGGAGAAACAACGTATTTCACAATACAAACACAACGGTCATAACGGTAATGACCACCCGGTCATAACGGTAATGACCGGGTGCCCAGCGTGTTTTAAAATCATTTTTTTGTGTTAAAATCTCACGTGATGTGGGAAAAAAAATTGTAACCAATACGAAACTAATGGACATTCTGCAAGACAACAGAAAACATTAAGGTTTTTTTAAAAAAAAGGGAGAAACAACGTATTTCACAGTACAAACACAACGGTCATAACGGTAATGACCACCCGGTCATAACGGTGATGACCTGGTGCCCAGCGTGTTTTAAAATCATTTTTTTGTGCTAAAATCTCACGTGATGTGGGAAAAAAATTGTAACTAATACGAAACTAATGGACATTCTGCATGACAATAGAAAACATTAAGTTTTTTTTTTTTTTAAAAAGGGAGAAACAACGTATTTCACAATACAAACACAACGGTCATAACGGTGATGACCGGGTGCCCAATGTGTTTTAAAATCATTTTTTTGTGCTAAAATCTCACGTGATGTGGGAAAAAAAAATGTAACTAATACGAAACTAATTGACATTCTGCAAGACAACAGAAAACATTAAGTTAAAAAAAAAAAAACAGGAGAAACAACGTATTTCACAATACAAACACAACGGTCATAACGGTAATGACCACCCGGTCATAACGGTGATGACCGGGTGCCCAGTGTGTTTTAAAATAATTTTTTTGTGCTAAACTCTCAAGTGATGTGGGAAAAAAAAATGTAACTAATACGAAACTAATTGACATTCTGCAAGACAACAGAAAACATTAAGTTAAAAAAAAAAACAGGAGAAACAACGTATTTCACAATACAAACACAACGGTCATAACGGTAATGACCACCCGGTCATAACGGTGATGACCGGGTGCCCAGTGTGTTTTAAAATAATTTTTTTGTGCTAAAATCTCACGTGATGTGGGAAAAAAAATTGTAACTAATACGAAACTAATGGACATTCTGCAAGACAACAGAAAACATTAAGTTAAAAAAAAAACAGGAGAAGCAACGTATTTCACAATACAAACACAACGGTCATAACGGTAATGACCACCCGGTCATAACTGTGATGACCGGGTGCCCAGTGTGTTTTAAAATCATTTTTTTGTGCTAAAGTCTCACGTGATGAGGGTCACAAAAATTTGTAACTAATATGAAACTAATATAGATTCTACAAGACAACAGAAAAAATTAAGTTTAAAAAAAATAAAAAATTTCAAAATGGGGAAAAACCACGTATTTCACGCAAAACAACAGAATAAATGTCAAAAATAAAAAAATATATATTGTCTATTGTCAATTGTGCAACATTTGTTATAAACATCATAATTATGAACTGGGAGTGCTGAACGATGGATTCGACCTTGTTGGACATATTCTTAAGGGGACTGAATTGGTACAGGTTTGTCGGTTGTGTCCATAACCATTACATCTACCACATCGAACAGACTCATGTTCTTCTCCTTGTGACAAAATCCTTCGAACCCGTGGCCTTCAGGGCCCACGCTTTGTATTGGGAGGATTGACAATTTTCGACCTGACTTCTTCAGGAACATCCCGGCCATCTGTGCTGCCAATAGGATGAACTACAGACGAATAAAAACCATAAAGATAATCTTTAGTGTAGTAATTCAAGCAATAATTGTAAGGATCTATTCGTCGGTGGTTACAAACAGCCATGGCATGAGGGCAAGAAATTTGATCGACCTGAAATCGCCTGAACGTACATGTCCTTTCGCTCATATCGACGATCCATATTTGGCTAGCATTGTTGGTGACTGCGTACTCGAACTGATCGGCTGGCCGCGGCTGTAAGAAGTAAAATTTTAACACTTTTAGCTAATTTAGTTTAAGTTTCAAATTGGCATATACCATATATGTGTTGGATGTGGTCGTGATCACGTACCGTTACTATTAGGCCTATTGAGAAGTTGGTGCGAAGCAAATTCTCAGCGTCCTAATACACTAGGTTGGCTGCATACTCGATACCCTTATGCCTATCAGCCACAATAGCAAGAGACTCTCGCGTGCTGATTGAATCCCTTAGCTTCTCGAAGAACCATGTCCATGATTCGTTGCTTTCGGACTGAACGATACCAAATGCAAGTGGAAATATGCAGTCATTTGCGTCGTGACCACATGGTGCAAGAAGCATTCCCCCAAACTTGGCCTTTAATGCGGATCCATCAACCACAATTACTGGACGACAATAAGGCCAACCGTGCTTCGAAGCAGCTAGGCACATGTAGAAGCATTGTAAGCAATTTGCTGAGTCTGTCTCGATGTCAATGTCGGATCCAGGATTTTTCCTCTTAACCATTTCAGCCCACATGGGCAGAACTGTAATTTAATTCAGTTATAAAAGTTATATAGCACTTGTCGTGAATATAAAAGTTATAATGTAGGTAATGAACATATTATAAGATAAAGTAAAATACCATTGTATGACTCTGCATCATTTCCCCGCAAGCTGGTTAGTGCTGCTTCCTTCTCTCGCCATGCCTTGAGATAATTGAAAGACACTCCAAATTCGGCCTGCATGTCTCTCATGATTTCCCGAGGTCTATATGAGGTATTAGTTGGATCCAAGTATTTTGCCTTCACACACTCCCCAATCATCCAACTGTTGGCTTGACGATGATGCCCTTGAACGATTTTGATTGAACAAGTATGGACGTCGTCGTACCGCTTCACGACAAACAATTCACTACCTTTCATCCTAGTTGCACGCAATTGCCATGGACATCCCTCATTATCTATACATATCACGTGTAATAGAGTAGAGTTCGACCTCTTCACCTTGAATTGGTAGTGTTTACTCATGGCATCGTGATGTAGATGGTATTGTAGTAACTTTTTGTTCTCAAAAATATAGTTTATGCGCAGTGTGACAGGTGTATAATCAGCAACAATGACTCTATCGGATACACTGTCACTACTTGATACTTTGTCATATTGAGATCTAGTATTATTGACAATAGAATGGCCTCCAATACTTGCTGCGATACTCTTCTCGTTTGAACGATGAGCATCATCCGCAACATTCAATTTCCCGGCTACACAATCATCATGGGCCGTGCAGTAGTCATTGTTCAATACTTTATGTTGCTTTTCAATTCCATATTCAGTGTGCAAATCCAGACCTACTGTAGGAGAAGGGATATGAGGAGGAGGAGGGATGATCATATTACTGTCATTTACATGTTGCATGGCTTCATCACTCTGTCCCTGTAATATCCAAAAATTTTCACGAACTCATGATTTTCTTGTATATAAGAAATCTAAAGTTTGTACTATGTGTTTATGTGCAATTGTATGAAAATTATGAATACCAATACAAAAATTCATAATTTTATCAGTATAGGGTTGAGTTCTCGGTAAATTAGCCACGAGACTCCATAATAGGCCTTTTAAGGAAAAAGGCATGACGAAATTTCATGAAATCATGTTGGTTAAAGTTTGACCAAAAAGTCAAAGGTTGACCAGAGTGGTCAAACAAAAGACGATACTGTGATGCGATAAGCAGTACAAGAAATATATTGCGAAAACCGTCTTTACGGACCAGACAGTATAATTAGGATTTAAAACCACCATAGAAAAATCAAGCACACCAAGTTAGAAATAAAGGGCATAAGGGCTTAAGGAATTAAGAAAAAATTTATACAGTCCATCTTTACACAGATGAATTTTGGACTGCAGTATAGAATAACAATACTGTGTATTAGTGAGCACAGTATTGGAAATATCTGTGTTAGCTCAAAAATGGACTGCATTTGAAGGAAAAAGCCAAACGAGGCCTTAAGAGGATGACATCACCTAACTTTTTAATTATGACATCATCTTATTTGGATTTATGACATCATAATTCCATGAACCAAGCCTTTGAAGACAAGTGTCTTGTTCTAGAACATTCCTCCTTGTTCTCCAAGGATCATGGCCGGCCACCTATGCCCCCCATTGTGCAAATTTTTACTTCTTTTGGGGTCAATTTACAATTTTGAAGAATTCTCCAACCTCTATAAATAGGTGAGCTCTTGTTCACAAAAGAATTAGAAACCTTAGCTAGATTATGCCCAATTTTTCCCTCACCAAATCCGAAATTTTAGAATGAGCAAGAACCAAGAGAAAAATCTTGAAATCCAAGGAAAAAAAAGAGTTGGTTAGTGGTTGATTTTCCTCTACCTCATCAAGTAAAGGTTTTTTTGAAATTTCTTAGTGTTTTCCTAGCCTAGAGGCCGACGGTTTTAAGGGGGGAAGGTAAGGAAAAATTTTGATTGGTTAATGGTTAGTTTTGGTTCAAGATTTTACCAAGAGATCAACTAAAATTTTTGGTGCAAAAATTTGGTGTAGAACCGGTTGGTGAAGCCAAAGTGGGGGGGGATTTTGAAAACCAAACCCTAACCCTAAAATTTGGGGTTAATCAAGGTAATCGTCCCTAAACCCCAAACTCTTTCCTTTGAGCATTCAATTTGAAATTTACATGTATTTCAAGTTGAAATTGTAAGAGCATAAGCTCAATTTTATTTTGTGTCCAAGTTTAGGATTTAGAGTTTTGTGCTTGATCTAGAACTAAGGGTGGTTTGAGTTTGATTTTTTTTATGTGCATGCTTGCTTTAACTTTCTTAATTTGCATGCTAAATATTAGTTTATTATATGTCCCCAATCTGTCCAAGTGTTGGTGAATGATAATTTTGTGCTAGGTTGCTAGAAAAACATTAGTATGCTTGCTAGGTTTTGTGCAACCGAAATCATGCAACTTCGTTGATCCAATATCAATTAGGTTTGCATGGTGATGTTAGAAATTGTGATTAAAGAAAATTTACGCTAGAAAACCGCTGCATGTGTGTATTAGAGCTCCCGCGGTGGCTGGTTGAGCTAGGTTCCACGTTTAGGACGTAAAACGAACTCTAAACCGAAAAACTGCCATGTTCGGGTGGATCTTGACCAGTTTTACGGCAAGTCGATTTTGAGGCCCTTAGAGGCCGAATTTGGTAAAACTTAAAACACAAAAGTTGCTCCGAACAGTTTTTCCTAGGGGGTACGCGGACGGATTTGCAAAATAAGGCCCCAATGGCCTCCGTTTACCCCAAAACCTGTGGCTGATCCCCAGACCCAGTTTTCACTCAGTTTTTCGGGTCAGCCAGTTTCAAACAAAAACTGGGACGAATCTAGGCCGAATTGGAATTTTTACAAAACACGAAAGTTTTAGTATTTTTCGAGAGCTAAAACTTTTATGAAGGACACTTTTTCAGATTATGAACTGATTTTAAATTAGAATCGTTTTTCGAAGGGTGCGCAGGGAATCCGAAAATTCCTGCACCACTAGTTTTACAAATGTTTCTAGAAAACTGTTTTCTACTACAAACTATTGTTTTGATTATGAAAAACTGTTCCAAGGGTAGTTTTCAACCTCAAATGATTTTATAAAGCACTAATCCAAGAGTTTGGATTTTTACGATTTAAGTAAAGGATTTTTATAAATTAAGAATGAAGTTTTGGGATTAATTTCCCTAAATTTTCCAAGTAAGGGAAATGAATTTTTCAAGTTAGAATATAGCAAGCGACTAGTTTACGAAAGGTAACCGGGAGTTATACCCGAGTTACTGGGCTTAGCCTCAAAGCCCAAGGTTGACCATTAGTTGATCAGATATCGACTTTAACCCAACATTTAATTAAGGGTTACCCAAAGTAATCCTATAGGATACCAAGACATGTGTGGGGGGACATATAACTAAAATGTTGGAAAGGTTACCAACTTTTTATAGGATTCTTATCCTATGTTCTTTTAATAGCAGGAAGGAACCTGCAGTTGCAATCCGAGTTAAGACAACGAAAACCGGAATCTAGCATATCAGGCAATTATCAAACCTCACCTACAGTATGAAAATAGTAAAGACTATTTTCAAGTGTACTATATATTTTCAAATATACATGCTATGTTGTGCTGTGATATGCGATGCCATGACATGTGATGCTATGCTATGTCTATGATGTGCTAAATTATATTATGACATGTTATACCATATTTACAAAAGTGCCATGTTTCTAGAAATGCCATGTTTTCAAAAATGCTATGGTTTCAGAAATGCCATGTTTACAAAAGTGCCATATTTACAAAAGTGCCATGTTTACAAAAGTGCCATAATTACAAAAGTGCCATGTTTCTAGAAATGCCATGTTTTCAAAAATGTCATGGTTTCAGAAATGACATGTTTACAAGAAGGCCATGTTATGGCAAATGTTGAGTAAGATATGACATAGTGACATCATGAAGCATGTTCACTAATGTTAAATCACATGGTAAGATAATCAAGTAAGGTGTCGTACCAACCTCCCGTGATCGAGGAGGTTACATGTTTCAGTGGTGATATTTACCTTCCGTGATCGTGAAGGGTCAAGTTATAATTCCCAGAACTGTTAGGGCCTTGCAAACCCTAGCTTTGTCTGGAGGCTGCGCGCTTTTGGTACGGACACTATGGGCCCACATGTTAAGACAAGATAATAAGTACAAGATTGAGTTTATAATGAAGCATAAGACATTCAATCAATCATAAATGGTTCATGCAAAAATTACATGATGATTGACATGTTTTAAGAGGTTTGAAATATTTTGTGAGATTATGTTTGAACTTGCTGGGCGAAAGCTCACTCTTATATTTCATACTGTAGGTAAGAAGCCTGCAGCTTAAGTGGTGGGCTATGCGGACGATGCGGCGGGTGAAGGGCGGTGTGGGATACCACTACGCATAATTCTCCGCATCCAATTTTCAGAAAATATGTTAATATTTCAATAGTAAATTATGTTTTGTTATATGTATGAAGTTGAAGACACAAAAAGGTACTTTCAGTATAGTCTGTATGTATGACAAGTTTTCTCTACAAGATAACTTATATGAATATGTTTTAAAAAAAAAAATTTATCTCAAATTTTCAAGTAAAGAACAAGTACGTATGGTGTCGACCTGGCTTGGGAAGTCGGGGCGTCACAGTTAGTATTAGAGCGGTATTCTGCCAGCCTACTTCACTTCGCCTCACATCGCTTCTGCAACGGCCCAAGTAATTTTTGTTATTTTCTTAGTATTAGAATTTGTTAGGACCTTATGGGTATAGTAAGTATCTTTCTTCAACGGCCATGCTAGAAAATGTTGGACACGGGGATAACGTTGGGTGGTGCCTTAGCTTGGTGGTGGCAACCAGGTGACATACGGAAATAATGGGAAAGTTTTATATCTTCCCAAATGTTATGGTTATGTACTCCTGTTGTGAAGGAGATATGAACAAGATCATGATAAATTCAGATATGTTCATGTTATGCTTTTATATGGAAAGAAGATTATGGTTCTATATAAAAGAAATGATTTTATTAAATTTATAATAAAAGAAGCTAAGTTTATTTCCTTATTTTCCGTTTAGAGCCATGCCACCAAAGCGTAGAAGAGCACCGATCCAAGACGTTGATCTTGCGGCCTAGCTGAATGAGCTAAGACAAATGATGTTAGCCCAACAGCAAGAGATAGGGGGGCTTAGAGCTCAGTTGGCTCAGTAAAATCAGGGACCTCCTGATGCCCGGGTACCACCAGCACCTGTAAATCAGCCTGCTGCACCGGAAATTCCTGATGTTGACCCGGTGATCCCAGAGAATCCCATAGCCCCCGAAGTACCTGTTGTGCCTGTGGCTGTTCCACCAGCATCCCGAGTTCGAACTCCGGAAGAACTATATGACAGTTTTCGGCGCATGAAGGCACCAGAATTTGAAGGTTCAACAAACCCAATTGATGCCGACAATTGGTTGATTGACCTCCAGGTTATCCTGAACTTCCTCAGGTTCAATGATCAAGAGAAAATCCTCTGTGCATCCTTTGTCCTGAAGAAAGATGCTCGCCTTTGGTGGGAAACAGTCCAGATCCGGTGGGATGTTACTCAAATGACTTGGGAGGACTTTGTTAAGGCATTTAAAGAAAAATACTTCAACACCGAGGTTATGGAAGCTCAACAAGACGAACTTAGTAATTTTCGCCAGGGTAATCTGTCGGTAGCTGAGGCAGTGCAAAAGTTTGAGCAGCTAGCACGTCTCTGTCCTCACCTCTTCAGTTCCGAAAGGGACAAAGTGCGAAAGATGATGAAGATGTTTCGCTCGGATTTGGCAGTAGTGATCAACAGTGGACCTTATCCACCAACCACCGTTGCAGATTGTGTCAGCCGGGCAGTTCGAGCTGAATACTGGGTAGGGCAGAACAGAGAACAACGGGCTAAATTCTTTAAGGAAAAGAAAGAAGAGAAGGCCCAAGCTAAGTAGATTCAGGCAAGACCAAGCCAAACTCCACCACAGAAAGGTCAAGGAGGACCTTCGAGTCAAAACAACAACAACAAGCAGTACGGCAACAACCAGCAGAAGAGGAAGTGGAATGCTGGAGGACAGGGGAATCAACAGAATTTTCCCCAGAAGAAGAATACTCCTGATAGCAACAGTTATCCCACTTGCCAGAAATGTGGGAAGAAGCACCCGGGAGATTGCCGTGCTGGAAACGGTCGTTGTTTTCTATGTGGCAAGGAAGGCCACTATGCTAGAAGTTGCAATCTCAATCCCCAGAGTCCGCAGAACCAACAGAGAGGACAGGGATCTCAACTTCACGCTACACAGATGAAGCTCGAGGGACCTGCAATCTCTCAAGGCAGGCTGGAAGCTCCGGAACCTCAAGGACGCATCTACGCCTATACAAAAGAGGATGTTCAAGCTGGACCTTCCACCGTGGTGACAGGTCAGCTTCCTTTTGCCCAACAAGATGCTTACGTGTTAATTGATTCTGGAGCCACGCATTCATTCACATCATCTAGGTTCGCTATGAAACTAGGTAGAGCAAGTGATAGAATCGGAAGAACATTTAGGACTGCATTACCCTCCGGGGAGATTCTGTTGTCTGATTATTGGATACGTCACGTTCCAATAATTATATGTGGTAGGGAAATGTATGTCAACTTGATCATCATCGACCTATACGACTACGATGTCATCTTGGGAATGGACTTCTTGGGAAAGTACAACGCCGTTATCGACTGTCCACGACGTACGGTCACATTCAAGCCTATGGGAGGCGAGGAGTTTATTTTCAGAGGATCTACTCCAAAACAACCAAAGATGTTTATTTCGGCGCTAAAGGCTAGAAAATTGTTGGCAGAAGGATGTATGGGATTTCTAGCCAACGTGGTGGATAAGACGCAAGAGACTGAGAGCGGACCAGAAGAAGTACCGATAGTCAAAGAATTTATAGAAGTTTTTCCCGAAGAATTGCCAGGATTGCCACCAGAACGAGAAATCTCTTTTGAGATCGAGTTACTTCCTGGATCGGCACCAGTATCCAAGGCACCTTACAGGATGGCACCTGCCGAACTTAAGGAACTGCAGATTCAACTGCAGGAGCTCCTGGATCGAGGATTCATTCGTCAAAGCTACTCGCCATGGGGAGCCCCAGTTTTGTTTGTTAAAAAGAAGGACGGCACTCTTAGGATGTGCATTGACTATCGGGAATTGAATAAGATAACCATCAAGAACAAGTATCCCTTGCCTCGGATCGACGATTTGTTTGATCAGCTGAAAGGAGCTTCAATTTTCTCAAAGATTGATCTACGATCCGGATATCATCAGCTCCGAATTAGGGAAGGAGACGTCCCCAAGACAGCCTTTCGTACGCGATATGGACATTATGAGTTCCTCGTTATGCCATTCGGATTGACGAATGCTCCAGCAGCCTTTATGGACCTGATGAATCAAGTATTCAAGGATTACTTGGATAAGTTTGTTATCGTCTTTATAGATGATATCTTGATTTATTCAAAGTCAAAGGGGGAGCATGAGGAGCACCTAAGGATCGCTCTGCAGATTTTAAAGCAAAATCAGCTCTACGCTAAATTCACCAAGTGTGAATTCTGGTTGGAGAAGGTTCATTTCTTAGGACATGTGGTCTCCAAGGACGGCATATCTGTAGATCCGGCTAAGATTGAAGCAGTAAGTGAATGGCCAGCTCCGAAAAAACGTCACCGAAGTACGTAGTTTCCTCGGCTTGGCGGGCTACTACCGACGTTTTGTTGAAGGATTTGCTAAGATTGCAGCGCCGCTCACCGCACTTACACGGAAAGGAAAGAAGTATGAATGGACTGCAAAGTGTGAAGAGCACTTCCAAGAGCTGAAAAATAGGTTGACTTGCGCTCCGATCCTCACAATTCCAAATGTGAAGGAAGGAAACTTCGTGATATACAGTGATGCTTCCAAGATAGGATTAGGAGCCGTACTCATGCAGAATGGAAAGGTGATCGCTTATGCTTCACGACAGCTTAAGGATCATGAGAAGAACTATCCGACGCATGATTTGGAACTTGCGGCGGTAGTATTTGCGCTCAAAATCTGGAGACACTACCTTTACGGTATTAAGTGTGAAGTTTACACGGATCATCAGAGTTTGAAGTATATCTTCACACAAAATGAGATTAACATGAGGCAAAGAAGATGGCTCGAATTGGTAAAGGATTATGACATAGACATCCGTTACCATCCAGGGAAGGCTAACAAAGTAGCCGATGCCCTTAGTCGGAAGTCGTCTTCCTCGTTAATGTCCCTACAATCGTTGATCGAACCTCTTCAGAAGGAGCTAGTGGAAGCTGGAATAGAGCTTATCACTGGAAGTTTAGCTGCCCTAACCTTCCAACCTACTATTTTGGATGGCATGAAGGAGCGACAAGAAGGAGATGCCTCGCTGCTCAGAACAAGGAACGAGGTCCTAGAAGGAAAGGAGTCAGATTTCAACGTATCTGATGAAGGCATACTCTATCGGAAAAATAGACTATGCATTCCTAATGAGGACAAGCTGAAGGAACAGATCATGAAAGAAGCTCATGAGACTCCGTATTCCGTACATCCTGGAGCCACAAAGATGTATCAAGACTTGAAGGAAAGCTTTTGGTGGCCAAAAATGAAGAATGATGTTGCAACCTTCGTCAGTAAATGCCTTACGTGTCAAAAAGTCAAGGCAGAACACCAACGTCCAGGGGGAGAATTGCAGAAAATTTCCATCCCAGAATGGAAATGGGACCAAGTGACCATGGACTTTGTAGTTGGTCTACCCCGAACTCCCAGTGGCAATGACGCTATCTGGGTGGTTGTTGATCGTTTGACGAAGTCTGCACACTTTATTGCCATCAAGCTTAACTTTCAGTAGAGCAGCTAGCGGAATTATACGTTACGCAGATCGTTCGCTATCATGGAATTCCGAAATCGATTATCTCGGATCGTGATGGACGGTTCACTTCTAAGTTTTGGAGGAGTGTACATCAAGCCATGGGTACAAAGCTTACTTTTAGTACGGCTTTTCACCTTCAAACGGATGGACAATCAGAGAGGACCATTCAGACCCTAGAAGACATGTTGCGAGCGTGTGTGATGGATTTCAAAGGGACTTGGGATAAGAAGCTTCCTTTGATTGAGTTCTCGTACAACAACAGTTTTCAAGCTTCGATTGGAATGGCTCCTTATGAAGCTCTCTATGGGAGAAGGTGTAGATCTCCAGTCCATTGGTACGAGACAAGAGAGAAAGAACTTGTGTCCACGGATTTTATTCAAAGAACCACGGAGGCCGTGAAGCTTATACGCCAACGGATGGAAACTGCATTTAGTCGACAAAAGAGCTACGCCGACAAACGCAGAAGACCTCTAGAATTCCAAGTAGGAGACTTGGTTTTCCTCAAAGTTGCTCCATTCAAAGGAGTTATGAGATTTGGAAAGAAGGGGAAATTAAGTCCAAGATACATAGGGCCATTCGAAATATTGGAAAGAGTTGGTAATGTGGCCTATAAATTGGCTTTGCTCCAAGAGTTAGCATATGTACACAACGTATTTCATGTGTCGATGCTAAAGAAGTACATCTCGGATCCATCCCATATATTGGACCACGAACCAATTGAGGTTCACAAGGATATGACGTATGAGGAGAAACCGGTTCAGATCTTGGCACGAGAAGAGAAGGTGCTAAGGAACAAAGTTATACCTCTAGTAAAGGTGCTATGGCGAAATCATGACATTGAGGAGGCTACATGGGAACGCGAGGAGGATATGAAGAAAAGCTACCCCGAATTGTTCTGATTTTCGAGGACGAAAATTCTTTAAGGAGGGTAGATTGTAATATCCAAAAATTTTCACGAACTCATGATTTTCTTGTATATAAGAAATCTAAAGTTTGTACTGTGTGTTTATGTGCAATTGTATGAAAATTATGAATACCAATACAAAAATTCATAATTTTATCAGTATAGGGTTGAGTTCTCGGTAAATTAGCCACGAGACTCCATAATAGGCCTTTTAAGGAAAAAGGCATGACGAAATTTCATGAAATCATGTTGGTTAAAGTTTGACCAAAAAGTCAAAGGTTGACCAGAGTGGTCAAATAAAAGACGATACTGTGATGCGATAAGCAGTACAAGAAATATATTGCGAAAACCGTCTTTACGGACCAGACAGTATAATTAGGATTTAAAACCACCATAGAAAAATCAAGCACACCAAGTTAGAAATAAAGGGCATAAGGGCTTAAGGAATTAAGAAAAAATTTATACAGTCCATCTTTACACAGATGAATTTTGGACTGCAGTATAGAATAACAATACTGTGTATTAGTGAGCACAGTATTGGAAATATCTGTGTTAGCTCAAAAATGGACTGCATTTGAAGGAAAAAGCCAAACGAGGCCTTAAGAGGATGACATCACCTAACTTTTTAATTATGACATCATCTTATTTGGATTTATGACATCATAATTCCATGAACCAAGCCTTTGAAGACAAGTGTCATGTTCTAGAACATTCCTCCTTGTTCTCCAAGGATCATGGCCGGCCACCTATGCCCCCCATTGTGCAAATTTTTGCTTCTTTTGGGGTCAATTTACAATTTTGAAGAATTCTCCAACCTCTATAAATAGGTGAGCTCTTGTTCACAAAAAAATTAGAAACCTTAGCTAGATTATGCCCAATTTTTCCCTCACCAAATCCGAAATTTTAGGATGAGCAAGAACCAAGAGAAAAATCTTGAAATCCAAGGAAAAAAAAGAGTTGGTTAGTGGTTGATTTTCCTCTACCTCATCAAGTAAAGGTTTTTTTGAAATTTCTTGGTGTTTTCCTAGC
This sequence comes from Ficus erecta, assembly GCA_008635985.1. Classification (NCBI taxonomy): domain Eukaryota; kingdom Viridiplantae; phylum Streptophyta; class Magnoliopsida; order Rosales; family Moraceae; genus Ficus; species Ficus erecta. Next base: position 168,287 of record BKCH01002134.1, read on the forward strand.
CTAGAGGCCGACGGTTTTAAGGGGGGAAGGTAAGGAAAAATTTTGATTGGTTAATGGTTAGTTTTGGTTCAAGATTTTACCAAGAGATCAACTAAAATTTTTGGTGCAAAAATTTGGTGTAGAACCGGTTGGTGAAGCCAAAGTGGGAGGGGATTTTGAAAACCAAACCCTAACCCTAAAATTTGGGGTTAATCAAGGTAATCGTCCCTAAACCCCAAACTCTTTCCTTTGAGCATTCAATTTGAAATTTACATGTATTTCAAGTTGAAATTGTAAGAGCATAAGCTCAATTTTATTTTGTGTCCAAGTTTAGGATTTAGAGTTTTGTGCTTGATCTAGAACTAAGGGTGGTTTGAGTTTGATTTTTTTTATGTGCATGCTTGCTTTAACTTTCTTAATTTGCATGCTAAATATTAGTTTATTATATGTCCCCAATCTGTCCAAGTGTTGGTGAATGATAATTTTGTGCTAGGTTGCTAGAAAAACATTAGTATGCTTGCTAGGTTTTGTGCAACCGAAATCATGCAACTTAGTTGATCCAATATCAATTAGGTTTGCATGGTGATGTTAGAAATTGTGATTAAAGAAAATTTACGCTAGAAAACCGCTGCATGTGTGTATTAGAGCTCCCGCGGTGGCTGGTTGAGCTAGGTTCCACGTTTAGGACGTAAAACGAACTCTAAACCGAAAAACTGCCAGGTTCGGGTGGATCTTGACCAGTTTTACGGCAAGTCGATTTTGAGGCCTTTAGAGGCCGAATTTGGTAAAACTTAAAACACAAAAGTTGCTCCGAACAGTTTTTCCTAGGGGGTACGCGGACGGATTTGCAAAATAAGGCCCCAATGGCCTCCGTTTACCCCAAAACCTGTGGCTGATCCCCAGACCCAGTTTTCACTCAGTTTTTCGGGTCAGCCAGTTTCAAACAAAAACTGGGACGAATCTAGGCCGAATTGGAATTTTTGCAAAACACGAAAGTTTTAGTATTTTTCGAGAGCTACAACTTTTATGAAGAAAACTTTTTCAGATTATGAACTGATTTTAAATTAGAATCGTTTTTCGAAGGGTGCGCAGGGAATCCGAAAATTCCTGCACCACTAGTTTTACAAATGTTTCTAGAAAACTGTTTTCTACTACAAACTATTGTTTTGATTATGAAAAACTGTTCCAAGGCAGTTTTCAACCTCAAATGATTTTATAAAGCACTAGTCCAAGAGTTTGGATTTTTACGATTTAAGTAAAGGATTTTTATAAATTAAGAATGAAGTTTTGGGATTAATTTCCCTAAATTTTCCAAGTAAGGGAAATGAATTTTTCAAGTTAGAATATAGCAAGCGACTAGTTTACGAAAGGTAACCGGGAGTTATACCCGAGTTACTGGGCTTAGCCTCAAAGCCCAAGGTTGACCATTAGTTGATCAGATATCGACTTTAACCCAACATTTAATTAAGGGTTACCCAAAGTAATCCTATAGGATACCAAGACATGTGTGGGGGGACATATAACTAAAATGTTGGAAAGGTTACCAACTTTTTATAGGATTCTTATCCTATGTTCTTTTAATAGCAGGAAGGAACCTGCAGTTGCAATCCGAGTCAAGACAACGAAAACCGGAATCTAGCATATCAGGCAAGTATCAAACCTCACCTACAGTATGAAAATAGTAAAGACTATTTTCAAGTGTACTATATATTTTCAAATATACATGCTATGTTGTGCTGTGATATGCGATGCCATGACATGTGATGCTATACTATGTCTATGATGTGCTAAATTATATTATGACATGTTTATACCATATTTACAAAAGTGCCATGTTTCTAAAATGCCATGTTTTCAAAAATGCCATGGTTTCAGAAATGCCATGTTTACAAAAGTGCCATATTTACAAAAGTGCCATGTTTACAAAAGTGTCATGTTTCTAGAAATGCCATGTTTTCAAAAATGCCATGGTTTCAGAAATGACATGTTTACAAGAAGGCCATGTTATGGCAAATGTTGAGTAAGATATGACATAGTGACATCATGAAGCATGTTCACTAATGTTAAATCACATGGTAAGATAATCAAGTAAGGTGTCGTACCAACCTCCCGTGATCGAGGAGGTTACATGTTTCAGTGGTGATATTTACCTTCCGTGATCGTGAAGGGTCAAGTTATAATTCCCAGAACTGTTAGGGCCTTGCAAACCCTAGCTTTGTCTGGAGGCTGCGCGCTTTTGGTACGGACACTATGGGCCCACATGTTAAGACAAGATAATAAGTACAAGATTGAGTTTATAATGAAGCATAAGACATTCAATCAATCATAAATGGTTCATGCAAAAATTACATGATGATTGACATGTTTTAAGAGGTTTGAAATATTTTGTGAGATTATGTTTGAACTTGCTGGGCGAAAGCTCACTCTTATATTTCATACTGTAGGTAAGAAGCCTGCAGCTTAAGTGGTGGGCTATGCGGACGATGCGGCGGGTGAAGGGCGGTGTGGGATACCACTACGCATAATTTTCCGCATCCAATTTTCAGAAAATATGTTAATATTTCAATAGTAAATTATGTTTTGTTATATGTATGAAGTTGAAGACACAAAAAGGTACTTTCAGTATAGTCTGTATGTATGACAAGTTTTCTCTACAAGATAACTTATATGAATATGTTTTTAAAAAAAAATTTATCTCAAATTTTCAAGTAAAGAACAAGTACGTATGGTGTCGACCTGGCTTGGGAAGTCGGGGCGTCACAGTCCCCCCTCCCTAGAACATTGAACGTCTATGTGGTTGCTTTCCCTTACCTCTGGTGGCATCGCTTCCGCTGCAGACTCATCCAATGCATCGATGGTAACTGGAAATTTGCTAAGCACATGAACATCCTTCTTCTTCAGTTGTATGTAGAATTTAACATCAGCATCACACTGTATCCTCACAAGAGGCAATCCAGGTTCAACACTGTATCTCACGACTATATTCTTGTCTGGGCCCCTAATTCCAATCACACTTCTGACCAACTCAATAAGACCAATATATGTTGAGTTCTCGGGCACCAATATTCCCTTCATTTCGCCACCAACATATCTCAATGAGTCGTCCCATTGACCATTATACTTGATGAAAACACAAACCGCATCCATTCCTGAATGAAACAGCATCAAGTTATCCAATAATTTGCGTTACAAAGGAAGGAAAAATGATGTTATAGAGAGTTGACTTATAACTCAAAACTGGTCACAATGATAATGACCGGATGGTCATCATAAAAATGACCAGTTTGTTTTTATATTTAGAGTGTTGACTTATAACTGAAAACTGGTCACAATATGTAATGACCGGATGGTCAATAAGAATATGACTAGTTTTGACATATATAGAGAGTTGACTTATATCGCAAAACTGGTCACAATGATAATGACCGAATGGTCATTATGAAAATGACCAGTTTTTTATATATAGAGAGTTGACTTATATCTCAAAACTGGTTAAAATGATAATGTCCGGATGGTTTATGCTACAGGAGACCGAAAACTTACCCTAAAAACTTTAACAGAGAATAATTTTTTACAATATAATTCAAAACGCACACCCATTTAAATCATATATTACAAATAAAACCAAATAACAAGCACTATTACCTCAGATTGGCTGATTGGAAGTGAGAAGATCTCTAGTAGAAGTAGATCGGGCAGCTTCGACCGATAACTGTGACGAGGATAGTAAGGGTCAGTTTTAACAGAGTGCACGAAGATATGGTGAGTTTTGTTGGACTTAGAGTGAGTTTCGATCAGTGGGTAATGGTGCAGAGAGGATTTGTGAGGCTTAACTGAGAGAAAAAACGACGAAACGAGGAAATAAAAAGTTCAAAATTTGGGGTACTGTTACTTATATAATGTCGGGATTGAGATGGGCGGGAAAGTGGGCAAAACATCAGATTATGGTTGGCTGAGTGTATATATGTCTTTATACATCCACCTAAAAAGTGAATCATGACGTGCCAGTGCTTACGGTTTGACCCTAACAAAAAATGTATTGATTATTTTCAGAGGTAACAACGAAATTGACCATGAGGTCATTATGAAAATGACCGTCGCGTAAAATTAAAAAAAAAATCATTTAAATTGTATTTTTAGGGGAATGTCATTTTCATAATGACCATCTGGTCAATTTCGTTGTGACCTATGTGCCCATGGTTTGACCAATACAAAATTAAATTGATAATTTATCGACGTAACAACGAAAATGACCAGACAGTCATTATGAAAATGACCGTCCCGAAAAAATAACAAAAATCATTTAAATGGTATTTTTATAGAGCGGTCAATTTCGTTGTGATCGTGTTTGACCAATACAAAATCGTATTGACCGTAGGCACAGATGTCATTTCCATATTGACCATCTGGCCATTTTCATAATGACCGTCTGATCAATTTCGTTGTGACCGTCCTCATAATGACCGTATGGTCAATTTCGTTGGGAAGGCCTGGTAAATTTCATAATGACCGTCGCGTGAAAATACCAAAAATCATTTAAATGGTATTTTTAGAGGAATGTTATTTTCATAATGACCGCCTGATAATTTTCGTTGTGACCCCTCTGCATACGGTTTGACCAATACGTCACTGTATTGACCATTTATAGAGCTGACCATTTACAGAGGTCACAACAAAATTGACCATGTGGTCATTATGAAAATGACCGTCCTGTAAAAATACCAAAAGTCATTAAATGGTATTTTTACAGGGCGGTCAATTTCATAATGACCGTTTGGTCAATTTGGTTGTTACCTCTGTGCCTACGGTTTGATCAATACAAAATTAAATTGACCATTTACAGAGGTCACAACGAAATTGACCATGTGGTCATTTTCATAATGACTGCCTGGTAAATTTCATTGTGACCTCTGTGTTCAATTATTTACCCTTATTTTGGTCAGACAGTGGGCTCAAAGGTCAATGTTAAAATCAGTCAAAATTGTGGGTTTTGACATGGGTATTTTTGAAGATTTTCCGACGTTTACAGACTTCCAAGCGGTTTATAGAGGGCTTTAGTGGTGGTTTTGGACGGTTTTCGAGCGGTTCCGGCCGGTTGCAACTCTTTCTCTCTCTAGATCTCAATTTCTCTCTCTAAAACACTGTAGATGCTGGTTTGAAATTTTTTTTAGGGTCTGCGAGGGAGAGGGATATTTGAGTGGGTAGGAGATGAGGGTAAACTTGGAATTTGACATTCAATTAATGCTGCTGGGGCCCCACATTTCAGATTGAAAAATGACGTGGCAGTGCTAAAAATGAAGGGAAAAAAAAGTGATGCTGTTTTTAATATAATTTATTCTACAAGTGCTAAAAATGAAATTAACCCTTAAAGTAATTGATCTAAATGATCCCTGAATTATTAAAAATGTGACGATTTGATCCATGGTTTTCTAGTTTTGGCCGAGATTACCCTAAACTTTCTAAATATTGGTAATTATACTCTTTTCCGTCTAAGTTCGTTAAATTTCTAACGGAATGAGTCATGTGCAATGTATGTAATATAATTTGAAAGGGTATTTTAGTAATCTAACACTAATTAGTTGAACAAATTTAAAAAATAATTCATCTCTCTCCTTCCCCTGCCCCCCTCTCGCTGCTAAAATGGCTTGTCTGATCTGTTGGGTGGGGTGTGTAATACCCGAAATTTTGATGACTCTAGATTTCCTTTGAAACAAGAAAAACCTAAGTCTGGATCATGATCGGAAGAGACTGATGGTATAAGTTTGAGTTGTCGGTTAACTAGCTACGAGACTCAACGATAGATTACTTAACCTAGTATGGGCGTTTTGAGAATAACGGCATGACAAAATTTCATGATTTCATGTTGGTCAAAGTTTGACTAAAAAGTCAAAGTTGACCAAAAAGTCAAAGGGTTGACCAAGAACAGTCAAAGGTATGACTATACAGTAATGGGATAAGCAGTATGAGAAATATACTGCGAAAATTGTCTTTTTGGACAAGATAGCTGGAATAAGCTAAGAGACCACCCTAGAAAAATCAAGCACACTAAGTTGGATATCAAGTCCTAATGACTTTCAGAAATAAGAAGAAAATTTTTACAGTCCATTTTTACGCAGATAAATTTTGGACTGCAGTCAAGTATAACAGTACTGAATTATACTGTGTATTAGTGAAAACAGTATTGGATTTATCTGTATTAGCTTAAAATTGGACTGCTTTTTCAAAAAGTAGCCAAACGAGGCCTTAGAATGACATCACCTACCTTTTTGATTTATGACATCATCTTATTTGGATTTATGACATCATAATTCCATGAACCAAGCCTTTAAAGACAAGTGTATTGTTCTAGAAAATTCTTTCTTGTTCTCCAAGCTACAAGGCCAGCCACCTAGCATGCCTTTTTGGCAATTTTTCAAAAATTTAGGGGTCAAATTACAATTTTTAAAAGTTTTCATTTTGCCTATAAATAGGGGTGACCTTTATTCATTTTATTCACAACATCTAGCCAACCTCTTGCAAATTTTCTGCCCACCAAAACCGAGAAAGAAAAAGTGAGAGGGAGCCAAGAAAAATCAAAATTTTCCTAAGCCAGGCCTAGGTTAGTGTTTGGTTTGCAAGGGGAAGCTAAGGGGAGAGTTTGAGAAATTTTCCCAGCCCTTTTCTAGGCTTGCTGCCAAATGATTGAGTGCAGGGAAACCAAGAGAGAAACTGAAAATTTTAAGGGGAAAAGTTAGGGTCAATTCGGGTTTGATTCAATCAACCGAAAACAAGATCAAAAACAAGTTTTTAGACCATTTTTTTTTGGTCTAGGGCAGCCACTGTTTTGAGCAGGGGAAAGTAGTTGAAAAACTGCAATTTTTGGTGTTACAAGGGTGGAGTGGCCGAGCCTTAGGTAAAGGACAAATCTTGAGGCCAAACCAAAATTTTTGGTATCTTGGTGTGGTGAGAAGCCGTGTGTAGTGTGGGAATTTTGGTGCCCAAAACCAACCCAAGCCAACCTCTTGGATTGATTTAGGTAAATCTTTAAAACCCTTAAGTTTTTCTATTAAGCTTGAAACTTGATACTCAAGTGGTTGTTTTTCATGAGGAATGGCCGAAAATTGGAACCCATTTGGGGGAGGAGAATCGGCTGCAATGGCAGCCAAGGGGGAGTGAGGAAAAAGTTGGAATCCAAGCTTGTGAACCAACATCCAAGCTCTAGAGGTAAACCCTAGGTCCTAAACCTTTTTAATTTGAGCTTAAATTTGGGAAATTTAAGTGTATTTCCATGTTTGGGATGTAAGAGCATAAGCTCATTTTCTTATGCCATGCAATAAGTTTTGTGCTTGATTATGTGCTTGATTAGGGTGCTAAGGTCTCAATTATGGTTATGGTGCATGAGTTGCTAATTATGCTTGCATGATTATTAGGGTTTCATGCATGCACAAAAGGTGTTTGATATATGTCCCCAATATGCCTAAGAAGTTATAGGTCATGCATGTTTATGTTTGAGCTAGATTAGAAGCTTGATTGATGAATGGTGATGCAAATCAAATGTTTTGCAAAACCTAGTTTGGTACAAGAACACCCAAGGGTTTTGCCTTGAATGGATGAATGTTTTACGTTAGAAAGCGTTGCATGACTGATATTAGGCTCCCACTGCGGGCAGTTGAGGTAGTGTGCGCGTAATAGGACGTAAAACGAACTTAAAACCAAAAACTGCCAGTTCGGGTGCCAACTGGCCAGTTTCGGGAAAATTGAAATTTGAGGCCTTTAAAGGTCGATTTAGAGAAAACTTAAAACATGAAAGTTGTTCAGAAGGGTTTTTCCTAGGGGACATCACGGACATTTTTCCAAAATAAGGCTCCAAAGGCCTTCGTTTTTACAAAAACCCGAGACTAAGAATTCCTGGGCGAGTCAGATTTGTGCTCTCGGTCTGGGGACTTCAACAAGGAAAATGACTAAGTTAAAGGCAGAACTGGGTTTTTTCTCAAAACACGAAAGTTTTAGGATTTTTTGAGAACTACAACTTTCATGAAGACAACTTTTTCAAATTCAATTCATATCTTTCAACTGACACAGTTTTATAAAGACTGTGTAGGGAACAAGAAATTCCTGCACAGGATTTTCTAAAAACAGTTTGGAAAAAAATTGTATCTTTCTCCAAAACCACTGTTTTGATTATGGAAACTGTTTCAAATGTAGCTTTCAGCCCTAAATGATTTTTACAAAGACCTATTTCAAAAATATGAATTTTTGTGAGTTAAGTAAAAGATTTTTGAAGTTAATTTACCAAAGTTTCCAGAGAAATGGAAAATAGATTTTTAAACTAAAATTAGGTAAGTAAGACGATTACGGGAAGTAACCAGAAGTGATATCCGAGTTACTGGGCCAAGCCTAAAGCCCAAGTTTGACCCATATAGGGTTAGCCTTAGTTGACCAAAAATTGACTTTGGTTGACCAACAGTTTGACTACAATTAGCCTTAAGGGTTAGTAAAGATAACCCTAAAGGATACCAAGATTAATAAATTGGGCTAAAATATAAGGTTAATTGAGGTAACCCAATAATTATGGACAAGAATAAAGCCCAAGGTTAGGAAGGTAACCTAACCCTAATGGTATGTATAAAGGTTTAGCACATGAGGGTATCCAACGTAACCTCTTAAAGATTAATCCATATTGGGTTGTTTTTAAAATAATAGGGTTACTATTTGTAACCCAGTAAGACATCTAGTATCGGGGACATACAACTAGGATTATGTAGGCATGTTGGTTAGATCACCAACATTCCACAATATTAATTAGAACCTCACCTATGTCATTCAACAAGCAGGAGGGAACCTGCAGCTGTACTCAGAAAAGGAGAAGCACTACGCAGGACATAGCAAGAGAGGTAAGTACAACTCCGCCTACAGCATAGGCCATTTGTTGTTACTTGCCTAATGTGATGGTATGTTATGGCATGCGATGATATGTTATAGCGTGTAATGTTATGGTATGTTATGAATGAGGTTATGTTATGTTATATGTTGTAATATTGTGACATCATGAAGCATTTCACTAATGTTAAACAACCTGGTAAGAACAAGACAAGTAAGATGTTGTGTCGTACCGACTTGCCACAAAGGCGGGTTTAAATGGTATGGTTAATGGTTTGAGTTGGATTGGATGGCTACCTAAACTATTCCATGTTAAACTTGTGTTTCATGTTTTGAGTTAAAACGGACTGCCGCCTTCAACCATTCATTGGCTATGTACCACGGTATGAGCACACATGATAAGTAAAGGAATAGAACTAAGCTAAGTTATGAATCCATAATTGATTTATAAGAGGTCATAATTGGTTCATGCATAATGATATATGTTTTGCGTCGCGGATGTAACAGTTGTACTTGCAGAGCGAAAGCTCACGTCTTACGTCTATGCTGTAGGTAAGCAACTTGCCAGCAATCTCTGATGCAATACTGTGGAAGGTTGATGTTGCGGACTGTGAAATGTGGGATGGACACTGCTACGGATTTTGAAAAAAAATATATACTCTATAAAATATGTTGTAATGAAAAATGTTTTCACATTTTCATGATGTTTTAAGTATGAATGACAAAATTTATGTATGTATGGCAAGCAAGTTGCCTCTTGTGGTACCAATCCGCATTAAGTCGGGTTTGGTCTACAATTTGATTATGATGGCCTTCAAAGAGGGTTTGAAAGTTCGGTACTCGAGTAAGTACCTATCAGTAAGTATGAGTTTGAGAATGAAGTTCAAGTTCAAAGTTTTAAATTAAAGTTTAAAAGAAAAATAAAATTTTCTCCCAAATTTTCCGCAAGTTTAAGTTAAGTATGTAAGTAAGGTGATGACCCGGCATGGGAAGTCGGGGCGTTACAGGGTGAGGGAGGGTGCTTGGGCTCGTCGACCGGTGGGGATTGAAGGTCTTCATTTCGGTAAGCCTGGATCCGACCGGGGGGGGGGGGGGCGCTGGATTTCGACAAGATCGCACAAGGGGGATTGGTGAGGGGGACGAGCTCACCGACGCCGGCAGGGGGGACGACACGGGGTCGAGGGGGCTGGGTTTTCAGTCAGCTTACTTACTCTCTCTCTCTCTATTTTTTTAAATGTATATTGATTATTGTTTTTTTTTTTTTTAAATAAGGATATCTTCATCTTTTAATGATCAATTCAATTTATATGATGAGTCACGTGATCTTTTCTGTTAGAAACTTAACGGAATTGGACAAAAATGACTAGATTATTATCATTTAGAAAGATTATGATCGTCTCGGTCAATATTAAAAAAATAAGAACTAAATTATTATTTATAAAAGAATTTAGAAACTAATTTAATCAATCACTCAAACAGTTATCAGATTATGACACCAGTACTACTGTCCAATGAATCTGGCGTTTTCACAATAGCAAAATTAGAGGTTATGACATCATCCCTTCCGTCATCTAACTTTTGAGTTGACCCTTGATATACTAGAGTTTGACTATTAGGTTGAAAATCTGTATTAAAGAGTTAATAGTACACACTACAAAGCTAAGTTAGAATATGATTAGCATCATTTCAAAAAAAAAAAAAAAAAAGAATATGATTAGCTTTTTTTGTTTTTTTTTTTGAAAAAGAAAAAGGATACTGGAGGGGAGACTTTTTTTTGATAGAAGAGATTGGAGCCTCCAAATAAGACCAGGTCATTTGATGTGGCCTGTTGATCTCTGAAAATAATCGAATATTGAAGTCACTGGAACTCACTTCTTACGAAGTGAAGGAATGCCCAATCAATAATCTGTCTATCTAAAATAAATATATATTTTTTTTCTTGTATGTGATCTCCTGAATTCTTAGGACATGTTAATACCATTTTTAAAATGAAAAATTTTCTATGAAATTTTTTTTTTTAATGAGAAAAGTTATTTTATTTTTAAAATGAGATAATATTTAGATGTAAAAAAAAATTTCTTCTTTAAAACAAATAGAGCTAGATTAGTTTGGAAAGTTTATCTCATTTTCGAAATGGGAAAAAATTACGCTAAAAATAATATAATGGAAGATAAATTTAAAAAGATTTTAAAATGAGTATGTTTGAGAATAAGATATATATTATTTTTTTATCATAAAGAAAGCTATCTTTTTTTAAAATGAGAAAAATAATAAAAAAAATTTAAAAAAATTCTTTTATTATTTTTTAAACCTATTTTAAAAATGGACATGTGAAACAGAAGGAACTCTTATTTTCCACAAGTAGAGAGCATAATTAGCATAGATGTACATCTGGTCGTCGTTCAAATTCAATAGAGATCAACAGGGTTAAAGATTTGTCGCAATTTCTTCTAGAACTCGCGCCCCACTCCCTGCAAAAAGGACCAAAAACGTTGAATCTTCATTATTAGGACATGTCAAAAAACGTGTTGCTGTATGGTCCCACATCCAGTTTCTAGATCTCTTCTTTATTAATTGAAAAAAAAAAAATACAAGACACTAATTTTAATATTAATTTTTAAATATTAATTTATGTGATATATAAATTATTATTTTTTATTAATAAATATTTATAATATTATCATATCAATTAATTATATTTATGAATAAAAATATGATATATGAATTAATATTTAAAATTTTGAGATTATATTAGTCGATATCCTTAATATTATTCCTGTAAAAATTATACCAAGAGTCTATTTTTAGAAAGGTGTGTTAAAACTATTTGAGTTGATGTATTATATGCATTAATTATTTTCATTGTTATTATACATATATTATATATATTTTTAATGATGTATACATTATTCCATCAGTATATATTACATGAGTTCTCAATCAAAACTCCGAGCACACCACCACCATCAGAAATCTCACTGTTGGGTGAACTTAGGAGATCAAATTTCATGGACTAGGAGCCTGGTGACACAACTGAAGGCGGCTTCGTAGCTTCGGCCCGTCCACTTCTTTCAACATTTTTTTTAATTATTTATTATTTTTTATTTATTTTTTTGGGTACTTCGGGGGCAGCACTAAGGCTATGTTTGGTAGGAAGGATGGAGAGGAGGAGGGATGAAGAGAGTTGGAGGGATGGAGAATGTGAAGGATGGTAAAGATTCTCAGAATTCTTCATGTTATTTGATAAGATGGAATGAGAGTTAAAATAATGGATGATAGTTTTTTAATGAATTACTGTATTATCTATTTTAAACTTCTTTTTTTTAATAAATAAATTAAGGATAAAATTGTCTTTTTAATTAAAAAGAGGAAGGAGATGCATTATGGTGGGCTCATAGGGAAAGATTCTCCCTCTACCTCTCCTCTCCTCTCTCTCTCTTTATTTTTCTTCCAACCAAACAATAGATGAGGACTCTCCCTCCTTCTATCTCTCTTTATCTCTCTCGCCAACCAAACACACCCTAGTCAGATGGATGCTCTTCCGTTTCAAATTTGTTGACCTTAATTTGGTTTTTTCTTATATGACCAAACAAATCTTTAGTGGAAAATTCTGCGCCATACATACAACTGACCAATGACAATACAAAAAGTTGAGATAATTATCAGTCACACTTTACGTTTTTACACCAAAAACACGGTAAAAACCTGTCAATTATTGAACATTCTCTCCATACTACTCTAAAGCATATGCTATGCATATGTTAGATGTAATTAAAAAAATTTATGTACATATGAAAAATTCAAAACAATAAGTTAAAAATAGACCCACAAAATTAAAAAATAATAATAAAAAAAGAAACAAATGACCCAAAAAAAAAAAGAGATAAAAAGACTAAAGTAAAAAGAAAAAAATTGACCAATACAAAAGGACTTAATTGTAAAAAAAAAAAATGGGCCGAATAAAAAAAATTCGAAGGATTAAAAAGTAAGTACAAAATATTATCCTCCAAAACAAACTGTTTTGGATGAAAATACTTTACACTATAAAACACATTAACAAGTTTTGTGATTTCTAAATATAAGTTACGTTATAGATATATGCACATACCAACCCCAATATAATATTATCCATACTCCGTAGCTCTAACAAACCTTTTCTTTCTTCTTCTCCCCAATTTATCGTATCCTCTTTCTCCATAACCACAAGGTCAATTCCTCTTGGATCCTTGCCTTCCTATGTGAGCTTTGGTTTACTTTCTATTGGGTCCTCATTATCAGCACCAAGTGGACCCCTGTCAAATACAAAACCTACCCAATCACCTCTCACAATGGTAAAACTATTAATTTATACTTGCAACAATATAAATGTGTATATATGTGACATGATGGTTTGTAACTTATATAAAGGTCGATTCTCTCTTTATACAGCCCTTGAATCTCTGACCTGGTGGAAGGATGAAAACACACCAACCGCCTAGGCTACAGAGCGGGCTGTATGGATTCTAAAAGGAAAAAAAAGTTGCTCAGACGTCACTACCACTGCGCCGCTATTAGTTGTCAAAATTTGGAATATTTACTCCATTTTTCCACTCAAATCATTCTCTCAAAAAACGTCCACCGTAGATAATATTTGCAGTTCAATATACAGAATTCAAAAGTTCTGTTATATTTATAACAATAATGTTTATTATTATAAAAGCCTAATAATCACATGTCAAAATACCTCTAAGAATACAAGTACATAAAATATATTTACGGAGGATTTCTAGGATTCCTCCGACATAATATAAGATGTCTCCAACGTACGTGATCTTAAATGAGTAAGACGTAAAAGCGTAATTTAAGAAAAATATAATATAGCACATGATAAATTTAAAATGTATATATTGCAAATGAAAATCATATATATATTTTTTTATATATTAACACGCACAATAGATCTTCCAAATTCATCTTCTATATTATGTTTTTCTTGAATCGCTATTACATTTCATTTAGTTAATGTTACGTCCGATTTATAATACACACACATAATGAACCAAAAAGGCCTTATATTTGTATGTTGACGTTTTGCTTTGCCACTGAATTAGTATGTGTTCTTAAATGTATAACTAGATTGTTCTTGAATATATATAACACGGAATTTCGCGTGGTCGAAATGAAATTTTATTTTTAAAGTAAAAATACGATTTCATAATAGTCCAAAAAACTGCCTTACGCATATTGGTCCATGGTTTTCCACGGTCCAAACTCTTCTACGAACATCGATCCGTTTCTATCAAAATTTAGAACTAAGAAAAACAAAAAAATTAAATGGAAGAGAATACTCTTCGTACAATATAAGAAGTAACGCTCCACATTACCACACACCACTCCTCTCACATATCTTCTCTTCCACCGCTGATCTCTACTCTCTCTCTCTCTCTCTCTCCTCCCCATGGAGGAGAACTCATCAGTAAAATTAGTTTTCTTCTCCTCTTTGTCAGAAAATCCCCATTAAAAGCAGCCTACTTAACAGAGCCAAAATAAATCTGGTAATCTTACTCTTGCTCATCTCTCTCCTTGTCTATCGTCTTTTCTCCTACTTCAACAATGATATCAACAATGGCTTCACCTGGTTCCTCGCCTTCTTCTGTGAGTCCTGGTTCACCTTTGAACACTTTCTCTCTCTCAACATCATGTGGACTCCTGTCCAGTTCAAAACACACCCACAAACCCTCTCCCAAAGGTCTCTGGATTATTAACTAAATATATATATATATATAGATATATTATTGTGTACTATTTATTATCTATATATACGTTCAGAAATATACACAGTATCGACTAAATATTTATGTGTAACGAACAGGGATGCCGCAGAGCTTCCAGCTGTGGACCTGTTCGTGACGACAGCGGATGCGGCGCTGGAACCGCCAATCATGACAGTAAACACCGTGTTGTCGCTGATGGCCGTCGACTATCCGGCTCACAAGCTAGCTTGCTACGTGTCTGACGATGGATGTTCCCCTCTTACCCTCTACTCTCTCGTTGAAGCCTCCAAGTTTGCTCGCCTCTGGATTCCTTTTTGTAAGAAGTACGATGTTCAAGTCCGAGCACCTTCAGATATTTCTCCGGCAACGCCGCTTTTCGGCCTAGTGATGATGACAAGAAGCCGTCCGAATTCCATCTCGAATGGAGAGGGATGAAGGTAATAGATAGCGATTAATGGGGATTTGAATTATTGAACTTCTTTTTCTATTTTGTTTTTTTGTGAACATCCTTTTTCTAGGGAGTTAGAGGTAAATAGCCTTTTTACAGATTTTTTTTTTTAAATTTACAAATAGTCAGAGTTTTTAAGAATTAATTAAAAGGTAGTTTTTCTAATAAAACAACTAATTAATTTTCTTAAATGGTCAATCAATAATTAATTACATAACATTGTTAATTTAGAAAATCAGTAATTGACCCTAGTTAATCATTGATTGATCATAATATAAATCATTAAATTTCAAATCAATTGTTAATTGATCAAATCTGGAAAAAATACAAACGACCATTTTGGTGAATAAAAATAAGTTTGGTCTTCAAGTAAATTGAGCGATCAAAATATACCACCCATCCTAATTTTCTTTTCTCTGTACGTTATATGTTAAAGGGTATTAGTAATATTCAACTTAAATTTTTTCAAGAAAAGTAATAATATTTAATTATTTATTTCTATATGTTATGTTAGTTTTTACTTTTTAACATGACGATATCAAACTTTGGAATCTTATCATAACACAAACTTTTACTTCCTAATTTATATTATGTATATAGAGAGTCCGCATATATATAATTTGTTGTTTTAGTTTGGGTTTTGGTTTTGGTTAAATAAAATGACAAAATGACAAAAAAGAAAAAAAAAAAAACAGAGAAATGACAAAAGGAAAATGTGACCTTGTCGTTGTGATATATATACTGTCATATCATATCAACAATTGGGCGAATAATATTGCATACTTACAGGAAGAGTACGAAAATATGAGACAAAAAATAGAAGAAGCAGCCAACAACGGAGCGGTACAGATTAAATGTGGTGGGGACTACGCCGCTTTCGCAAATACAACTAAAAGTGACCACCCCACCATAATCAAGGTTTACCAAATTATTTTATTATTTTATTATTAATGTTCATTTATTTGATTTGTTTCTTTAATTAGTATAACACAGTTATTTTCTTCTTTGTATAAGAAAAGAAACAGAAGTGTTGAATTAATTTGGAATTGTATTAATATTTGCCAAAGCAGGTCATATGGGAGAACAAGGAAAGAGGTCCAGAAGGCATTCCTCATCTAGTTTATGTCAGTAGAGAGAAGCGTCCAAATTGTCCTCATCACTACAAAGCTGGTGCTATGAACGTTTTGGTGAGACCCCCACCACCTCTTAGTTTTTATAATTACTTGGAAGTGGAGAATTCCAGCACTAAATCTTATAGCGAATCAGATGTATAATTACTCCTTAGATTATAGCTGTAACTATTTTTGTAATTCGTTTTTTATAAACTGAGGAAATTGATTAATGCAGACGAGAGTCTCAGGAGCGATGACAAATGCCCCGTTCATGTTGAACGTGGACTGTGACATGTTTGCCAACAATCCTAAAATAGTTCTTCATGCCATGTGCTGTTTCCTTGGCCTCAAACCTCAAGATTGCGCATTTGTTCAGTTCCCTCAAGACTTCTACAATCAGTTGAAAGATGATCCTTTTGCCACCAATATGGCTGCTGCTGTTCAAGTGAGTGTTATTACTTTAACTAAAAATCTATACATATGCTTAATTCACCGTTCTTTCTATTGTTGTTTTGTTTCGCTGGGTTGCTTTTCTTTTTCCTCTTAGATCTTTTTTTATTTTGGTTTGGAAAGCATTTTTTTTCTTGATCTTTTAATTTAATAAATCTTTGCTTATTGAAAAATAAATAAATAAATAAATACGAAGCAGTTTACTCTCGTTATTTTTGGATATGTGGTTTTACTTGTGTTTATCACACAGATTGTTGGGGGTGGAATGGCAGGGATCCAAGGACCTCTTTATATAGGAACCGGCTGTTTCATAGACGTAAACTCATATATGGTTTCTCCCTAGACAATAATGCAGATGTTCCAGGTACTCGTTCCTTCTTTACTTTTCTTTACTTTATTTTTTCAGCTATTAGATTAGATTAGATGTGAAATTTAGAGGATGCTTAAAAATTCTTCTTTTATTTTTTTTTTTATTTTATTTTTTTTTTGTTCTCGAATATTTATAACAGATTCTACGGACTACGTTAGATATCCTTAATTTGAGATTAATTGTGTGTGCCATTATTTTTCTAGATATACTTCTAACTTACTCTCTCTTTTCATATATATATATTTTTTTCGTCCTCATCTAGGAAAAGAGGATGACAGGAAAGTACTGAAAGAATCATTAGGAAATTCCACAGAATTCTTAAATTCTGTGACTCAAATTTTGAAGGACGATAGAAGTCCCGTACAAGATCTTTCAAGTGCTGCTGTTCAATTGTCTTCCCAAATCGCCCGTTGTGACTATGAGCATGGTACTTCTTGGGGAACAAAGGTTAGAGAAGTACTCTTTTTTTTATTACCTCATTAAATTTCAACAGATGATCTTTTGCAATTTTGATGATTTAATAGGATGAATCAATAACAAGTATCGATCAATGATTTACGAAATTCTTCAATTAAAAAAAAAAAAAACGATTTCTTTCTTTGTAAGTTTAACAAAAACTCGAAACATTAATTACCTTATAAAAAGTTTACATTTCATCCATCACGTGGATCCATTTCAGGTAGGGTGGGGTTACGCGTCGGTGACAGAAGATATCCTAACAGGGATGAGAATCCACCGCGAGGGCTGGAGTTCTGTTTGGTGCGTTGCGAACCCACCTGGTTTTCTAGGAACCGTACCCACCAGTTTGCCTGTTTGCTTGCTCCAGAAGAAGAGGTGGACCACGGGCCTTCTCCAAGTCTTCTTTAGTAAAAATAACCCTCTGTTTGACACCTTATATGCCAAGCTTGGGTTCAGGCAATCCTTGGCTACATTTGGATCCTCAACTGGGGCTTGAGCTCCATATTTGACCTCTGCTACTCTCTCTTACCTACCTACTGCATCCTCACCAACTCAAATTTCTTACCCAAGGTACATCTCTGCTTTCTCAAATTTTGAAAATTATGCATTGCCGTTTTTTTTTTTGACAAATGATTTGGGAATCGAGTGGAACCATTTGTGGTATTGTACTAGGATATAATCCATTTTCCTATTGGACTCAGCCCAAAATTATCCAATCTACCACTAGCCTAGTAGTTCCCATAAGAAAATAATGTTACTTTTAAGACTAGATCTCAAAGTAAGGATTCGAACTCAGATGTCGAGACTGGGGGAGACCTAGGATTTTTTTAGGAACTCTAACAAAATAGGGATGTTAATGTTAGCTCTTCCATCCCTAGTTTCTCAGATGTTGTTAGTGTTAGTAGTTGAATTTGTCTCGTATTGTCAAGTTATTAGACTATTATATGGTATGTATATCGACAGTGGACACTTTCTCCTCCTGATCTAGCTTTTGAGAGTGAGTTCTACGCAAACCCATTTATCATAGTATCAGAGCTAGAGTTTGTATGCGATGATGGATGGACCCGACCCATTCGCATGACACGCTAAGTGTGAGCGAAGGTCTTAGAAGTTAATTTTATCCAACATTGTCAAATTACCCGACTATTATGGTGGTTCTATGTGAATTGGACACCTTCTCACTTTCAATTAACTTTCGGAATTGAGTATTATCCAAGTTCGTTTATCAATTAGCTCAAAACACAAACATTGTCCTCCCCCCCCCCCCCCCCCCCCCCCCCCCCCCCCCCCCCCCCCCCCCCCCCCCCACTTTTTCCAATGAAGATGTAAAAGATGCAAAAATAATTAAAGTTGTAATGTCCCTCAATTTACTAATGTTGTGGAAACTTGTCAACTTTACCATCCTATTTTCATATAAGCATGATATATATGCAGAACGCTAAACTCTTTAATGCTTATTTATTCAAGTCAACACTTGCAAATTCCGTAGTTATTCAATGTCTATAGTCATCACAATACATATAACGATGTTAAAAAAAATCTCACAACCTACGGATGAGATTCATCTTCTATTAATAGTAATGTTAGTATTGATGGTCTTTAAGCATTTTTCACGTATATTACAGTTACGTTTAATTCGCATTATCCTTACATACACCTTTTTTTTTTTTTTCCTTTCTTGAATTACTCCAATTCATAGTAAATTATATGTAAAATTCAAAAGGTGTGGATTATTGCATGGCAGGCTCATGAACCGGCAATGGTCCTTCTAGTTGCTAGACTTCTCATCCAACACTTACAGAACCTGCACTTCAATCTCCAATGCGGTCTCTCAGTTCGCGTGTGGTCGAATGGTTTGAGAATTGCCAAGATATACTCAGCCACATCAAACCTATTTGGATTCCTTTGTTTCCTACTTAAGTTTGTGGGAATTTCTGAGGTTACCTTTGAAGTCACACAAAAAGACCAACCCTGATTCTTGTGATGATCAAAACTCTGACGATTGTAAGGATCACGACGTTTCTAAGAATAATGTTGGTAGGTTTACATTCGATGAGTCGCCCATGTTCATACCGGGCACAACCTTTCTGTTTGTGCACTTTAACGGCCTTGGCGTTGAGCTTGTTTGGACATGAACATGACAAGGTTGGGGGTCGGGGAGTATTTGTATAGTGTTTTGATGGTGTTGTGCTTTTGGCCTTTCGTGAGAGGGCTGTTTGGGAAGGGCAAATATGGAATTCCCTCGTCTATTGTGTTGAAGGCTGCTGGTTTGCATTCATTTTTGTGCACTTGTGTAGGGCCTCGGCCTCAGTTTTTTGATGCACGAGATGGCTAGATTACACACTTGGGAATAATATAAGTTCTTATATATAGTGAAATTTGTGCTCTCATTCTTACATTCCTTAGACTATAAACACCACAAACGTTATTTCTTTGTTTTATTTTGGTCAAGATTGAAAGGTATTCAAGGGAACGAAATCTTAACATTTTTTTTTTTTAATGTAAAGAAAAACTGTTTCTTCAATAAATGAAAAGTGTCGCAAAAAAAAAAAAAAAAAAAAAAAAAAATCAAAATATGACATCGAGAAAAAAGAATCTTGAAACTGTGCAAAAATTGAAGGTACAAATATGGAAGATCGAAACAATAAAATAATTTTAAAATTTCAAATAGCAATAAAATAGATAAATGAAATTTATAATGTCTTATGTATTAAATTTTAGCACAAGTTTTAAAGATAATTCTTCATAAGAGTTTTTTTTAAAGATTAATTTATAAATACTTCTATAAGCAGTTTTGGGACCTAATAATTAAGTCAAATACGGTCTCCTAAAAATCACTATCAAACAAGTTGGTTTTATACACACACACACATACATACAAATTTTGGCTAGCTTAACCTGCATGTGTACATAAATATACAACTAAATCACTCCTGAAAATACATTCTTATAACATCGATTTCGTGTGTGGTTGAAATGGAATTTTATTTTGAGATCAGTATAAGATTCCGTAATAGTCCAAAAATCTGCCTTGTACATATACGTACCTAGGGACTATGTTTGTACGGTCCAAATTCTTCAACGTACACGGATCCATTTCTATGAAAATTAAAATAAATAAAAAAAAGAGGAAAAAAAAAAATTAGAGAAGAGAAGAGAAAGGGGGATGGCATTTGTACTCATGAATGCGGATATCTGCGGGTACTCACCCGTCATGGGACGGATATGGGAGATAGTATACGGATGCAGGGGGCGGTTATGGGAGTTAAGATTAACTACTCGTGCAGGTGAGGGGCGGGGGAAGCTCCCCCATACCTGCACCCACCTGCATATATTCCCTTTATAATAGAAGAATAAGAATAAAATAAGTGTTTTAATGTTTTAGTTTTGCTTTATAAATTTAGTTTTATAGATTATGAAATTTGAATTTATTTTTAATATTTCAATTTCATTTTCAATTATGAATATGTTATTAATTTTTATGAAAACTGTAATAGAAGTAAATTTAAATTTTATATTTATAATTCTTGATAGGTAAATGAGTAAGATATGGGTATAACACTACTAGCAGGTAGTACCCATCCCCGCACCCACATTAAATTAGGTGAGTATGGGGCAGGTATGGGGGTAAAAAGGGAGGTAGGTATGGTGGGTGGGAGAGGCATACATGCGCCCATCTCGTCCCCTTGCCATCCCTCTGATTGGGTGTTTGGTTGAAGGTAATCAAATGTAATCAGATACCTGACAATCTTTTTAAAGTAATCAAATTTCTAGTAATATTAGATTATAGTGTTTGGTTTGTATGTAGCAATTTTAGTAAGATTTTCCGTAATAATAGATTATTTTAAGCAAAAATAAATAAAACTGACTTATACGTATAAAAATTCTAAAATAAAATCCAAGAACACAAAAGGTTTTAAAAAAAACACAGAGTAACGGAAAATGGATGAAAAAAGAAAAAGATAGAAAAAAGGTACGTATTAGGTAAAAAAACAAAAAGAAAAAAACAAAACAAAAGAACAAAACGACAAAAACAAATCAAAGTTGCGATTATGTATATAACTTACGATATTATGTAAACAAAATATATGCATATCAAATATATAAAAGTAGAAAAGAAGAATCACATAAGAAAGGAGGGGAAAAAAAGAACGGTGAAGAAAAGAACAATGATTACCAGTTGACCTGTGGTGGTGTTAAGTTTTGTAAGAGGTGCTGCGATGAGAACCTTCGCTTTTCAACCAAAAAAAAAAAAGGAAGAAAAGAAGAACCTTCACTTCTCATTACAAGTAACGCTGCACACATAGCACACACCACTCATCTGACATCTTCTCTTCCCACTGCTGATCTCTACTCTCTCTCTGATCTCCCTCCCGTGGCGAACTCATCAATGCACTTAGTTTCTTCTCTTTCTTGTCAGAATAGATCCCCATTAAAACCAGCCTACTTAAGCCATAAATCCTGATAATATCTTACTCTTGCTTATCTCCCTCCTTCTGTATCGTATTCTCTCCTATTTCCACAATAATAATAAAAAATATCAACCAATATGGGTTTCACTTAGTTCCTCGCCTTCTGTGAGTCCTGATTTGCTTTCAAATACATTCTCCTTCTTATCACCATGTGGATTTCCTGTCAACTTCAATACACACCCTCAAGCCCTCTCCCAAGGTCTCTATATTCCACACATTTACACATACATATGTGGTATATATATGTGTATGAATAATAGTAATTGAGACAAGTAGATATACAGTAGATATTTTGATTAGGCCCGACACATTATATATTTGAACATGAGAAAATTTTCATTTGATATTTAATTTTATGATGCCATGTTTCAAAAATATAATTATGTGTAATTATGATATGTAAACTAAAAATTTTATTTTTGTATTTGTAATTAATGGACAGGGATGCCGCGGAGCTTCCGGCTGTGGACCTGATCGTGACGACAGCGGATGTGGTGTTGGAACTGCCAATCATGACGGAAAACACCATGCTGTCGCCGATGGCAGTCGACTATTCGGCTCACAAGCTAGCTTGCTACGTGTCTGACGATGGATGTTCCCCGGTTATCCTCTATTCTCTCGTTGAATCCTCCAAATTTGCTCGCCTTTGGGTTCCATTTTGTAATAAGTACGAAGTTCAAGTCATAGCTCCTTTCAGATACTTCTCTGGTGACGCCACTCTTCCGCCGAGTGATGATGACAAGAACTCGCTGGAATTCCACGAATGGAAAAAGATGAAGGTCATAAATACTACTCGTAATTTTTTGAAGTACTGTTTTGCGATGTAGGGAATAATATTCAGTTATATCTATATCGCTCTGTTTATGACACCAAATTAGTCATTTGTTTTTATTTTCACTTTGATTTTTGTTATTTAGAGAAGACAGCTAGATGATATCAAATTTATCGAGAATCTAATACATGTAATTTTTTCAATTATATATTTTGTATATCATACAACATGGTCCGGCATATTTGTTATTTAGCTTGGATATGTTGGTTAAGTAAAGGAGAAAAAGACAAAGACGATATATAGGATATTAATGACGAAGGAAAGTATACGAGTTTGTTGTTTGTTGTATTATATATAGTCGTAAAAAAATTGGTCGTTTTTGCAAATTACAGGATGAGTATGAAAATATGAGACAAAAAATAACGGAACGGTACAGACTGAATGTTGTGGAGACTACGCCGCTTTCGCAAATACAACTAAAACTGGCCACCCCACTATTATCAAGGTTTAGCAAATTATTTTCTAATACTTATTTTCATTATTTGCTTTGTTAATTTAATTAGTGTAACACATACTTATTAATTTCTTCTTTATAAGAAGAAAGAAACAGAAGTGTGTTTAATCAATTTGGAATTTAATTAATTTTGCCAAAGATCCACAAGGCATACCTCATCTAGTTTATGTCGGTAGAGAGAAGCGTCCAATTTGTCCTCATCACTGCAAAGCGGTGCTAATGAACGTTTTGGTGAGACCATCTCCACTTCTTCTTCTTCTTCTTCTTCTTTTTATTTTTTTTTTATTTTTTCCTTAAAAAAAATTATTTAGAGGTGGAGAATTCCAACACTAAATCTTATCGCGTAATAAGATGAAAAATTAATACTAGATTATACCTATAATTATTTTGTAATTCGTTTTAACATCTTGAGGAAACTAATTGGTAAATATGCAGACAAAGAGTCTCAGAAGTGATGACAAATGCTCCTTTCATATTGAACGCACCCGCTAACCTGTCAAAAAAAATTATAAGCAAGTCAATGGGGCAGGTACCTGCTGACCCCCCCCGCACCCGCATATAAATGGGGCGGGTTACTGTGCAGGGTGGGGCGGGTCAGCTTAAAACCCGCCCCCGTCCTGCCCTATTTACGTCGCTAGTGAGACTCTACCCCTTAATTAATTAGTCAATAATAAAGTGTAATTAACGCTTACAAATCATGTATTTACTTTTCTAGAATTCTTTTTTTTTTTTTGGTAATATCTTGAGGAAATTCGTTAATGTGCAGACCAGAGTCTCAGGAGTGATGACAAATGCTCCTTTCATGTTGAACGTGGACTGTGACATGTTTGCCAACAATCCTAAAATAGTTCTTCACGCCATGTGCTCTTTCCTTGGCCTTCAAACCTCAAGATTGTGCATTTGTTCAGGTCCCCCAAGACTTTTATAACCAGTTGAAAGATGACTCTTTTGGAACCCAACTGTTTTCTGTTTTTCAAGTGAGTATTAAATACACAAAAATTAACAAACAATAACTTTCAAACGTGATGCAAAACACAAATTCCAACTTTTTGATACCAAAATGAGTTATATGTGTCCTATGTGTCTTGAGGGGTAAATTTGATATTTTTTAACCTTAATTGACATGATTATTTTTAACTAATTCCTACTTGGTAATAAAAAGTTGAGATTAGAGTTAGTGTCCGTACTTCTTAGTAGTGTAATTTTTTGATGTGTTCTTATTACGCAGATTGTTGGGCGTGGAATGGCAGGAATCCAAGGACCTCTTTATACCGGAACTGGCTGTTTTCATAGACGGAAACTCAAGGTTTGTTTCTTCTTTTCTTCTTCTTATATTCTTTCTTTCTTGTCTAAGGAGCAAATTCTAAAGATTTAACTTTCTCCTTTTTCTCAACCCATTAATACTGGGAAAAGATGATGATGAGAAAGTACTAAAAGAATCATTCCGAAATTCCATAGAGTTCATAATTAACTGTAGCTAAGATTTTGAAGGACGATAATAATAGTCCCAAGATCTTTCAAATGTTGCTGATCAAGTGTCTTACAATGTCGCAGGCTGTCGCTACGAGCACGGCACTGTTTGGGGAACAAAGGTTTGAGAACTCTTCTTTGTTTTATGCATTAAATAATAAATATAATACATACATACCAGATCTTAGCAATATTTTGTAGTTCTAAAAGTAGTCTTACTATTAAAATAAATATGTTAGTTTGCTGGGTATTTCCTAAAACTGAAGTTACATTTATGATATATGAAACTAGAAGTTACAATTTATTAAGGATAAATAATAAGAATATCAGAAAAAACACACATCATGATATCAGTGATTAGATATTTTTTAGGGTACTTAATTACTTTGATTTAAATCAAATCATGTTAGAGATTTTAAGTTATTTATCTTCTTTTCTTCTTTTTTTTTTTTTGAGTACCGTGTGCTACGGAAAATTGCAAGTGTACAATATCGTAAACAAGTAATACAGTGAAAAGTAAAGTATCGTTCCCATGAGTATTGTGGTTATCAATTACCCAAACTATGTTAACTATAACTTTATTTAAATAACCAAGAATATATATATTTTTAAATAAAAATAACAAAATAATTAAAAAGACGAAAGACTCAAAATACAAAAAATCTAACGTTTCCAATTTTTCCGGGTTAATCATATTCAAATTCTCTTATCCAATTAATCAACGTCTATTCCCTATATTGCCAACAAATCTCTCTAATGTATTCATTAATCGTTCCAAGCATTAGCACTTCTCACAATAAGCCCATTATCACATCTCGGTCTCGAACTCTAAGCTTACCACAGTTCATTAAAAACGTGAAATTCATAATGCTGCACAAGTTTCATAACTATCTCTAGCTTATGACAATCTCATGGTAAATTAAACAAGGGTTTTTTTAATTATCACTTCTCAATCTCAATCTCAAATCAAATACCAATTCATGCAAATGGTGATCATGCATTTACAAGCATTAAGCATAGATTAATTACTTCAACATATAATTGGAACAAAACATCAATTAATTAAAATTAGAAAAACTATTAAATCATAATCCGGCTAGATCGTATCCCTAAAAAAGAAAATTAATTCATAAATAAAAATAGAAATTTACAAAATAACGGTTCAATTATTCTTAAATTACAAAAATAAAAAGATAAGAAAATAAAATAAGAAAGCCCAGTTTGAAAGTGTCACAGATCTATAAAGCCTTCTCTTAAATTTTCTTCTCCCGCTCTTGTTGAAGATTCAAGAGATCTCTCCCTAATTTTATAGAAAACTAAACATTAAACTGAAAAACTTTTTTTCTTCTTTTTCTTCTTTGGTTTTCGGCTTCTACCGCAGCCAAAGACCCTTTGCACGGAGCTCTAGAGCTCCTTTTTCTATGCCTCAGCCAGTCGCTGCCTTTCCTCTTTTATTCTTTTATTCTTTTTCTTTCTTGGCTGCACCAATGGGCCTGACGCGCAACCCTAGGGACCCACACGAATAGGTGACACGAACTGGTTGGAGAATCTTTGGTGAAAGAACACGTGGCAAGACGCAGCTGGTTAAAGAAGGAGGCCGACGCGGGATTTGGTGAGGACGTTCACACGGGATCTGGCATCTGACATCCCTGAGTTGGCTTGACACTCACCCTTGAACGCACTAGTCTGAGGCGAGTTTCTCGTCCTCATGATCTGGGCTATTGAGAAGCTGATCCTATGGCCAGGAGCATGCTTGGAGGCGATGGAAGGTGCCAACGAGTGGTGGAAGCTGAATCTGAATTCCTCTAAGCATGCTATTGATATTTTGACTCCATTTAACTCCAAATTGCTAATGTAATATCCAAAAATTTTCACGAACTCATGATTTTCTTGTATATAAGAAATCTAAACTTTGTACTATGTGTTTATGTGCAATTGTATGAAATTATGAATACCAATACAAAATTCATAATTTTATCAGTATAGGGTTGAGTTCTCGGTAAATTAATTACGAGACTCCATAATAGGCCTTTTAAGGAAAAAGGCATAACGGAATTTCATGAATTTATGGTCAAAGTTGACCAAGAAAGTCAAAGTTTGACTAAAATGGTCAAAGGGATGACTATACAGTATTATGGCAAAGCAGTATGGAAATATACTGCGAAAACTGTTTTTACGGACAAGATAACATGAATAGAATTTAAAACCACCATAGAAAAATCAAGCACACCAAGTTAGAAATAAAGGGCAAAAGGGCTTAAGGAATTAAGAAAAAAATTTTATACAGTCTATTTTTACACAGATGAATTTTGGACTGCAGTATAGAATAAACAATACTGTGTATTAGTGAGCACAGTATTGGAAATATCTGTGTTAGCTCAAAAAATGGACTGCATTTGAAGGAAAAAGCCAAACGAGGCCTTAAGAGGATGACATCACCTCACTTTAAGTTTATGACATTATTTCTTGATTAAAGAAAATTGGAAAATATTGATGGCTCTAGAACCTCCCAATGGCCGGCCACCTATGCCCACCATTGTGCAAATTTTTGCTTCTTTTGGGGTCAATTTACAATTTTAAAGAATTCTCCAACTTCTAAATAGGTGAGTTCTTGTTCACAAAAAATTAGAAACCTTAGCTATATATGCCCAATTTTTCCCTCACCAAATCCGAAATCTTAGGGTGAGCAAGAACCAAGAGCAAAATCTTGTAATCCAAGGGAAAAAGAGTGGGTTAGTGGTTGATTTCCTCTACCTCATCAAGTAAAGGTTTTTGAAATTTCTTGGTGTTTTTCCTAGCCTAGAGGCCGACGGTTTTAAGGGGGGAAGGTAAGGAAAAATTTTGATTGGTAGTGGATAGCTTTGGTTCAAGAAAATACCAAGGGATCAACTAAAAATTTGGTGCAAAATTTGGTGAAGGAACCGGTTGGTGGAGCCAAGGTGGGAGGAAATTTTGGAAGCCAAACCCTAACCCTAAAATTTGGGGCTGATCAAGGTAATTATCCTAAACCCCAAACTCTTTCCTTTGAGCATTCAATTTGAAATTTACATGTATTTCAAGTTGAATTGTAAGAGCATAAGCTCAATTTTTTGTACCCAAAGTTAGGAATCTAGGGTTGTGCTTGATCTAGAATTAGGGGTGGTTTGATTTTTATGGTGCATGCTTGCTTTAATTTTCTTAATTTGCATGCTAAATACTAGTTTATTATATGTCCCCAATCTGCCCTGGTGTTGGTGAATGATAATTTTGTGCTAGGTTGCTTGAATTTAATTAGTATGCTTGCTAGGTTTTGTGCAACCGAAATCATGCAACTTAGTTGATCCAATATCAATTAGGTTTGCATGGTGATGTTAGAAATTGTGATTAAAGAAAATTTACACTAGAAAACCGCTGCATGTGTGTATTAGAGCTCCTGCGGTGGCTGGTTGAGCTAGGTTCCACGTCTAGGACGTAAAACGAACTCTAAACCGAAAAAACTGCAGGTTCGGGTGGATCCTGACCAGTTTTACGGCAAGCCGATTTTGAGGCCTTTAGAGGCCGAATTTGGTAAAACTTAAAACACAAAAGTTTCTCGGAACATTTTTTCTAGGGGGCAACGTGGACAGATTTGCAAAATGAGGTTCCAATGGCCTCCGTTTTTATGAAAATCCGAGCTGATCTGCCCAGACCTAGTCTACACGTCCAGTAAGTTTCAAATTAAAACTGACAAGAATCCAAGCAGAACTGGGTTTTTCTTAAAACACAAAAGTTTTAGAATTTTTCAAGAGCAAGAACTTTCGTGAGACAAGTTTTTCAAATTCAATTTGGATTTTTAATACAACCTGAACTATAAAAACTGTGCATAGAGCAAGAAATTCCTGCACAGGATTTTCTAAAACAATGCAGAAAAACTGTATTTTTGCACTAACATCCCTATTTTGACTATAAAAACTGTTCCAAAGGCAGTTTCAGCCTTTAATGATTTTTATAAAGTCACACTTTGAAAACCACGAATTTTCAAGTTAAACAAAAGATTGTTGTCAAATTTTCAAATTTGGATTTTTAAAAGCCAAAGTATAGTAACAAGAGGTTGACGGATAGTAACCGGAAAGGATACCCGAGTTACTGGGCCAAGCCCATACCTCAAGTTGACCCATAAAGGGTTGACCATAGTTGACCAAAAATGTTGACTTTGATTGACTAAGTTTGACCACCTCAAGGGTTACCCAATGTAACCCAATAAGTTATCATGTATGATTGGGGGACATATAACTAAGATTGTGTTTGAATGTTGGATAGGTCACCAACATTTTATAGGATCCTTATCCTATGTTCTTTTAATAGCAGAAAGTAACCTGCAGTTGCGATGAGCTGAAGCAACAAAACCCAGAACATAGCATATCAGACAAGTACAGACCTCACCTACAGTATGGAAAATAGTAAATACTATTTTCAAGTATACATGCTATGTTATGCTATGACATGTTATCCAAGTATACAAGAATGCCATGTTTTCAAGAAATGTCATGTATCCAAAATGCCATGTATTCAAGAAATGTCATGTTTACAAAAATACCATGTTTTCAAGAATGCCATGTTTTCAAAAATGTCATGTTTACAAAAATGCCATGTTTACAAAAATGTCATGTTTTCAAGAATGTCATGATTTCAAGAATGCCATGTTATGTCAAAGGTTAAGTATGATCTGATATAGTGACATCATGAAGCATGTTCACTAATGTTAAACCATATGGTAAGACAAGACAAGCAAGGTGTCGTAACCAACCTCCCGTGATTGGAGGATACATGTTCAAGTCAAGTTATGATTATTAACCTCTCGTTAATGCGTGAGGGTCAAGTTTATAATTCCCAGAACTGTTAGGGCCTTGCAAACCCTAGCTTTGTCTGGAGGCTGCGCGCGTTTGGTACGTACAACTATGGGCCCACATGTTAAGACAAGATATAAGTTCAAGATTGAGCTATAATAAAGCATAAGACATTCAAATCAATCATCAATGGATCATGCATAAATTACATGATGAATGACATGTTTTTAAGAGGTTTAAAATGTTTTGTGAGATATGTTTGTACTTGCTGGGCGAAAGCTCATTTGTGTATTTCATACTGTAGGTAAGAAGCCCGCAGCTTAAGTGGTGGGCCATGTGGATGATGTGGCAGGTGAAGGACGGTGTGGGATACCACTACGCAAAATTTCCGCAACCACTTTTAAGTTAATATGTAAATTATTTATACACTATGTATAAAGTTTGAAGACTTGAGAATGTAATTTTCAGAATGGTATGCATGCATGACAAGTTTTCTCTACAAGATAATCTATGTATATATGTTTCTTTAAAAAATAAATAAATAATAAATTTACCCCGAAAATTTTCAAGTAAGTTTAGTTTAAGTATGCATGGTAACGGCCCTACGTAGGTCGGGGCATTACAGCTAATTTTCCCTATTAACATAATTAACTTATACATTTGGGACACATAATTATTTTGGGAAAAAATCAAAATAAATGCAAAGTTGTAGCAAAAATATAAACTTATTAATGGTAAAATAACTCTATAAAAATAGAGTTATCAAACAGCCCTAAACTTAACATTTTGCTAGTCCTCGAGTAAAAGAAAGAGAAAAATAATGAAAAAAGTGAGTACCAATTCCGTTTTTTATAAAACATGCCTCAAAGATTTCACATATATTATAGCTCAAGGAAAATCTAATATGTGAAAGTTAGAATTTCAATTTAAATGCTGCCTCACCTTGTCGTTGATCTTTTCGTGTGTATGTGAATAGCCTCTTACATTTAGCC